>BMAU01020071.1:0-413694 GCA_019973935.1 Trichonephila clavipes
CACCCAAGCAAGTTACCACGTGTTTTCCCCAGAAAATTCTTCAATGTTATAATACTACTTGTTATCCTGGTTGAATTCCTGTTAGAGTTCCTTCAAAGCTCAATGGCCTGAATGTATGGGCATGTCCGCAATAAAGAACCCTCGCAACCCGCCCCACCTATTAATTCAGATACGAGAGGAAATATTTCTCGCATCTACCGTGTTTCTCAATTTGTCGCGATGTAAAAGCAGATTGCTTCGACATCAATATATTCAGCGGCGAAAGTAAATTTAATTTGTATATATATTAGTTGTACCGTAAACCAGCTTAAAAATTCTGACATCTCAATAGCCTGAATAAATCAGCTTCCCACTGTCCCTCGAAAACACCAAATATAAACTTACAAGTTCCTTTCATGATTTCGCAATACATTATCAATTATTTTTTTATCTCAATCATCCTTATTCACTTCATTTTCTCAATGTGTATGTTTGACTTCCGCGCCAAAATACAGGTAAGTTCAGAGAAAAAAATCATGGGTGTTACACACACGTTCTATTGTAACTAGGTTTTTCACTACTATAAAATAAATATAGTGTGCACCTCCATATTATACCCGCCATACTAGAATGAGTATCACTCAGCAATGTTATACCTTAATTAATAACAATAACCCACCATATTGAAAACACATGAATGTTTAAATTCAAAGGTTTCATCCGCATCGTAGTTCTCGCACGAGTTATCAACAATATTTTACACAAGCAGTTGTAATATGATAATCAAAGTTTTTTTTTGAAAACCTCTTACTCCTTAATCAAAAAACTTATGTTGATGTTAATATCAAAACCTACATGCTCAGCACGATTAAGTTGCCCTGCCACCACAATAAACACATTATTACTCTAGGAATGTTTATAGCGTAAGTCAATAATAAACAATGAACTCCTAAAAGTAAAAATAAAAGAAGAAAACAAATCAAATTTCAACATGAATGGGAGAATGCACGTGGTAACAGCAAACAGATTTTGCTTCGCAATCAACAATTAATTATCATTCATCGAGCATCGTAAAAACGCTGGGAAGATAGGGACAAATAAACTTATATAACGAACAGTTACCCGATACGTAATAGACTTCGACGTAATAAAGCTACCAAAATTGAGAAGGCTATTGGCCGTTTCAAACATTCTGTTTGAGTGAAAACGAGCATTTGAGCAACAAACACATGCACAAATGCAAATTCCAGAAACTATAGTCTCAACGACTTTCTATGGTGCTACGCCCAAAGTTATTTCATCCCATTATGAGATATAAAATAACTAGCTAATATTAAACGTACAACGTTGTTTATCGCGAAAATAGTACAATTATTCAGAAGGTGACCTGAACCTACCCTTATAAAAATATATTGCAAGCATAAGGCCCCTCAGACTTTTCACAACGATTCTAAGTAGAAACACGAAAAAGCCCCCGCCCCTGATCGCGGCTATCGCTTCCGCCAAGTTACTTTTACAAGAAATGAATTTTCAAAATAATACTTCTGCTTGGAAAACGAAAAAAAAATCGCAGATCTACCAAATATAAAACAGACGAAATTTGCTCAAATAAGAATAGCCTTACTGTACATAAATGGAATCTGAAAGTTAATATCGAAGCAATGTATCCGTAAAATTCTTATACTGACACACATCAGTGATAACAGCCAAACTGCCGCCCCATTTTTTGCAGCATACTTTCCGAATTAGTTATTGTCACACATCATTCTTTTTTAAATTAGATCATTGGTCTGAGGTCATGCCGTTGTAAAATGTTAGAGTGGTGCCAATGCACCATAAAAGGGAACGTGCCTGATGGGGGAACACCACTTCTTTTGCTTCCGCCCTGCTATTTATATCGAATCCCGAAGCTTAATCAGACAAGAATAAAAGAGGATAAAATACGTCATTTATTATCGACGGAGTAACTTCGCACCAATCGTACCTCTATATAAAAACAGGCAGGCGTATGCCTGTAAGCCACAGCCACGCACCCTAGCTTTTAACATAACAAGAATATCATGCTATGACTCGTAAAATATGGTACAATGTGCTTTGGTGGTAATATTGTGTTGAGCGGCAAAGTAAAATTGTAAGTATTTCCCGCTAAACAAACTTTATTTCCACATAACAAATAATAATTGAAGTTCGAGTTTATATACTTCTCTCTCTGTCAGATGGGAATTGGGAAGATAGAAGAAAATGCCAGAGTATAGGATATTTCTTCGACCAATGAAATTCAATAGTAGGGTTTTGCGTTACTAAGACGGGTGATCAAGGAAAAAACCGTTACTATGAGTAAAGGGATGTGATCCGTTGCTTATGAGTACCATTGATCTGGATATGAAAGTGCGCCACTGCAGGCTTTCAAAGCTCGCCATAAGTGGATGTTGCCAGCGCAATCAATGGCCCTTAGTGGAGTCCAAAATGCATCGCTTTACCAGTTTAAGATCTTCTATTTAAAAGATACGTTCAAGGTCATCACGAATTAAACCCGTGAAACTAACATCTTATAGGTTTTTCAACCCGTGTAGCAAAGTAAATGCTGCGCTGTGCTCATGGGTCATTGCAGATTATTTCTTCCTTTCAGAGATACTATAATTTCTCTACTACAATTATAATAATTTCACGCAGAGTAGGTCTTTAGCAAGACGAATTCGGGATACGCGTGCTCTCCTTGATCCTCGACGATAGAAATGAAATCTGTTTATGCTTAGGCAACAAACACGTTGTTGTACTATGCATAAACAGTAAAGAGCTTTCTTCATTTTTCACAGACGAATTCAGATTCCCTCTAGAGTGCAATTCAGATGTCTGAGGAAAGAAAGCACCAATATAAACATTGTTGAAAAACACAGTTACAAAGGTGATGGAATCATGGCTTGAGAAGGGATGTCTCTTGATGATCACACAGACCCACATATATTCCATATAGATGATCTTTATTTTGGGAAGATATCGAGGATGCATCCTTGATCGACATGTTTCCCATATGTTACTGATTTGGCAATAATTTATTCTTATGGATTGTAATGCTTTTAACTATACAAAATGTGCTTGATGAGGATTATCTTGAAGATCACTAAAGTTTGATTCTAAACAATGGACATGGAAACAATTAAAAACATGGGGTCTAAAATTTAAATATTTAAGTTTATTTTGCAAAGAAAACGTTAAGAAAAACACTCAATTTAACTAGCGACTCTTTAGTACATGACTTCACCCTTTCAAAATTCCAAAGACGGAATGCCGCTCTTTTTTAAAACCCCAAAGAGGGGAAAAGAATTTCCGTCCCTACATGTCCAGCTGCGTCCCTTCAGCCACACGGTGAATACTTCGCACTTGAGGATGAGGGTTTTTCACTGGACCCCCGGACCACCTCCCCTAAAAAGCTCATTTGTCATTCAGGACAATGCACGGCTGAAAAAAACGAAAAAACATGCATACATATATGGTAAAGAACGAAATAACGAGATAAAAAATTTAAATTTTCGGGTGTTACGTGAACAGAGCTTTTTGCCAATACAACTTCCACAAAAATAGCTTTGCAAATCACAATAATACACTAGAAAAAATTAATATTCATACAAGTTACAAAAGTTACAAATAATACTCAAAAATATTAAGACACATTACTAAAAATAATCACAAAATCGAAAGTAATTACACAACATGTAAAGAGTGTTTTTCCAGGTATAAGTTTAAGTTGGCATTACTTTTTCAAGATGGCGACCGATTTACAGCTGTCAAGTGATTTATTCTGTTTGGTTTGCCAATTCATCAAAACCATCATCAAACGAGGCGTAGATTCGTCGAATGGGCCCATAAAACGAGATTGCCGTTGTCCCCGATTTTCATAAGCGAATTTTGTTTAGCGATGAAGCGCACTTCTAGTTGAATGGATACGTCAACAAACAAAACTGCCGCATTTTGAGTGAGCTAATCACCACGAAGTGTTTGTCGAAACACCGTTACATCCAGAAAAACTGACTGTTTGGTGCGCTTTATGGGCTGGTGGAATCCTTCTTCAAAAACGATGAAGGCCACAACGTTACAGTCAATGGTGATCGGTATAGAGCCATGATTACTAACTTTTTCATTCCTGAATTGAACAATCATGATGTCTAGGAGCTGTGGTTCCAACAAGACGGCGCACGTCACACAGCTCGTGCCACAATCGATTTATTGAAAGACACGTTTGGTGACCGCCTAATTTCACGTTTTGGACCTGTGCATTGGCCTCAAGATCTTGTGATTTAACACCACTAGACTATTTTCTGTGGGGCTATGTAAAGTATTTGGGTCTATGCGGATAAGCCCCAAACGCTTGACCATTTGGAAGACAACATTCGCCGTGTTATTGCCGATATACGGCCACAAATGTTGGAAAAAAGTCATCGAAAATTGGACGTCAGATTGGACTACATCCGAGCCAACCGTGGCAGTCATATGCCAGAAATCATATTTAAGATGTAATGCCACAAGATTATCTTTCGAATAAAAAATTCATGTCAATCGAATAATACATCGTTGTTTTTATTGCAATTTAAAGTTCTATACCTCTAAAAACACCCTTTATTAGCAAAGCATATTTAGAAGCCAAAGTTTTAGTCTTTTTATGAAGTTTTCAGAAATTATGGTACAGAAAAACGTTAAGTAATCATTGTCTTAAATCTTATCTAATTACTGGAGTCGGCAACCTCGGTAATGCATTACTTTCATGCTTAAACCTCTAACAAAGCGTTAATTTCTATATTGTACCAGGTTTATACATTTAAAAAAATATTCCTTTTCTTTTTCTTCTAATTTCTAAGTGAGAAAAAGTAAGAAAGATCATTCTCAATCCTAAAAGCGACAAAGAACAAATCAATGCATGTTATTGTCCATAAAATATCCACACGAACCTTACCTTCTTCCAATCCTGTTTTACTCCAAATTAACAATACTTTTTATGAGATTACGAAAACATTAAAAATCAGAAGGTTGAGTCAATAAAATTAGAAATACATCCCTAACGGGGCCGACCACACCTATTACTTTACACCCAAGGAGTTTCGATACAAGGTGCCAATAGTTAAGCTATAGCAAATAATACACTGTAGCATTTTTCTTAATATGGGACGAATACTTTATTGATATTCATACAATAATTAGGCAAGCTGAAAACTATCTATTCCCAAGCCACAAAATTATAGTTATTATTATTAAGGTTCGGATACCTTAATAATAATAACTATAACTAATAATCCGACTACGTTCGGAACCGTGATTTTGCAAAAGCACATAAATGGATAATTTTCATGATATTTAGTGTCACTTAGATTAGAATATATGCATAAAATTGTTTTAAGGACATTTTGACAAAAAAAATTTATTTAAATATAATATTTTGGAAAAAAATTAACTTCTGAATAATCTTTTCCAAATGTTCTCCTTTGTGAAAATGCTTCTATTATTATGCATCATTTCACACACAGATCAGTAATTTAGCATAATAAAAGTTCAAACTGCACAAAGCTTCCTTGAAACAGGCAACTAAATTTCTTCATACAACAACTTTTATCAGTGCTTACTCGTAATTTGGACACTGGTCACTAAATATTTTGTGTATACTGTTTTCAAAACTATGTTGAAACATAAGCTTTTTTCAAAGTAATTATCAATTTGTAACTGCATGATTTTATTATAGCAGTATAAAACGACGGCTCAATTTTTTGGTCTTTTGGTGCAGTATTTGGGCTACGAAGTTCTTTGTTAATTTTTTTAAGTGTTCATTTTTCTTTGAATCTAGCTCTGGATGTTGTTTTGTTTAACACTAATGACACTAAATGTTATTTACTGATTTATGAATGAGATTATTATTGAATGTTAGTATTAAAATTAGTTAGTATAAAAATTAGTTATAATTATTTTATTTTTGTATTAAAATTAGTTAGTATTATAAAATTAGTTATAATTATTTAATTTTTTGTATTGAAATTAGTTAAAACAGAAACAAAGATTACGCTTTGCCCCAGCAAGTACAGTACCATGTGCTACTTTCTATAAACTCACTGGTGCAACAGCCCACGAGGGTCAGGGTCTACTGAGCCCATCCCAGTATAAGTGACTATTGGGCGCTGAGGTGCATGAGCAGATGTCCCGATGAGGTGGTCACTCTGAAGCGAGAACCCAGTGTTTAAGTCCCCAAGCAGTTTGGTACTCACTAATCGACCCACTGCAGTAGGAATGAAAGGGTGAGTTGACCTTGCCCAGCCCGAAAATAGAACCCGGACGTGTGGTGTGTAAGCGCGATACGCTACCACTCTACCACTGGGCCTTGCCACTTTCTATAGCAATGTGTTAATATCGTTTGGATGAATGCAGTTTTTACTTTTCGTATTAACTGTATGACTTTTTTGATTTTTGATGATTTGAATGGCTTCTGTGTGGAATAATATTTGTCAGAGAAAGATATTTCTTAGTGAACACCACTTCACTCGCTTTGCTTATTTTATTTTTTGGCATGTTGGTTGCTAAAAAATGCGCAACTCGCGGTTATATTAACTGTAACAATTTACCCAGTAGGCAAGATAGCCACACAGAAGAAAGGTTTAGCTTCATTTCCCAGCATGCTAGGTACTCATTGGCTGAACAGAAGACGTTTTTCGGTTGATTGATTGTTCGCACAACGAATCAACACGAGGGTTATTGGCGATGGACCCCGTAATATTTTTCATCACATTAAATAATGAGGACGACATCAAAACGCTCTTCAGAAATTCTGATAAAGGACTGAAGGCACTTTGAAACACGGTCTATATTAGTAGTCTTCAAACTTTTTCAACTCACGGAACCCCTAGAACTCCAAGCTGTTTTCATGGAACCACTAAAACTAGAAAGTGTTTTTGAGGAACTCCATTCCACATACATATTTACAAGAATATGTGTCAAAATAATATTTAAAGTAGATCACCTTGTTGTAGGTACTTTAGGCAAAGGCAATTAAAAGAAAAACATTGCATTTATTATTAAATTCTAATCTAATTTTTTAATATAACTTACTCATTAGTAATATTAATTTGTGACCCAAGTGTCACCTATACATGCTTTATACTTAGTAACTGGGATTTGTGCTTGCTTTTTTTCACACAAATATTCGAATTGTCTATTGAAATTATCTGCAGTCGCATTTTATATTCTGCGTTTGATTTGTTTTTGTAGTCACTCACGTTGAGAAATATATTTCACTTAAACACAATGCTCTGAAGGTCATTAAAATGTTTATAGTTATGCGAGAAATACTGTGTATTTTTCATGAATTTGCGACATTAAATTTAGGAGTTGTTCTTGCTTAAATTTAGATTTTAACATCGAATATGTTGATAAGTTATTTCCTCTCCTTGATTATAGGTGTTATTTCCACAATTGCAAAATGGTGCATTTTCCATTAGAAAATTCTTTAGTTATGCAAGACACTATGTTAATTAACGAGTATAAAATTATCTTATGGGGAACCCAAGTTATTAACCCTCTGAATGGTTACCTTCCTCCTGAAAAGTTATTCCGAAAGCGTTTACTCTTATTTTGAAGTTCGCTTTAAAAATGCAATAAACTTCTTTCCTTTCCCCTTTTAAAACTTGGGAAGGTCGAACGGGGAAATTTTATGACCTAGTTCGGTTCCTTTGTCAAGTAAGAACCAAGAGATCAATCGTTTACAGCTAGCTGTTAAGTTGCCTTGGGCAATCTTGTATGAAAGTTGTAGTGGAACTCGGTGTTTCTTTCTCCCTATATGTTCAGTCACAGTAAAATTAAAATAAAATGAAGGGTAAAAAAAAGAAAAAAATGAAATAAATAGTATGTTAGAAGTTACAATATAATTATATTTTCTTCAAACAAAATTTATTTTTCTGTCATTTTAAAATTAAAAAATATATATATATTTTTTTTTTGGTATTGCGATTTGAACCAGAAAAAAGCATCCTGTATTCATTTTTGAATATGAGAATAAGAAAACGCGCTCACTTTCCTGTTTTTTAAAAAAGTAATGAGGTAAAAAGAGCAAAGGCCCTATCTCATTTTTTAAACTAAAGACAATAAATGGTGCATACGGTGATATACATACGATGATTATATTTATGAAATAAAACCGATCTTTCTCTATTCAGTTATATTTTTAATTTAAAATAGCATAAAAAAGGATTTCAATACTTCTAATTTATTTTAATTAAAATCATATAAAAGATATTTTTATGTTAACTGAATATTTTTCGGAAAAAATCTAAATTTTCCTTCCTAGTGTGTTCTCCTTTTCGAACTTCTTGTATTAAATAAAAATTCCTTTTCTACATCGGCATTTGTGATGGACATAACACACATTCAGTCAATAATTTTTAATTTTAATGGGGGATATACTTCTTCAAATGCGCATGACAGTACTTCTAACCATTTTCTACTCAAGTTAAATTTCTTATCTTTCTGTTTCTTTTATTACAAGGAAAAATGTCACACATCGATAACTACATTTTCACACAATTCAGTCATTACAAATTCTATTGTGAGAAAAGTTCTCCCTAATTAATTTTGTCTTTCAAAACAGTACACTTAAAACAATTTTGTTCACTGAAATTAACCGACAGTTCCACAATGTATTCATACCAAATTTTAAAAACAAATTTAACACTTGGAAATGTATCCTGTATTAAAATTTTCAGTATACACAAATATTTCCTGCTGTAGGGAAGATATAGTATGAGAGAGATGTGGTGTGCGGTTGTGAAAGAATGTTTTCGTACGTGTAGACTATTTTTGAAAATTTAAATATCACTGAAGCTGATCATATAATTGCAAATGAGCCTTATTTTTAATGTGTGCTGGTATCAAAATAAAACACTTTACAATATTAAACAGCCTATGGGTTTATACTCAATATCAAACTATTCGCAAAATGGCTTACAACTTCTATTCAAATTGTAAAGAAACTGAAATATAAATATATCTTACTGCAGTCAAAAATATTCATAATATGTAAGTATCCTGTTGCTCCACTTATTTCTGTACATTTTAAAAACTGTAGCTGAATGCAATTTTTATATTTATAAACGAGGCATAACAGCTCACACAGTCGTAAAAATGTCCTTATCATTTTTAAATATACTACTATAAAACGTATATGGATTGTAAGATCAGTTGTAAAATCCTAAAAGCTTTTAGAGGAGCTAAAAACATGTAATTTTGGACTGATCAAATTTTTAATATAATACACAAATATACATGTTATTAAGCAAATACATTTGAAAAATCAAACTTCCTTCTGAAATAAACGTAATTGAAAGAAAAATGTTTAATTTCAAATGAGTGGAAATACATGTTTATCTAAGGGGTATCCCCAAAGTGAGGCAATCCTCAAACTTAAGACTCAAACTCAGTGGCACAACAATCCATGAGGGCCAGGAACTACTGTGCCCATCATAATACACGTGACCATTGGACGCTGAGGTGCATGAACAGATGTCCCGATTTGGTGGTTTGTCTGAAGAGAGACCTTCAGTGTTTAAGACCCGAAGCAAGCTTGGTACTCATTTATCGACCCAATGTAGCAAAGATGAAAGGCAGGGTCGACCTTGCCCAGACCGTTAATAGAACTCCAGACCTGTGGTGTGGAAGCACTATACACTACCACTCGATCCTATTCGGTGAAAAATAAAATTTAATGTTAGAATCTTATATAAATCCCTAATGAATGAGGGAGTCCAAACATTTTTTCATGTAAACTGTTTAGATGGAAATGGTTAATTATGAACATTTCACAAGTTGCATAAATTAAAATTAACCGTTATAGTTTACATAAATTTTTAAGGGTGCAAAAGGTGTATTTCGATTGCAAGAATTAATTTTAAAAGGAATACGGTTACGAAAAAGTAGTACAAATCTATCTAAAGTAGGGTTGGTTACCTTACATATTGTCAAACACAACAATGTATTGGAAGCCAATTCCACAATTCGTTGTTATAAAAATGTATAGAAAATTACAAGATTTATTTTTGCATTTTTTATTTATATATATATAATTTTTCCTGGGAACTTTAAAAGCTAGAACGGCATCCATCAAAACCGCGGTTCTGTCTCTGTTTTTCCAGATCGCCCCTGACTAAGCCGGCTCTTCCATAGTAAGTGAAAATGCCGGATTTTGTTTGTCAAGATCATTTTATAGCAAACTGCATTTTTCATGTATTTTAGATGGTCGTTTTATATTTTCTACATCAATATCTTAATGTCTTAATTTAAAATTACATAAAATTCTTGACATTCGCATCAATGACTATGATAATTTTTATTAGTATATCAATGTGTCATCAAACAATTACATGACTATTATTAACATATTATTTTAACCATTTAATTAATATTAAGTATAACATAACGCACACAAATTTTCTGATCTTTAAAATAAATACTTCGAAAACTACTCAGATATACTCAAAATTTTTCATTCCTACGCTTTAGCTTCTCAGTTTTGCTTCTCTCTCTATGTAAGAATTTATTGTAATTGTATATTCATCAATTTTTTTAGTATATTTTTTACTCTTAGCATGCAGTTTTCAACTGAATTGTATGAAATCTTCGAAATATATTTAAAGATACCAAAGAAGCTATATAATAAAATTTGAAATTTTTATTATACTCAAACAATTACTAAAACTTATGGTAAATAATTTTTAACTGCGCGATGCATTTTTTTCGAAATTTCAAATGGAATTTCTAACATAAAATTTCTAGCTTTATACGGTCGAGATTTCAAAAAATATCCAGATTTTAATTACTTATTCAGTTAGCCTTTAAAAAAAGATAAATGTTGAGGTATTTTGTATAAATAGATATTTTTGAACAATAATTCGAATGTTTTTGAATAACTCGAATTTAAAATTGATTTTTATGTTTATTTATATGCATAAATGTCTACTGTAAATGTTTCCGTATATTTTTGATTACCATTTATTCAAACATTCAAGTTATAAAAAAAATGTGTGAAAATCTTCATTCATGTTGTCTTTGATGTAAACTGAAGTTCAAGCACATAAAATTCAAATATAATTCGGTGTATTTTAACAATATATAACTAGGCACTGTATTTAAACTTCTTTGAACACTTGGGCTTTGAAATCTAAAAAAAAAACTAATAAATGTTAATTAGTTTTTTTTTCGTTATTATTTTTATCAAAGTGTAAGAAAATGTTTCAAATGATTCGATGAAGTTTAAATTTATTCATTTTTAGTGGTTGGAAAATTGAAAAGGATTCAAATTTTAAAGAGTTTGGTGTTTTATTAATTTTTTGGTATCTTATAATAAAATAATCATGTTTCAAAAACTGAAAGTTTTGATTAAAATAAGAAAAATGAAGCGAAAGAATATACTTAAAAAAAGATAATTTGTCTAACGATATAAAATAGCAGATTGCACTGACACGTCCCAACTTGTTACAGTTTCAAATTAATATGAAACCACAAAAGGGAATTGTAACATATTTTACTTATGCGTTGGGACTTTTCAAAACTTTTAAAATACGAGGTAACAAACAAACACTTCCTGGGATCTAAAGAAATTCCCCCCCCCCCGATTTTTTACGTTTGCCCCAGGGTCAAAACACGGGGTTTCCTGCGAGCCATAAAACTTCCTATCAGTGTCCTGCTGTGTTGCTTCCACCGTCCCTAATTATCTTTCAAGATGTTAAACCTTTAAAAGGGGGAAAGGATTTCAGGAAAGTGCGGCTAATCCGCTTTTGAAAACGTTACTTGAAGGCAGAAAAACCCGTGCAGTGCATTTTCGAAGCATCTTTACACTGACGGAATTTTCCGTGCTATCCGCTTAGAGGGTTAAACAATAGAATATTCACAATTTAGTAGGAAGCAGGTATATAAAGACAAAACATGATAATATTCTTTTATTATACTATAAAAAGTTATTAGAAATAAAGTTTGTAATATATAAATAAAATTTCCAGTTTAATGAATAGGAGGATAGTGGGGTAGATACTTGTATATAATTATACAAACTTCAAACAAAGAATAATTTTCCATACCTATTAATAAGTTTCCTTTCGATTTGTTTGTTGCGACTCGAGGATCCCTAGGGTATACCTTGTGGAACTCCAAGGCTCCGTGGAACACAGTTTGATTATCCCTGGTCAATATAAACAGTGCACGGGAAACTGCACAGGTTATAACAACAGCATTGGGCAAACTACAGCCTGAAGGGCCAGATGTAGTCCATCTAGAGGTTCTATTCGGCTCAACGTTGATTTTGAAACAGTAATTTAAAAAATTTGCAGTTTAAGCAATTAAATTATAAGTGTGGTGCAATTTTTGCTTAGGAGAAAATTCCAATGGGAATTTGAATACTATATGCATATGCAAAATACTTGTATAGTTTTCATAATTTATGTAGCATTTGAGAGAGTTTGTGTGTGAGAAACGTTTGCATATACAAAAAGGGATTCCCCCTAAATAACCATAAATTATGGAGATATACCCTTATATAGTTGTGTTTTACATTTAAATTTAAAAAAAGGGAAATACAGTCACTACTTTATTTATTGTAATCGTTTTAAATAATTTTCAGAACATGGCATTCTTTTGAGTCTTTGCTGCACTTTATAATAAATTATACTAGTCCTTCAAAAGTTTTATTTTTCTCACCCTCTTGGCCAGCTCCTAAAAGAGTTTATCCATCTCTGGGTCATTACATTCAAGATGAGATGACTCAAATTCCTCTGTCAGTTCTGCTTAGAACAGGATGAGCAAATAGCGGTCCTCCTGCCCCATGCAGCCTAGCAAGATAGTCAGAAAAGGCGACAGGGTGCATTCGTCTCATTAAAAGGATTCTAAAATTAAACAAACTTCATGTAATAGATGATTTGAAATTATCACAATAAATAAGTTGATTAAAACTGCCATTCTATTTTATTTAACTTATACACCCAACTCTTTTTTTACATGGTCTTTTTTTATTTACACGATTTTAAAATAACATAGTACACGAATTTAACAATTTTTTGTTCCAGCACAAATTCCAAAAAAATTGAGGATTCGTGTTCGTTGGATGAGGCTGATTTGATCAAATTTATGACAGTTTATAGTAATAAAGAAGTCGATAATGACGAAGTTGAAGGTGAAGTTCAACTATATTAACGGCTGATTCAATTCGCGAGGGCTTGAAATTTGCTACAAATGTCGAACATTTTCTTACTTATGATCCTGACATAGAGTGTGCATTAAAATTTCAACGTAATCTTAAGTTTTGTGTAGCAGGATATCAAGAACTATATTAGCAACTCTAAAAATCACTGAAATAATAAATAAAAGTAAGTTAACAATCGCTAATAACATACTATATGACAACAAAAAACTCAACTGAGGCCGTTAATAACGAAAGAAATTCTTCATTTGAATCAAAAGCGACAGTTGCTCCAGGCATATCTGACACATCTACTGATGATAATATTTTTGATCCCATTCGTAATAAACGTGCACGCTGGTTATCAAGTAGAGATGAATAGCTGTTAGTAAAACAATTCTGCATTTCAATTTGAATTTTTATATGTTGTATGTTCTTATAAGACTGAATATTCACTGTACACTAGTTAGTTTTTTTGTAAAAAAAAATATTGTTTTTTTTTATAAATTTGTAACCAGGATATTATTACTACTTTTATTTGTGCATGGGTTTTCGAGAAAATAGTACGAGATATTTCCTCTTACATGATTTTTTAAAATTGTGAAACCCATCCCCAAAGTTACCATAGGTCGCATGTATTTTTTACACGATTTCTTTTGCACACTTTTACTAAGAAATGTATCTACCATGTAAAAAAGAGTTGGGTGTATATTGATGTTTGAAGTATAATTTATACCTTTTCGGAGCTGCAAATTTAACTAATGAATGCACTCATTTAAAAAAAAAAGGGCGGTCTTCTCCGGTATCCTCCACTTCTACAATGGAGCACTCGAGCCAAAACAATGAGCCACCCCTGGTTTATACATGGGCGTAGCTACTGCCGCATTAATGACACGGGGTCTCCAAGCTACAAGGGACAAACATGCGTAGCTACAATCTCACTAATAGGGCTCTCATATCTAAAAAATGGCCCCGAAGAAATTTCGATACAGGGTTCCCTCAGAGCTAGTTACGCTAGTGGAAGGCAACCTCACTCTTTGCAACATTGACCTCTGGCATAATACACATTATTTTCACTAGCGAATCTATATTGACGTTGTCCCCATAGTACTAACAATTCTTACACTTCGACAAAACTAAGGGTTTTTCGAATGATTACGAAGTCAGCAACATTTCCTCGGCGCTTTAGCGTAATCACGATATTAGGCAAAATTTCAGTAATTCCAAAAGTTTGAAACTGATTTCATTCACATGTTCGTCACTGTCATTCAACACGGCGATTATATAAGATTTCCAGCATTCTACAACACTTTTCGGAGAGAATAAAGTTATTCTCAGGATCCTCCCAATGAATCAACAGAAAAAGTTACCTTTCTCTTGCTTTCTTTTATATCTTGTCCATTTGTTTGGATATTCGATGTATTAATTTCCACTGTAACCAAATTTTCATTTGGAACATTTGATAAAGGCTGTGTGTAAGTCTCAGGGCGTAGATTGGTGACCACTTCTTGGCTGCAAACTGCTTTTGAATCTGTTGAATTAACAATTCCTTTTTCCTTTGAAGATTCTCGAAGTATCGCAGGATTGCGAACCAATTGCAAGCTTTCTATTAACCCTTCATAATCAGAGGAACAGATAAACATGTCGTTAAAATTTTTTCTAGAGATGGGCACAACACGGTGCCTAATTTCATTGATTTCCACCTCGAAAACCTTCAATTCGTCCATTTACTGTCCCCAAAATTCTGACGTTATTTGAATTGTCCCTCTATTAACGACGCTTTGTCCTTCGACAACACCTGCTCTTACCACAGGTATCTGGGCACCTGTGGCTATGACAGCGTTCACAACTTCTTGCTCACCTATGACGTAAACAACCCTTAAATCTTCTATTTCTTTTCTTCCTTAACAGGAGTAGCCATCGAAACTGCCGGAGAAGTTTCCCTTCCCCGGCCCTCTCGATACTGATTGGGTCATTTGAAGATTTCTTCTTAAGATCTTCTGCATAATTCGCCCGCCTAACATTTGACCTTCTGTTTCTAACCGCAGTTGATGCAATTCAGATTCCAAACGCAGCTTTTCTAACTCGAACTTGCGCGTTGCTCGTTGCTGTTCGATTGCGTGTGGCCTGGCGATTTTTTCCTCTTTTTTCCCTTTCAACACGTTCCTCTGAAATAATGGATAGATAACATTTAACGAACTCTTTTTCGTAATATTTGCTACCAATTATGATATTTTTTGAAATCTATAATCGTCATTGTATCTGATACCCTCAGACCCAAATCCTCAGCCAACAAAATTAAATCCAGCTTTTCAGCTTTCTCCAAAAATGCCATTTGAATTTTTTTCAATATACCGACACTAAACAGATAATCAAAAGAAAATAACACTAAAAGGGATTTCAAAAATTATATACCACAAATATATCTTTCATTAAAGCACATAAAAACAAACATCCGCTATACTAACTCAACACTCAATGAATTAGGAGGAATTCAAAAATAATAGCAATATATTTCACAATATACCAAGTGATCTTAAATAAACTAATAAAACAATTACTTAATATATTACTGATTACATCATTTAATAATCTCATTTAACATATTACTGATTACATCATTTAATAATCTCACTTAACATATTACTGATACACACTTAATAATCACTTAAAATATTGTGAAGGTCCCCTTGGACCTCACTTTGAGAACGAGAATAAGTAGGGGTCATATAAGAGCCAGTAGCCATTTTTATAAATAACTTTCTTTATTTGGTTATCTTATCCAAATAGAATCAAAGACTTATTAACAAATATATCTGAATAGTATTATGAGGTTTAATAAGGGTCTTTCCTTTAAATTAACTTAAATAGTTAATGATCCAATTAATTAGAATATTGATCACGCAGAGATTACCACGATAAGAGATCCCAGAATTATATTCTATAATGTTCCTATTGAACATTTAACTTTAATCTCACTCCTAATATAAAAATGAGACTTTAATCGATATTTACCACACTGCAGTTCAGCTCAGCTTTTTCGGAGATTTTATCCTCCTAGAAATCTCCAATAATATCTTTCTAAATTTCACTATTACAACTTCTTACTTCAATCTCTCTCTCTCCTACTGCTCTAACTTTACGATTCCGTTTGACTTAAATACTTTATCTAATCTGCATAACAAGGAATCCTGTCCTCTCTTTGGAGCTGATTGGAAATAGGTAGGGAATTAAATTTCCCTAAAAAGGACGACTCAGAAGGTTAGTGATAAAGTTCCGTATAGATTTGTAACAATATCACCGATATACACAACTTGATCTATTTCTGGCTGGATAATAAAACACTTCATAAAATATATTCGGTAGTTTTTCCCCAATTTAAACTGATATATTTTTTTCTCATTCACATAAATCCAAAAAATACCATACGTACATAAACACAAAATAATACAATATATTACACTCTTAATAATCATTTAATATATTACTGATGTATAGTAATTCAAAATTGAGCTGGCGTTCAAATATTTAAATAACTGCATGGATATGCACAGCAAAAAAATCCGTACACTAACGTATACAAAAATAAAATCAAAATTCTCTCTTAATAAAATGGATGTTAAACAGTATAATTTTAGAAATTTCTCTCGTTTTATATTACAGAGAGTTACAAGCAAAGACTCTTACCTGATTCATTTCCTCACGGGAATCCACAAAAACTCCTCGAAATTTTAGGTTATGCCACTAAGGTTTGATCCTACCGACTGCGTCACTAAAGTTTGATTCTAACGAATGGGCACGGAAACAATTAAAGGACATGGGTTCTAAAATTTAAATATTAAAGTTTATTTTAAAGAAAAAAACGTTTATAAAGAAAAACACTCAATTTAACTAGCAACACTTCAGGACATGACTTCACTCCTTCTTACCCAAAGATAGAATGCCTCTTTTTAAAACCCCAAGAGGGGAAAAGAACTTTCCGCACCCTGTCCAGCTGCATCCTTCAGCCACATGCTGAATACTTCGCATTCCATACCCTTTAGGTGGGGGGGGACCAACCATCCCTTGTAGCAGGTGAGTTTTACTTCGGACCCTTACAATCACGATTTGATGTGATTGGAATTTCCAGTTTAATCTCCGGATTTGAATCCGATGCAGTACATTTGAAACTGCCTTAGTAGACATTCTCTGCTGTTTCAAGTCCTTCTGCAAAACCCTTCCACGAACTGGAACAAGGGTCGTTCCGTGTAGGGGGGGTCTTCGCTTCCTATTTTGCTGAAAGAAAAAATCGAAAGTACGGAAAATGGATGCCGCCAAATGGACACATTCTTTACTATAAACTATTTTTCTGTTCTCACGACACTTTTCCACATAAAACTGTAATGTGCTGCTTTCCCAATAATGGTCTTTTCTTCTTATAGTGCTTCTTTTGCTACAAAGCATATTTTTGTGAAACTTATGCACATTTCCGAGAAACATTCAATACAAAAATGTTTAGTGCATATTTCCTCCAAATTTCTACCATTTTCCTCCAAATTTCAAATGGGTGACAAAAATCAGGTTACATCTTAGTATTAGGATGACAGAGTAGATTTTATTTATTGATAAAATAGACTGAGGAAACAATTATAGACTCAGAATGGATAATGCGTATATATTTCAGGTCAAAGTGAGATTTGACAAAAATTTATAATCGCAATTTTTAGCTGAGGAATTTAAACTTGTAATGTGGGTAGGCATAGGCCTTAATTTCCATTATTTGTGTGGTATTTATTAATACATTCTATCTATGAGTGTTACACACACATTAAAGAAAAGTTTTGAACATTAGCATAATAATGCTAAGAAACTTAAAGAGTTATATTTGTTCTGTTTCCTTGTAAATGTGTTCTTTCGACAGATCCATTGAAAAATATTAAGTTAGAAATAATGCAAGTGATGGGATGGATAAAATAAAGATGAATGGAGAAATCCAATTAATTAGAATTAAAATAAGACATTTTCAATGTTTTCATAGGCCTTAATTTCCAATTAAAACATTTTAATACCATTTATTGATTATTTCATATTTATTCGAAAGGTTTAAAAGTACTCACTTCAACTCACGCCCAATCACATTTTGGAATGCCCAACCGTCGCAACAAAGTTACTAAAAATGGGAATGGTCCCTCTGAGGGTCTCTTTGCGGGAAATTCTGTACAGCCCTGATGCTCCTAGAATAGCAGAGGCAGTGATCAAGACTTTCGACGGAATTTAGTGATATCTACTGCATTTATTCATGGACACGAGAGCAACAACAACAACAAAAGTAACGAAGTTAAAATCAATAAAATGCCAGGGCGAATGTATAATATGTCTGAAAAAATACTTTAAGGCACAATTATTTCAACTTTCTAAGCTCACATATAGTTTAAATTTTAATTCAACGAAAAATAACGAAATTCACTTGTAAAATTATTACGTTTTTAGAAAAGGAAGAAGGTTTTTAATTACATTTATTAACTTTATGATTATACAAACCCTATAAAGTTTCTAAATTGGAGCTATCATATACAGCTTTCACCAAAATGTTCAACTCTAAATTTATTCGTTGCAGAACCTGTAAGACTAATAGGAATAAATACTCCCATTTGCTCCTTTATTTTGAATATTGTTTTACTGAGCGAGAAAGACGAGTAGTCAAGGGTTCAAAACCATGTGCCACTGATGACTCTCCGTATAGAAGGCTGACGCACGCGTTAAATCTGTCGTGGCTCAAAGTCCTCCCGTTAGTGTATATATTTGAAGAAGGGAGATGAGAAGTTCGTCCTCATCACTTGACCGTGGTTCAAATTACTAGGTCCATCACCAATAACCCTCTGATTGCCTTCTAATGCGACGTAAATTTAAAAAAATAGACTAATATTAAATCTTCTACTTTATAATAAA
Organism: Trichonephila clavipes; assembly: GCA_019973935.1. Classification (NCBI taxonomy): domain Eukaryota; kingdom Metazoa; phylum Arthropoda; class Arachnida; order Araneae; family Nephilidae; genus Trichonephila; species Trichonephila clavipes. Next base: position 19,100 of record BMAU01020071.1, read on the forward strand.
AAATATGTAATAGAATCCGAACTAGGAAAATGTTTAAAAATTTGATTATGATTCCTTTAAAAAAATTTTGGTAAAAGAACTTGATCCTCTGATTACTTTTATATCAAAATATATAATATTTAAACACATTTGTTTGTGTATTATTCTATAATATCAACGTAACTATTTTAGTAAGTAATAAAATATTTTAATACATAAATTCCATTTAACGTAAATAGGGGTTATGTGAGTTTTGTACTTTTAGAAATTCGATCGTATTTCCCTTTTTTGGCGTTCACTTTGTTAAACATAAAATGATCAAACAATTCCAACAGAATTAAACTTGAAAATCAAATTTTATTTCCATTCTTTTCAAGAATTCCCCAATTACATTTAATTAATAAAGTAATTAAAAAGTAATTTTAGAATATCTGACCCTGACCTCTTGCCCTTTGCCTCGATGTGACTCCGTCGTACGCGTGAAATTGGCAACAACATTCGTTCATCTTCCTTGTTTTACATTTGGTACAATTTTACACACTGATACCGATTTTTTTATCAAAATTTTGTGATCGCAATAATTTTTAACTTTAAGATACTGAATTGTACAGGATAAAATTAATATTATTTTGAACTAAATTTATAATGTTTTTAAGTTTTGTTATTGGAGAAAACCAAAATGTTTTATTTGAAAAATTATAATTTGAATAAATATTTAAAAAGGTAACCCGGTCCTTTTTGGACCAATTTTTAAAGAATTATCATTTCAAATTGAAATAGAAAATCGCATTAGAAAAAACATAATGTAAAAAAAATCTAGTTTTTGAAAGCCGCGTAATCAATAGCTCTAGTGTTACGTTATTAAACAATCAATGCTTTCTTGATGTTTCTACACTTGTTAAAAAATGTATATTCAGTCACATCAATGCTGTTTTTGCGAAATCATGACATCCGCGGCATGAAACCACTGACTACAGTGGACACTCAAAGAATATTCAATAATTAAAAGAGAAAAAAGAAGATGGCAGCACTGCTAACATTTGAACTAAGTATTTAATTTTCCCCGTAGATGTCAGCACGGTTTGAGTTTGAGGAAGATTTTGCACTAAAAAGAACAGATTTTGTTGGAGAAATACATACCTTATCAAAAAAAAAATAATTAATTAATTATTTTAAACTCTAATTATTAATTCAATTATTTTGTTGCAGTTGAATTACAATAATTTTACAGCATTTCATCGGGAAAGTCATCACAATTTCTTGATGTTTTATCGTCATCAAAAAAAAAAAAAAAGTAGCTGTAAAAAAGCATCCAATGCCCACTTTTTTATAAAAATTATTTTATAGAAAAAATATAATACAAAAACTATACTATTTTTGAAACATGCATAAAAGTAATTCATTAGTTACAAAAAGTAATGCAACTAAGAATATATCAAAATATATGGCGTAGGATAAAGAAAAATTTTATACTAAACAAATTTTTTTTGCATGGATATTCTTATTCAATTAACCAAAAACTCTTCTGCAGACATCGTTTTTAATGAAATATTTCTCACCAATATATATCAAATGAAATGAATGTATTTAAATGATCAAATTTATTCTTTCATGTCCGAAGTGGGAAGGATTCAAAAAGGCACGTTAAAATTAAGTAATTCGGTTGTGAAGAATAAAACTCAAACTCTGAACACTTTTTCAGATAGAACGATGATACAAATTTAAACTCTTGAAGATTTTTTTTAAATATTTTTTTCAGAATAAAGCATTAAAAGAAGAACAAAAAAGTAATGCGAATTATGAATCCTTACCCACACAATAAAATATTAAGCGTCTGATTTTGTATCATTTCAATATCAGGGTAGTAAAATATAAAAAGTAAATTTTCAGCCATAGATATTTTTTAAGGTGATGAATCATAAAGTTACTTGTAAAGAAACGTGTGTTGTGTTTTTGTTGTAGATATTTATTTGATTTGTACAGAATTGTAAACATTTATGCTGGTTTAATTTCATTAGTTTTCTAAAAATATCTAACCATTTGTTATCTATTCAATTATAAACCTATTATTTACATGCATATAAGATTTTATCTTGAAGTGATGAGCATTTTTAGTTAAAAGGCTTAGCTCGTTGAATTTCACTTTTCGAAGAGTTCGTTGTTGATAAGTTAGAAAAAAAAATCACGTGAGAAAAATTTACAAAAGCGCGCGTTCCTTTTCTTCACATCAAAGATCTTGCACTTCTATCATAGAAAGATACTCAATCATAGGATTTCCCACTTTTAGCTCGCTGATTTGTTAGATTCGGTGGATGATGCAATAGTACATCATATCATCACAAAATGTGGCTACGTGGCACTTTTTAGAGCTGAAGACAGTTAAAATTATATTTTCTATTATGGGGGCGGGGAGAAAAATGAAAAGAATTAAGTATCACATGATGCTTTGGAGTGTTCGTGATTATTCTAAACTAAAAAAAAATCCCTCTCAAGAAAATCAGAGAATCATGACGCACACACACATATATATATTCCCTTTCAGAAGATAGATTTTTCCAAGATAAATGAGTTTATAAAGTACTATAGGAAAAAGCAATAATGCTTAGCATACTCATGAAAAGGATCCTTGTTAGCTTTCCAAACTTGTTCCTAACTTAATTCAGGCAATAAGTAAAACTCTCAGACTCATTGTCGTTTTTAATTATCTCAATCCTGATTTCACACTGAAGGTAAAACCGATGTAGATGCTCTTTCAAACACTCAGAGGAATATTGAAACACGTTCCTTTCCTTTCAAATATTTCTTACTCAAAACCGTACTGACCTATCAAAGGATGCGTTGTGAACAAATTGCTGAAAGTCAATGAATTCTAAATGGATTGACCTTTTGGGAAGGGTTATTAAGTAAGAGAAAAAATACTAACCTATTTTTCAGATAATGAAAAAGTAAAACAAGCACAAAAAATGTACTCGTAAAATTACGAATAATTACCCTTACGCTCTCTGACCTCTTGTCATCATTCTAATCGAAGATAAATCTCCCCTTGGTATAATTTCTGAATGAAAACATCTTGAATGGATGTGTTCGCATCAACATTAAATTTTCAGCTGACAGAACTGGTCAATATACGAAAGTAGTGGTGTGAATTATCCAAGTGAATCCTAAAACACACTCAACAGACCTTCTTGGGATAAAATTCCAATTTCGAAGAATTGATGCAGACGGTTCAGAACGTCTACCCACAGATAGTTTAAGCTTTATGTTGTGATGCATAATCTAATTTACTTCTCGTCCATTTGGACTCATTTTGTAATGGCAAAGAAAATAAATTTATGTAGAGAATTGCTCACTTATCTGCAGTAAGAATTTAACGCATCCATCTCAAATTGATCTATTGTTTTCCAATGAATAATGAATCCTGTAGCTCAGGGACTCTTGCACTGTGGTCCACGGACCCCTGGGGGTTTCCAGCACCTTTCCAGGGGATCCACGGAGGTCTCTCATTTATTATTAAGATTTTTCCTTTTACACTCAGAAAGTTCTCGTGGAAAAATTGAAAGATAAGCCGTCCTAGACTACATCACTAAATTGTCCCCAATGAAGAAAATCGAATAAAATATATATTTTCATCAATAATATTAATTCAGTTTTTATTGTTTGCAGCTACATAGCAATTAATACAAGGCAAAATTTTCAAAAAATAATAGAAAAACATATGCAAAGATTAAGAAGTGAATTCATAGCACGTCAATAGTTTTGATTAGATATTTTCTGTTTTCTTTAGAAAAAAAGAAAGAAATGTTAAAGAAAAGTCTGTATAAGTAGCAGAGGCAGGATTATTGAGGAACCTTTAAATCACTCAGTCTGGTTTTGAGAGTCAGGGAGGGGTTTTTAAAATCTTGGGGGGCCGCAATATGAAGCTGATAAATAAAGGGGAAGGTGCACGGCAATCGACAGCTAAAGAACCGCTGCCTTAGCTCATTCTTGCAATATTGGATTCGAACTGTTTTTAACTTCTTAATCAATAGCCTCTATGTGTACGTTGCTTATGCCCTCCTCGAATAGCCCAGTTTCTATCTCCTCACCTGAATTTCCGAAATCATCGATAATGTATGTTGTCCCCAATTGCATCCTCCTCATCGTTTGGACTGCTGTACGCCAAGCTATGCCTGGAGTATTTCATTGGTCGAACTCGCATGACAAACATTATCTCGCGCGTCCTATTATATCAATTCAAAAAAGTTTCTGTAAATTCTGCATCATCAAAAATGGCCTTCATTTACATGCTGGATGCCTATTATGTTGACAAATGATTCTGGTTATCACAGAGTCAGGTGCGACGTCAATGCTGCTAGAAATAAGCATATCCAAAAACAAACAGAACTTTTTTACATACCCTAAGAGAAAAATTCTAAAACTGTAAGAAACTGTAATGAGCGAAACTTTATCATTTAAATATTCTTAAGATACGGAATTACGCAACCAAAGAGTGAAATCAGAATTTATCTCGAGAGAAGCAACTGTGGAACTAAAAGTTTAGCTTCTAGATACTAGAGAGAAGAAACACGAAAGAGAGATTGCATAGGCTCATGAACTTAATTTCCTGTAATGTTTAAGGTATCACACAGTTATGTCTATTGTAAAAAGGATTTTCGCTTCCTTACATTATATCTGTTTTTCAATTTTCTTCCAATGTGAATCTTCGTAAAAGATTCCAAAAGATTAACATTCAACCACTAAAGCAAAATATGGCATACATTTACTAAAAATAAAAGAGCCTCTTAAATATATATGCAGTTTTTAATAAAGTGAAGGAACTAGTGATAAACAACAACTCCTTTTTAGATCTCTTTTACATCATCTCACTTTAAAAATAGAAATTATACGACGTTATAAATGCATATAAATAGGTCTCTACATAGATATAACACATACATGATAATCAAGATAGGTAAACTGGAGAGCTTTAATTAAATATGGTTTATATATTCATCATTGGCATCTCATGAAATTTCGACAATCCACTCATTTTCACAAAATTATTTTTTCGCGTATTTCCTTTCAGCACAGAAAGTTGTAGAAATTAAATATTTCTGAAAATAAAGCAATTTTTTACCTCTGATGATGCATTCATTTCTAGGTTTAGATTAGGTAAATTAAAATGTCAGAAATGAAATTTCTCTTATTCTGGCTGTTCTACAAATAAGGAATATGTGAGAAGTTTATAAAAACAACAACATATTTTATAGTTACTTTATTTCAAAATAATAAATTATATCAAATAATGAAAAAGGAGAAAAGAAATACGTATAAAATATATAAGTCATTTTAATAAATATTGGTTAACAAATACATCAAGTGTGCCGCCCATCCGATAGAGTGGTTAGTAACGCTGACTGCGGTGCCGTAGGGCCTGGGTTCCAATCCCGGAGAAAGCATGGATGTTTATAAATGTGGCATGGGGTACTCTAAATAGCCGTCGAGCCGCAAGTTCTCTCGTGAGGTTGGTGGAAAGGGCAGAGAGGTGAGAGGCCCATGACCCTGGTGTCTTCAAATTGGGGTGGAACAGAGCAAAAATCGTACTGTCACCTGCATGGTGCTCCAAGCTAAGGCTAACGACAGGCGTAAAAATCTAGCCCTTAGCAGCAAAGAAATTCGTGATCTGATGTTTCTGTGGATCCGGGGGCATAAACGACAGCGAGATTTCGCTATGCTGTCGATTGAGCAAATGCATTCGTCATTCTTACTATGAATACGCAAGCATTGTATTTAACAAGGAATTTTCAGAACTAATTGTACATTAAACCTCCATAATTGTAATTTACAAATAACGAGTTAAATAATCAGTTAGCTCGACTTTTAAAAGAAAATATATTTTAAAATACATATGTTTGATTTTTCATTCTGTATATAAAACAAATAAGTAACAATCATTATGATAATGGGCTTCAGTTTTTCAATTTTCCTTAAGACGTTACTTATCTTTAATTAGTTCTTGTGTTTTACCGATGGAACATAGTAAATAAGGCATCTGAGTGTTTGTACCATCTGTATGTAGTGGAAACGAAATTTAAACTATTAAGGCAATCTTCGTCAAATGTAGGAGAGTCTAAACTAAACATGGAGCGCATTGTCAGACAGAAAAATGACTCATTTTTCATGAAAATTCACGACGTCGTAATTCATACATTTGTTTACAAAATAGCATTGTTAAAATTTCAAAAAATATACCGTAAATAACTAATTTTCCCTCTTAACATTAACAAGGATATCTCATTTTGAAGTACGGTAAAAGAGAAAAATAAGAAAAACATTTTAGACCAGAACATATGTGTCAAACCAATTAAAAATGAGTGGTATGATAAAATAAGAGGCTCTCTATAGGATAGCGAAGCCAAAATACAATATTAATCTTCAGGTACTTTGATATCTGAAAAAATAGTCCGAATTCTCGGGGTCCTATTTTTTAACTTTAAGCGAAGACAGCCTTACGATAATTCTTTAATCTCCTTGGACAATCTAGGATAAGTAACCCTGTGACGGTTCTATCCACGATCTTCTTACTAACTGTCCTCTTGGGTAATTTTTGGTCCTTAAAAATTATTTTTTAGAAAAGCTTCCTCCGAAGAAGAGACCGTGAACATGCAAATTAAGACTGCTGTATAAAGTCTAGGCTTTCAGATTAGAGAGGAGATATAAAGTAGACTGCAGTGGAGCAGTGATTAGTATAATTTAAAGCGTAACGCAGATATTTAGTAATTGATAATTGCAATAATTAAGGTCACTTAGGCTTTAATCTAGATTAGATAGCTAGGAGCTCACGAGTAGTTGAATTGAAGTAAGCGTTATAAGTAGTTAAAGTCTCATATCTCGTGTACCTCATTAATTGTTTTCATATTAATTAATTGGGGGCATCTCTTAGCTTTGATTGATAGAACTTGTGTTGTGGTTTGTACTAACAATCAATTAAGTGATTTTGAACATGGCTAGTCTTCATTCCCTTTCTCCCACGCCTTTCGGCGCGGACGCAATATCCTTACAACCCTCCTCTAGAAGTAAAACAAGATTTGAATCATAAGTTTGTCCTTGATTTATTATTAAATATTTTGTGACAGAAAAGGGGGGAGGAATGTTTGTCGTTCCTCTAGAGCATAACATTCGGCATCGATACATCGATTATTTTTAGCGAAGGACAAACATGTCCATAGTGAGTAACCCCTCCTTGCTGCCACAGTTCTAAAAATAAAAGCACATATGCAACACATTACAGTAAAAATATACGGAAAAAAAATGATCCAGATGAAAAATGTATTTAGAATTATATTTGTGTTTTGTTTCTCAGATTTTGACCTAAAGGAAGCAAAATAAATTAAAAAAGAACGTAAAAATATATTTTTAAAACTTCTACATTCAACACGACTTAAAAACTTTCTTTAAAAAAGTTTTTTTCAGCATCTCTAATACAATATTAAAAAGAGAAGAAAGGGGAGAAGTTAAGAATATAATAGTTCATTAAGTCATATTTTTATGCAATTAAAATTTACTTTATTGTGAATTCTTTAAGTCTGATAAAAGTTTAAAAAGAAATTAAGCTTACTCGAATGATGGACTTAAACTAATAATATTCTGAGTCAAATTATTATGTTCGATCCAGATATTAATTATTTGCGAATCCACTCCTTCCATCTCTCCCTCCCTCCCTCTTTCTAGATCTCTCTCATTCCCTCTCATACATTCTCTCTCCCACACTCTCATATCTCCTCACTCTCCCTCCCTCTAACACACTCTCCAATTCTTTCTTATTCCCTACCTCTTTCTGTGTGTGTGTATGTATGGCCTTTTCATAGAGAATAAAACATTTTTTATTTCAAATGAAATAGTTTCTTAGAACGCAGCACGCTAATAAATTTATGCTGTCCTATTTGATTAATATTTACTCTAATTAACTGAAAATGTTAACACTAGAAATCCAGATATGCTGATGCGCCTAAGTTTTAACTTTAATCAACATTTGTATGGGGAAAAAACTGGGAATTCGTTTGTAAAAAAATGTGTCTCAGATTTAACATTTGTATTTCAAAGAAATACATAAATAAGAATCATACACCAATACTAAATGTGCGTGATTGCATATAGAATTGACCCTTTCCATTCTTCAAGCTCAATTGATATCTGAGCATTTACTATATATATGCAAAATGATACTTATTCGCATTCTGGAAATGCATTTGCGCAGTAAAAACTCGGAAAGACTCGATGAATAAATTACGCAGAGGATACATTTTCTTATGTAAAATGTAAAGGAATAGTAGTTCCAGTAAAGTGACATGATTTGGTATCTATTGCGACAGTTAAATACTTCATATTTATATTGCATTCTTATTTTTGTGTCAGCCTGCTCATGAAAGTAATGTAAGTAACTATTACGAATGTCCACATCAGGGACGTAGATACCACAGTATCAATGATACAGAGCCCACAAGCTACAGAGGCCTCAATATGTGTAAGTAAAAAATCGTAAATTGTTATCAATAGTCCCATTTCCAAAAAACCCCCCCCAAAAAAAAATTTGTTACGAAGTCCACTTTGGACTTATTACGCCAATAGTCATACATTTTCGCGCTTGTTAATAAACTCATAAAGTAGTATTTTAGCTGGTGTTCAATGTCATCAACCGAAGAAAAACGCTGCGCTCGAAAGTCATTTTTAAGCTTGAGGAAAAAATAAAAATCACAAGCGACCAAGCCATGATTGTACACAGAATATGACAGAAATTCAAAATGCAATAAATTGGTGGGGTTTCGAGTGTCAAATGCGGCCATGCATTAACTCCCTGCAATAGAAAACCAAGCAATGGCAAGAAATTTTTTCAGGAATCCAAAGAGGATTGCTCTTAAAGCAGCGATCCTCCACCTGCGGCCCTTCTTCAGTGCCCTGTCATGGCTCTGAAGAATTCTTTGTTAAGAAATCAAATGTATCAATTTTGACTTTTGCTGTCGCGTGGGTGCGAATTTATTTTATTTCCTGATGAGTGATAACAGACAACAGTGGAGTAGCGACCGTTTTAAGAGGGGAACTAATTTTTAACTATCTTTAACTTTCTAATTTTTAACTATTCAAGCGAAAAATATTTGAGGAAAATAGGTTGTTTCAAGAAGTTGACTACATATATATATGTCATGATTTTTAAGACAGAATCAGATTAAAGTTAGAAAAGTGAAAAGACGACCTTTATTCTTTCATTTGTACATCTGTTCTGACTGAGAGCAGGGAGGAAAAAGCACGCCATGGTGGTGGTTTCAAGTGGATAACACTTGAAAAACATATGGTAAGTATCGCTGCTTTGAAGAGGTTGCTTGCAAGTTAATGCTGACATATGTTGACTATTAAATCTAACGATCTGGAATTAGACATGTTTATTGGCTAGGCCATATGTTCGGAAGAAATAAATGGGTGATTAGTTTGATACTTGAAGATGGGAACTGAGAAAGATGAGTCAAGTACTAGATAGGGAATTTAATTTTTAATCTAATTTAATTATCCTTTTATATATATTCTGAAGTGAAAAACAAGCATGGATCAGCAATTGTTTGATTTGTCACGAAAGTGTTGTATTTAAAAAATACCAAAAAACAGAAATTGCGTTCAATGATACTTTTCTTCGACGATCTCTTTCAAGAGGTGATAAATATGCTTTCTTGAATAGTCATTACAACAGCAAAAAAGTGTTCTGTCAGTGGTAATGTCACAGCGGTAACAAAGGCACCCTATGAAATTTGTTATATTATTGGTAATCATATGAAACCGTTTACTGATGCAGAAATTATAAAGGAGTGATTCTTAAATGCTTCCAATTTAGAAAAATTCAGTGACAAAAATAAAGAAGAATCATTAAAAAAGCAAAATAGTAGTTTTAATATTTTGATCAATTTTCCGCGCTTTAAATTTCCTTCGTTCCCTTGGTCTCTTCCATTAATCCCCTTGTTGCGGCCCGCGGGAAGTAGCCATCAGATGCATGCGGCCCGGCAGGAAAAAAGTCAAGTACCCCTGCTTTAAAGCATAGAGTACATAGAACTGAGAAAATATTTTTAAAAATCGAGAGGTGAAATGAAAACAAAATTATCAATAAATTTTGTGGTGCCGAAAAATAAAAACCAATGTTATATATAATCTTAAAACACATTAATAATATTTTACTTATTAGAACTAAATGTAAATTGAGACGCAGGCACAGTAGGCCTTGGACTTCATGGGTTGTTGAGCCACCGAGTTCAGTTGAGAAATGAATGCATAAAGAAGATAAAGAAGACAGTCTTTTCTTGATCTAAGCAATAATTAATTATTTTTAATAATAAAATTTATGTCTACTTTATTACTAGCTAAAATATTGTTACAGTGTAAGTAATTAAGAGTAATATTTCTATTGATTAACAAATGCATATTAAAATCCCAAAAAACTACACTTTAATAATATTAAAATTGAATATTTATATTTAATTTATTGTATATAAGACTCAAATTGACATAGATAATCGATTGTATAAGAGGGCTGCTCTTTTTGTATTAATTAAGTTCAAATTTTTAGTTAAAAATCTATATTAGGAGTACACACACTATTTTTACCAAAAACAAATTAGATAGTCTAGAGATCTAAAAAAATAATAATCATGCTTAATAGTTAAACTAATTTTAAAAAATATCTAAGTATTAATTAACTAAACTACTGCTAGCAGATCCATTCATTGGTAAACCTTTAATTTGTTTGTACAGATTGCCATTAAAGTTAATATAATTTTTTTAATGCTAATTAAATAAAAGTTTTAAATATGAGGAAATTTATTAAAATTTGTTTATTACATATTTTTTATTATACATAGATCATAAACGTAATTTTACATAAACGTTATATGAACGTTAAAAAGTAAAGTTACATTCATGTTTAATTTTTAATTTTAATTTAATCATTTATATCTATAGAGTTAAATAAATCCTGAATATCATAACTTTGCATAGAGTTACCTTTTAAATTTTTTTAATTTCTTACTAATTTTATTAATAGCTTTAGAATTAAGATTATTCATAAAATTTTGTAAAAAAGTTTGTTCTATCTTCCAAAAGTAATCGTGAAGTACCCTCGGGCTGTGGATAAGGTTGTCTCAGCCTTTCAACCCTTCAGTGGATGGATAAATGAGTATCAAGCTTGCTTGGGAATTAAACACTGGGGGTCGCGTCAGACTGACCACCTTACCGGAACATCTGCTGTTATACCTCAGTGCCCAAGGCCATGAAAACTGATATGGGCACAGTAGACCTTGGCCCTCATGCGTTGCACCACTGAGTTTAGTTTATATTAATATCAGAAAATGCTTATTAAGCATAATAATATAAAAATATTTTCAAATTATCGCATAATTGCTTAGCATTTTATCCTAACGCCTTCCTAAATTGTATATATTTTTAACTCCTGAATAAACGTCTTCTTTTAATGGACTTGTTACTTTACTTTGTGAAACCTCTACGTCACCCCCAAAAGCTTCACAGGGGCTACTGGCGACGGATCTCGTCCTTTTCAATCGTGGTCAAGTGACGAGGACGACACACACCTGAGCTGGCAAACCTTCTTCTATCTTCCCCACCACATCAATGAGAGCTTTTGAGCCTCGACAGATTTAACGCGCAGTAGTCCCCTTTGCACAGAGGGTATCTAGCGCCACTGAAGACCCGTCGTGTAGAGGAGAATATTAAATCGGTCGAGATTCAAAGTTCCTCCCGCTAGCGTGGTGTGAAAATCCACATCATTTTCTCACATGCCCGTGGTGATCAACAAGTCTCGTATTACTTAAGAGTGCAATACAAATTTAAATCAAATCAAGTTACATCACCTAGCACATCATTATCTACTTTCGCGGCTCATTACATTTATATATACATTCCTCATTCTTTTTAAATAAATCATTTCTAAAAAAAAATTAAAAATTCGCTGTGTTTTATTTAGAAGGTAATTAAAAGGTGGGTCATCATTTACAAAAACGTATTCAGAGTTCTGAATGCGTGCCATTTTGCACGGGCTGGAGTCAGAGTTGATTTTTAAAAAAAATTATTTTTAGCCACCAACATTATGAAACCTAAAAATGTATTATAATCTAATTAAAATTTCTGTGTTTAGTATTTTAAAAGGGTCTATAACAGGGATGGCGAACCAGTGGCACGCGTGCCATTGATGGCACGCGACGCAATATTTTGGGCACGCCACCGATGAAAACGGTTTGCATTTTAATTCAAAACAACAAAGTTCAATATGTGGAATTAGATTGCACATACATTTCGCTGTTTGAAAAAACTAGCTCGTGCTATTTTAACCATATTCTCATCTACTTATACCTGCGAGTCATTATTTTCAGCGATGAATAACATTAACGACTCAAAAACTGTTAGGAAGATGACTCCAATTCAGCTGGCATTCTGCTAAAAGTAACATTTCACAATCCTAATAAAAGTTATTTTTCATCTAATCTCTCTAACACTAATGTTACTTGAATTTGAATTAAACATATAAATACAACATTTACTACTATACTGTGCAAAATGTATTTTTTTCGTTGTAATTAAAGAGTTTTGAGTTGTTAGTATTTAATTTTATTATTTTCTCAATATATATATATATATATATATATATATATATATATATATAATCACTAGTCAAAATTATTTGATGGCACACCTCTTTGAGCAATTCTTAAGAAAAAATGGCACGTTCATCCAGAAAAGTTCGCCATCCCTGGTCTATAATAACATTTTTAATAACATAGTCTCTTGGTGGAGAAAACTGTCATTTGCAGAATTTTGCAAAGAGCGATTGAATATGTTGAGTTCGAAATTGTAAGCCACGTCAAATAGAGCCAGCGTTGTTCCCAGATTCCGTTATCTTATTGTGGTATTTTACTTGTCTCTCCCCTCTCTTTTAATAATACTCAATGACGAAAGAATGGAAAGAGAATTGAACTCATGAGACATCAACATTAAAAAAAAATTCATGAAAATTAGTTAAATTTTAATACAGTTTCATGCAAAATTAAATCAAATATTTGAGAATTTATTTAATATTCCTTTTTATCGTCAAATAAAGCAAAAAAAAAAAAGTTCTGGGATAGCCTACTAAATATGTTATACAACGAAAGCAATTTTATTTTTGCACAGCATACGCGTCAAATTTCAATAGCGCATGTGTTTACATACTTGTACGTACTCATGACGCTTGGTGAGCGCCTTTCAATTCCGCCCAGTCACTGTTTAGTCAGCGCTTTGTCGGCTGGAGTCAGTTTCAAAAGGAGTTATCCATTATCAAATCCAAATGCATTTTACATCGCTGTGGACTCAGTAAGCACCTGCTACTGCAGCTCGTATAACAGCCAATAAGTTTAAAGGAATTTGAAAAAAAAAACCCCATTCAAATATATTTAACAGCTAGTTGCGAGTGAATTGAAGTCATGTATCGCTTATCCCCTTCTGTGCCCTGCCATTTGACGGTAAGCTCAAATCAGGATTTTTTTTAAATTCATGGATTCGAGTGAGAAAATTTAATCTTTCTTTGATACCTTTTTAAGGGTACAGCAGTATGGGGATATCAATAATAAATTCAAAGTAATGAAATATTCATTACACAATAATGATAAAGGGAATATTTTTCTTTGAAAATGTATAAAAATATTTTCGACTTTAAAGTAAACTTGCGCGTATTACAAGAATAAACAAGATGCAAATTTTTGTTTAGTTTGTAGAATTTCTAAAAATAATTTCTGACTTTATATAATAATGTAAGAAAGAAAGAGAGAGAGAGAGTTTAAAAAAATAGAGTACTCTTCTAAGCACAATTTTTATTTTATACAAATACAATATTTTATATAAAAATTACTAATACTATTTATATTTTATTAAATTGATTTATTTACAGTTTGCCATTTTAGGAATGAGGTTCAAATAGAAGAGTAGACAGGGTCACGAACACGTGATCCGGTGTAGTTTCTGCCCAGTTCTCAAGTTGATGTGATGCAGAAATTTGGAAAGTGAAATTCACACAGATGTTGTCCCCAGCGCTTGACCACGATTCAAAATTAGAAGATCCGTCGTCAAAAGCTTTCAACTGTCTTTAAAGAAAGATGTTAATGTACAACTATTCAATTAATCAATCATTTTACATATAATATCTCCCCGATATTTCTGTACCATCATTCAAAAAGAAACATAATTCAATTCTACAGTGATGGCCAAAATTGTTATGTTTTTTAAGTTTGCATACTTATAGAAAATGTTATTTTGCACAAAATGCAAAGACTTATATATCGTTTTAAAGAGAATTTGAAACTGTGAATTTATTACAAAAAAGTTCAAATATTTACAAGGGAAAATAAGTTATGCTGCAATAACTATTGATATACATTGGATATTGATGATAGCATTGGGTTATTATCAGTGCTTAGTGGAGTAGCCTTTATTTTTTATTACAGCTTCTCATCGATGTTTCATTGAGCTAAAAATAGCTCTTCCTTCGTTATTACATGAAGCCAGAAAGCAATTAGAGCCTCAATTAGTTTATTGCTATTTCATGGGTACCTCTTTCAGACCAAAGTTTTCAAACCGTGGCACACGTTTTCAATAGGATTGAGATTAGGACTGTTTCCCGGCCAGGACAACAATTCAGTGATCTTAGAATGATATCACTTTCTATAACTTAACTGTGTAGCAAGCAAAAACTTACAGAAAAATAAATGAAGCATTGTTGGTAAATAGATCTTTGATGGAAGGTAGAAGTTTGGGTTCTAGAATGATATCAATGTATTTTCTGGAATTCAGCGTCTCATAGGTGATATGAAGGCAACCTATACCATCTGCTGATATTCATGACCAAATAATTAAACTATGTGGGTACTTCACAGTTCTCTGGATGTAATCAGGATGATACATTTCAAACATTCTACGTCTTACTTATTTTCGGTCATCGCTACCGAATAACGATACCTTGGTTCTATTGCTGACCTGTGACCACTAATCATTTGTCTAATCAATGTGTTCTTTTGCACACTGCATTCTTTTTTAGCTTTTTACGGCTTTTTTCGTGGAATTCTAGCTTTTAATTTTACATCTTCTAATCCTCTCCTGGTTGTTTTTGAACTGACAGAAACACCAGCATTACTCATATCACTTCTCATGGATGTCTATGAAGTTCTTTTACCTTGGAGTCATATTATTTTTGTTCCTCTGTCATCAACAGATATGGCGCACCTTTTTCGACACCTTTTTTGCACCTGTATGGCACCTTTTTTTTGTTTTTTACTAATTTTGTCTTCTGACATCTTAAACAAAAGTTTCAGTCTCCAGTTGTAGTCACTGAACCACCCACCTGTCTTGCAATTTCAAAATAGGAAAGACCACTTTCTCTTCAAAATCTCTTTATTTGTATCTAATATACTCTTTTAGTTGATGTCATTGCTTCTTGATTAAATTACATTGTCGTTCTGACAAGGAAACAGTCCTGACCTTAATCCTATCGAAAATTTGAGACACCGTTTGAAAACTCTTGTCCGAATGAGACACCCATGAAATAAAAGGGAGCTAATGTTGTTGTTGTTGTTCTCGTGTCCATGAATAAATGCAATAGATATCACTAAATTCCGTCGAAAGTCTTGATCACTGCCTCTGCTATTCTGGGAGCATCAGGGCTGTACAGGAGTTCCCGCAAAGAGTCCCTCAGAGGGATCATTCCCATTTTTAGTAACTTTGTTGCGACGTTTGGGCATTCCAAGATGTGATTGGGCGTCAGTTGAAGATCTGGGCAGTGTTTGCATTGAACATATGATCTTGTCTTGTCTGGGTGAATCTTCATGCTATTGCACTATTCATGGAAAGAAAGGTGCCATAGCCTCCAGGAGGTTGGACTTCTACCTGTTGGTCCACGGAAGGTATTTTATTTCCCTTCTACCACCCATTGGAAACCAATGGAGGCGATCCCCTATCCGCCACCTGGGGACGTGCCCTCTAGGGGTTACAGGCTCCCCCGAGGGTAGGGAGCTAATTGAGACTCAAATTGTTTCCTAGCTTCATGTAATAACGAAGGAAGAGCTATTTTCAGCTCACAATGAAACATCGATGTGAAGCTGTAATGAAAACTAAAGGTTACTCCTCTAAGCACTGATACTAACCCACTGCTATCATCAGTATCCAATGTATATCGATAGTTATTGCAGCATAACGTTTTTTGCGTTAAAAATATTTGAAATTTGTTTCTTGTATTGAACTCTGTATTAAATTTTATTTAAAATGACGTAAAAGGCTTTGCATTTTGGGAAACGTAACATTGTCTATAAGCATGTAAAAAACGAAAGAATTCTCAAAAGTGTCCACAATTTTGCCCACTACTGTGCATCAGAACATAGAGCATTTGAATTACCTTCACACTTACAAGCAACACGAAGACTGTTCGCAACGAGCCTCACAATTTTGAGCCATGGTCAAGTGATGACACATAAGCTGGTACCCCACTCTCCAAACTTCCACACACCCGACAACTTGAGAACTTTTAACTGCGACTAATTTAGACTGCATCAGCCCCTCTACGGGACAGCGCAAAGGACGCATGCTTTCTGTCTTTGGTATTAATTTATTTACCATGTTATATTTCCCCAAATTATTTTGGGTTCCTAGAAGTTTCCATGCGTTTCAGAACAGCACATCTGGTAAAAAAGTTTAAAAATTTTTATAAAGACATCTTTGACTTTTTTTTCCGCATTTTACTATTCATTTTTTTTAATTTTAAGCGCCCAATAAGAAGATAATTATGAATGTTAAGAAATGTTAAACACTAATAAACACGCAGAAAAATTTCATTGTAGTGTAGTTAACGAAATGAGATTCATACCCCCTTGTGAATAATTATATGAATTCGTACGCTGTTAAATTTCTGTGTTCTTGTTTACCGGTCTTGTAGAAAGTCGTAATTCTCCATTCAAAACGAATTAACTTTGCAGCACCATTTACTCTAACAATGTGTGTGCAAACCACGGTCATCGGAAACAGAGTATTCAATATCAGTTTCAAATTCTAGAATAGTTTGAATCTCTTACACAAACTATTGTTTCCGTCACTTGGCTAAATATTTGTTTGGACTACTTTTTTTTTGAAATATTGCTAGTACCTCTTATAAAATCCTTTTAAAATAACATCATTCTTTGTGTAATGCCTCAAAACATTTCCTTCGGAACTGTGAACAACAACAGACTCTCATAGGATAACGATGGTGAACAATGGTCTGAAAGATTCGAACGAACGCAAAATATAAATCTTTACTAAGAGAACGCTGCCCATTTTTATCTATTCTTTTCCTGAAGTTTTATTTTGCCATCAAATTTAGTGTTCTCTTCTTTCTAGGTTTCCGAATAAAATCTATTTGTGATTATTTTGATTCGCTTGGGATTTCGTGTCAGGGAACCCTTTTGTATCAGAGAACTGAGTTTATGTGATTTTAAAACAATCGTAATTTTGAACGTTGTAATTCGACGTTTATTGAGAATTGTTGATTTGCTTTTCTTATTCCCTTTCATTTTAGTATTGTATCCCACATTAGAAATCTGCATAAAGTACTCTTTAATCACACACCAAAAAAAATTGTCAGAAGTATCAAATTGAAGCACAAAACTATAGTATCAGGTAAGGAAAAATGTTAAATGTTTGGTTAACTGGTTCATCAATTATTTATTCCCTTCGCGCTACGAAACAAGAGGAGAGCTCTCAAGTACTGACTTCACTTTTCTGGACCATGGACAAATAATGATACAGGAGGAGGCATGGACAAAAATGATACACTTTCCTACCTTCCTTACCACGCCAACGTGAGAACTTTAAGCCTTCGACAAATTTAAAGAGCATCGGACCCTCAACACAGAGAGTAGAGTCTTGCTATGAAAGTCACAAAAAATCTGTGAGCCATAAAATATCCACATATATGCATCAGTGCGATACAAAGTTTCTAACGTCCGTTCATTAAAATTTTAGCTAAAACATGTCTTGGGTTGTTGTCATATTCAAAACAAACAAGTGAAATGAACTGAAGATCAAGAGCTTCAAAGTTTACACGTGCTCATGGATTACACTGGTGTGGCAGGAATGTGTCGGTCTTGTCTTCTGACCATGATTCAAAATTAAGTGGTAAATTAAAGATCTTTGCGTCACAAAAACAAATAACCAAAAAAAGATTCATTAAAAAATAAGGCTCTATATAATGGACGAGAAGATCGTATTCAGATATTTTTTATTTTCTGAGAGATATTTCTGATGTATTTAATTGTAATCACGAATCTGCATGGATAAAATAAAATCAAGTTTTCATTTTACTTCTCTCCATATAGTATTTCTTTATCCTTAACGTTCTTTTTAGAATTGTGGTCACGGTAGCCGAGTGGTATAGATATCGGATCGTGGCTTGCTTTGTCACGAGTTCGATCCCAGTACCACTAAAGACCCGCCGTGTAGGGTAGCGATGCACGTTAAATCTGTCGAGAGTTGAAACGTCCTCCTCCCATTGGTGTGGTGTGGTAGTTAGGAGAGGGGTGGTGCCAGCTCAGGTGTCGTAAAAGTCATTTGACCATGGTTTAATATTACATGGTCCATCGCCAAAAGCCCTCGTGTAGCTGAACAGTGCGACGTTAATATTCAATCAATCAATCTTTCTTGAATTCAATTTATTTATGGGTGCAGAGTTGCCAGAAACTTATGCAGCAAAGTAGCATGTGAAGAGGGTAAAAAA
Source organism: Trichonephila clavipes (assembly GCA_019973935.1). Taxonomy (NCBI): domain Eukaryota; kingdom Metazoa; phylum Arthropoda; class Arachnida; order Araneae; family Nephilidae; genus Trichonephila; species Trichonephila clavipes. The sequence goes on from BMAU01020071.1 coordinate 37,875, forward strand.
ATAGCAAGAAGTAGCGAATCGATTTTCACTTGCAATTTATAAATATATTTTTTTTAATTTTGTAAAACTGTTTTTAAAAATACGTTAAAATGATTTAATTATTTAATTCATTTAAAATACATTCAGATTCTTCCTGCTAAGTATCGTGATCTATTGTGTCTTTTATAAATTTCTGAATTATACTGAAGCATTTGTGGAGATGGAATGAAATAAACGCAGCAAGCCCCTCATTTTTCAGTCATTTTGATTCTGAGAATTGACTCCAAAAGTTCGAGGCACATTCAATTCCTTAAATTTTCTCTTTCATGACGTCACTCTGGAGAGTGCCATTTCCACAGGGAGATTACTTATGAGTAGGCTGTAAAGGTTTAAAGAAAATATACCAAAATTTCTTAAAAATGGATTTCCAACTGTATCTTTTATAATAAAAATGTGACACCAAAATAATTCTCCATCATTTAAAAGCTCAGATTCAAATAGAAAAACATCTTTCAACTGTAGGTGAAAAATTTGTCTCTCCTTTGATTCTCCAGAACATATCATTTGGACTGGTCTGTACATTCTAAAAAAAGATACAAAAAAAGGACAATTTGAATTTTAAAAAATATCAGGGGGAAAATTCTTTACCCTTTTTAAAGTTCCGTGATTTGAAGGGATTCTGTTAAAATGTTGCTCACATAAAATCTTGAGAAAATTATGACATCTTTGATACATTTCTTTATCAGATTCTGTAGAAACCATTTTAATTTTGCTTGTCAATTTATTGACAAAGACATACATCAAGTACTTCAATAGGCAAATAAATACTTGTTAAACTCATGTCAACTTCGAGCACCGCCCCACTGTCCTTTAAAGGGCAGCGGTGGCCGAGTAGTATAGGTATCGGATCGTGGCTGGCTTTGTCACGAGTTCGAGCCCAGTACCACTAAAGATCCGCCGTGTAGGGCAGCGATGCATGCTAAATCTGTCGAGAGCTGAAACGTCCTCCCGTTGGTGTGGTGTGGTAGTTAGGAGAGGGGGTGCCAGCTCAGGTGTCGTCCACGTCACTTGACCATGGTTCAAAATTACGTGGTCCGTCGCCAAAAGCCCTCGTGTAGCTGAACAGTGCGACGTTAATATTCACTCACTCACTCATGTCAACTTCGAGATTCACATATTTAGGGTAAACTGTTCTTTAAAAGAGTAAGGGTTCAATTCTTTCAGTAATTTGCAATGTTCAACACGAGAACTTTGAAAGACAAATGAATCCACTCAAATTCTGCTCAAACTGTAATTCAACAATATTTAATTCTATCCTTGAATTAATTTAAATAAAGGTAAAACAAGTAGTTGATTGGAAAGAGAGGAATCTAGGCAGTGGCGTAACGCGGAGAATATTAGATCCCCTTGCAAGGTCAGCTTTTGGACCCCACGCCCTAAGGCCGCGGTAGCCGAGTGGTATAGGTATCGGATCGTGGCTTGCCTGGTCACGAGTTCGATCCCAGTACCACTAAAGACCCGCCGTGTAGGGCAGCGATGCACGTTAAATCTGTCGAGAGCTGAAACGTCCTCCCGTTGGTGTGGTGTGGTAGTTAGGAGAGGGGGGTGCCAGCTCAGGTGTCGTCCACGTCACTTGACCATGGTTCAAAATTACGTGGTCCGTCGCCAAAAGCCCTCGTGTAGCTGAACAGTGCGACGTTAATATTAAATCAAATCAACCCCACGCCCTAACGCGTACTTGGTGTCAGTCAGGCTTTGGGCCCCCTAGAATCCCTAGGCCTTCCCGCAATGCGAGGGTGTACGTTACGCCACTGAATTTAGGTCAAAATCTTTCAAAATGGATTTAATTAGTTTTTATCACATAATCTCTCTGATGACAATTACTTACTCTTGTTATTGTATGCAATTTTTTTATAAGTCCAATGCTGCAACGTAAGTTAATTACAAAAATAGATTTTTATTCTTTAATTCAATGCAGTATCATTGATTATAATAATACAATTTACTTAGTTCTATAAGAATTTGTCCTTTCACAATTACTTTTCCAGTTTAATATTTATGTATAAATTCTCTCTAAGTCTATCTTTTAAGAATATTACATGCTTCGTTTTCATGCTTCTATCGGGATTAGAAAAAATCCCACCATTTCTTTTTCTACCACTTGCAGTTGAAAAGAGTGGTGGGAGAGGGGACACCCGCTTTGATAGGTTCTGATTCGTGGTGGTGGCGAGGGAGGGGACAAATTACAGCGTTTCGTGGCGTTTTGGAGTGGTGAAACATACTGCAATTCTATGTTTTCTTTGGAGACCAAAGTCACTTTTTTTTTGCGATTTTTCCAAAAAAAATTTTTTTTTTCCTAAACTTGTTCCAATATTTTTATATAAAGTCGAAAGTAGCAAAAAATAGTGGGAACTTCAAATGAAGTAGCATAAAATTCACGAAGTAGCAATAGGACAAAAAAAGTAGCGGGAAGTTTTAAAAAGTAGCAAAACTTGCGAAAAATCGCACGATCTGGCAACACTGTATGGGTGAGCATTCATCGAGAGAAAGCAATGAATCAGATAAATCTACTTAAGTACAGAAATCAATCTGCAAAACCGAAATAAGACTCCAACTATATTCCGGTGCAGCCAGCAGAACTTCAAGATTTTAAGCCTACTTTAAAGAAGTATTAGATGAGTCATTCAAGGAGATTTGAGGGCAAAATATTTTGGAGTTCACTTAAAGGAAACATTGAGAATGGTACTTAACAAAAGAAGGAATGGAAAACGCTCGTATTGATTTGTGGCATTGAGAGAATTTCAGCGAAGCAAAGAAATGAATAAGCTTCATACGGATGGAAAAAGTATGTTTTTTTTTCTTTAATGAAGTAAACTGAATTGTAGAGCATATAAAAGAAAGTGCTAAAGCGATATAAGCATTATATTTTTATAATAGCTCATTTTTTACTGCAATGAAAAGTGTTGAAAGACATTTTTCCATGGAACTTTGTGTATCCAATTGGAATTAAAATTACTATTATTAATTTATTTGGTGAAAACTCAGCGGAAAATATTGTTTTAAAAAAAACTAAAACTTTTTAAAAATATTTATGATTTTTCTTCTAACAACATTTTTAGGTGAAAGGCTGACTCAAATTTTAAGGGAGTTAGAAATCGCCAAAACAAACAAAAATTCTAATACAATGTGTAGTCGTAGCCCCCTCAAATTAAAGCCACTAGAAGGAGCTTTCTATATACCGGAGGAGTTACTCAAAACCAAATCCCAAAAGAAATTCAGTCAAACCCAGATCAAAAGAGAAACTACCTTTGTGCGAATCACACAGAAACTACTGCAAAATAATGTGTTGCAGAGCTTAGAGTTTTAACAGCAGAAACTCCGATAATATCGTGCATTTTTACAGAACTTTTCATCGCCCAAAATGTAAGAATGCTACCAAGAGCGATAGGCTTTTTTATGCGCGGTTACCCCTGGCCTTAGGGAATCCAGTGTAGGTGGCAATCCAGATCTCTTTATGAGTTTTGCCTGGACATTGTTCCTCTGGAAACATCTGAAAAATGATGGATGCGAGACGACCCTCAGCCACTAGAGCAGGGGTGGTGAACCTTTATGGAACAACGTGCCATTTTTTCTAAAGAAATGCTTAATGAGGTAGAGACGTGCCGTCAAATAAATTTGACTTAGGATGTTATTGGGAAAATAATTAAACTAAACACTAACACAACACAAAATTCTTCATTTACTACAGAAAAATACATTTTGCATTTTATAGTAGTAAATATTTTAATTAAACGTGGAATTCGAATTATATAAAGTAACATATTAGTGTGATTTCTGCTGTTGCGTATTAGATGACAAATAAATTATATAAGGTTTCGGTAAGGGGTTACTTTTAGCAGAATGCATGCTGAATTGGTGTCATCTGTCAAAATAATTTTTATGCGAGTCTCTGATGTTATTCATCTCTGAGAGAGAAAATAATGACTCGTGTAGGCAAGGGTCGATAAAAATATGGTTATTATAGCTTGAGCCTGCTTCTTCAAACATGGAATCTAATTTAATGTTTCAAAATTTCGTTATTGTCATTTTTACTTATATTGCTTGTTAATCTTTCTGTTTTAATCAATTCTAACTTTTTCCTTGTTTCAATAAATTTTTGAATCCATATTGAACTAGACTAGAAGTCAATAAGTTGCATTTCAAATTCCTCAATTTCCAGCCAATCGAATTGGAGCTAGTTTATCAAATGATGTCACATCAGGGTACATAATAAACTTAAGCGTTTCTGATAATTCTTTGAACTGGGGAAATCTCACTGAAAATTCCTTGATTGAAGAATCAATAGAGTGACGGTGGTGCAAAAGCCCATGAGGACCTAGGCCTACTGTGGCCACAGCATTCGTGACCTTGGGCGCTGAAGTGCATTAGCAGGTGTTCCGGTCAGGTGATCAATCGGACGCCAAACCCTCAGTGTTCAGTTCCCAAGCAAACTTGGTACTCATTTATCGACCCTCTGAAGGGATAAAAGGCTGAGTCGACCTTTCCTAGCTCGGGATTTGAACCCTCGATCTGTGGTGCGGAAGCGCGATACGCTAACGCTGTGCCACTGGGCTTCAATGGATTAATATACCTTGATCTTAATCTCTTACATATATACCGACCATTACTCCAATTTTTTGTGGTATTTCACTATGTTATATGATAATATATTGTTTTCAAATTATTGACATCTAAGTCCTAGCATTAAGTTTTCCATTGTATTGAAAAACATTACTGTAGCTTTCGCTTCTTCGATGTCTGAAACGGCAATATATTTATCTTTTACGCCCCCGTAACCCCTCCAACTCCCCTTGGGAATAGATTTCCATAAAACCCATTTTCTGCGGATCTGAACTTAATAAAAGAAGTACGCTTGCGAAATTTCAAGTCTCTGTGGATCTAATAGCTGTGGAGATATCGTGATGAGTGAGTGAATAAGTCACTTTTTTCCCTCTCATACAGATGGATATACGTGTTTCAGTAAATTTCCAACAACTTTTTAACAATGTGCAGCACTTTTTAAATGTTACACATTTTTCGGTATTCTTAACAATTAATTCAAATTACTTTTCTTAATCCTGTGGCATGCAAATAAAATGGAATTTGATGCTTTCGAAAAAAACTGTTTAATTTGGATCAACTGAATACAGAACATTTTATTTTGAAATGTGTATTACATACTTTAAAGCTTTTAATGAGGTTGAGAAGAGGGTAAGAGGGTCCTGAACATTCAAAACATTAACGAAACAGAATCGAATTATGCTCTTCGGCGTCCACAGGATACAATTTTTGACATCTTGGAGACGTCAACGTGTACAATGGCACATGAAACGAATATTGTCTCCCAGGCCTCAAAATACAACAAAGAATTAACGCGAACAAATGAAGCAAGCAAACTTTCCATCCGAGATGGTTTATCTTTCCCTAAGAAATAAGTATTGGGGATCGCGATCTTTTGGCGCTCGACCTCGTTATTTTGAATCTCAATCAAATGACGAAGACGACATCAGAGCTGGTATCTCACTCTCCGAAATTCCATTCTATGCCAACGGGAAGACTTTGAGCCTCGGCAGATTTAACGTGCATCAGCACTTCAACACGGTAAACTTCTGTGGAGTAAGTGAATGAGTGAATATTTACATCACTCTCTTCAGCTACTTGAGGGTTACTTTTGGTGACGGTCCTCGTCATTTTGACGTAATTGGTTAACTGACGATGACAACACCTGAGCTGGAACCCCCTCTACCACACCACACCAAAAAGAGGACGTTTGAGCTCTCGACAGATTTAACGTGCATCGGTCCACGATGGGTCTTCAGCTGTACTAGGCTCGAACTCGTGACACATCGGCAGCGAGTTCATTACCTTGACCACTAGGATACCGCGACCACCATCTTGTGTGGCATCAGGATCTAAGGCGTGAGAAGAGAAATTGTGTAAAAATATACTTGTGTTAATATTTTTGATATAAAGCTTAAAACATTAAGGTGTGCAACACATTTAACTTATTGTACTCGTCAATATCAACTCAGGAATAAAAATGGAAATCTTTTAACTCTCTTTTTCCGTCGATAGTAAGTTTTTGATTCGATTGAAATTATTAGTTGGAACTAAAGATGTTTATAGCTTTTAATATGTAATGTTAATGCATATAATATTTTTGATAATTTCGCGACACTGTTTTAAAACTGCTTGGATTCCACGAAGTATTGTTACTGGACGCAGCAATAATTCACTGACTAATTAAAGAATATTTTTTATAAGAAACTCATTCGACGATTGCTACTCACGTCTAATCTTTATTTGTTTCTCGAAGGCCAGACAGCTGATTGCAATCAGTTGAGCGAAAATTCTCAAAACATATAAACATTTTTTTTTAATATTCATAATTCAAGTTAAAATATTTGAAAGCTCTTCACTGCAAAACACTTAATTCGGGAGAAACTGTTTCTAAGTAGAGTACGCCAAGAAAGAAAAAATATTATTTTTCTACAAAGAAAATAAATGCTTTTTCTTCCAGTTCAAATATATCCATCAGAATATTAAGCAAAAAACTGTGAGATATTAATACATCATTAAAGATTAGATTTTCCCAATAAGAAGTTTTAATCTATCCATAAGCAACTGGTAAAAATAACTCCTTTAGTCTTGCAGTAAAAATGAGCGCACCCGTGCTTCCCAGCGGCAACTTTGAATTTGTAGGTAGGTTCCTTTTTAACAAAGAAACCTGAAATATAAGGGCACAATGCTTTTACGTTTGGAAATCATTGATTCCAGATACGATTCCAAGCTTTAGAAAAAAATAGAAGACTACAACCCGTTAAGTTCATAAGAAATATAATTTCTTTTAAATAAAGTATTGTGATTTATGTAGAAGGCTGTTTTTTTTTGTGTATGCTCATCTTTATTTTTAAAGTTCTCATTTTTATAATCGGCGTATGACGTGCAACCTTCAATTTCGATCTTGCATTTTGTGTTAAAAGTACGTGTTATACGCCGGATTTTACGGTAACATGAGCCAATTGTTTTGCTTTATTTTTATCCAATTCAATCCAAGACAGTCCAGTAACTTTTTTCCCCTATGAGGACACATAATTTTATAAAATTAATCAAAAGACAACATATAATAATCAAAATAAAATCAATATATTAATCAAAAGTATAATAAAAGGGTCTAAAATATGTACAATTTAATCTTTTCCCACTACTCTCTAAAGCGACTCAAAAAAAAGTAAACTTCAATGCACTCCAACCTGACGCCAAGCGACAGCGATAGGCGCGCCAAACGTTAACCTACAATGGCAGTCCAGGTAAATTGTTTGGCAGCACGTTTAACCGAGCTGTGATTGGCTTAGATTGTTCTTACATCACTTTCGTACAGGTAAGTTGTGTTCCCTAGGTTACTGTCGAGCGTTCTTTCAAACGGGTGAGGTGGTCGCATTTTTCGACCTCCGCGCGTTTCCGACGTTGTTATTGTTGTTGTTCAGTGCCTTTACGGATTGACATCGAAAACGTTCTACCGTTTCGATTTCGTATTTCTTTCTTAGCCATCCATTCCGCGTTCTTTTACAGAATTTCAATTTCACGAGAGCTTTATTCAACATCGGAATTCTGATTCCACCTCAACGTTCCGTTCAACTACTGTGCAATAGGAGAGGAATAGTATTCGAAAAAAAAAACGTCCAAAAAAGTTGGTTGAATCGTGAGTGAGTGGTGGATTTTCTTCTTTTATGCGAGTGTAGTGTTCGCGCTGTGTGCGTTCCAGAGATGCTGTCCCGCTAAAGACGCGCCTTCCTTTTGTCGTGCGGCGATGGACCGTTGACCGCAGGACAGCATGACCACATGCCGGGCGGACGACATGCAACAGCATAATTTCTACGGGGATCTCGAGGATTACGTGTGTCAGATGGAGAAGCAGCAGCAGGCCCAGAGCGGGGCGGACCCGGACGATGTGTACGCTCAGCTGGCCCGCAAGGAAAAGGATCTCATCCTGGCCGCAGAGCTGGGCAAGGCCCTGCTCGAAAAAAACGAGGAGATCAGCCGAGCCAACGAGAGGCTCACGGAGGAATACTCGCAACAGCTGGAGGTGAGTCTTTGTTTACCCTTCCTTCTTACACCTAGAATGTCCAATACATTCTACAATCCAAACTTGAGCTTCGGGGTGGTCGAAACGTGAGGGTGAGACAAGCTTATTGAATCACCGACAAATTCTTATGCGACATATTAATTACAAAAATCTTATGAACCAAAATTTTCTTTCATTTATCAAGTATTCAGGTAAAAATTTTAAACAAAAGCATTGTTCTTTCAAGTCTCACCCTAAATCAACTTACTAATTTCTTTTGATCATAGAAAGTTTTGTCGTTGTAATGTAATACTTAATAGAATCAAATGAAAATTTTACAAAATGATATTTTTAAATAAATACTTGTTTTTTTTAAAAAAGTTTAAAGACTCAATGATAAAGATGCAGTCTGTAAAGAATGATGAAAGTGTCGTAATAATTTTTGTCGTATGACGAAAGATTATTTTCGAAATCATATTTCCTTCGAAATGTTCTAATGAAAATTATAACAGATGCCCATTTCTGAAGAAGTTCTTACGATCTTCTCCCAATGCATTGCCACCCTGCCCTGTTCTAAACAGGCAGACGTTCTATTTTAGATATTAAAAAGGAGATGTTTCTTATCTTCGGAAGTAACTGAATCTAATGAACTGGTGGAGCCTTTTCTATTTTATGAAATGTTTTATGAATTAAATCAAATGCAACCAATATATATAGCTTACTGTTAATAGCTTACTAATTATTTCTAATCTGTAGGCTAAACAAAAAATAAGTGAAAATCAAAATAGTTATAGACCTTTGTTGATCATAACATTGATACTAAGTACGGCTTTTTTTCTTCTGGCCCAATAAACTGTAAGAGCTATAAGAATTTCTCTACATCTGGAGAAAGAGGCGTATTATATGTTTGGCTTAAATATCACACAAAAAAGATGTAGCCATATATTTATTAACACAGATATTCATTATTTCTGGGTTTCATCTATTTAATGATTTTTTGTTGTGTATCAACTTTAAATTAAGTAATAAGACTCAATATTAAAATTAAATCTGATGTGGATCGCTTAAAAAAAACTAATAAAATTGTTTTTAATTAGAATTCTAACTTTGTACTTTAATTTCATATAATTGAGATTGAACTTTTTATATATCTGAAAAGCTGATTCATAAACCTTTTTGTAAGTTTCTGGAAGATCGCTGTGCCCGAATTGGGACAGTTTCGAGCCCGTGACAGGTGATGTTCGAAGTTAGCCGCGTGTTCGAGTCCTGATTCTAATAAAGATCAGCCGTGTGGAATCCTAAGGGTGGCTTCTCGTAAAATGATACAAATAAAATCCTGACATATTGTGGTATAGAAGTTACGAGAATAGGATTATATCTCAGATGTTGTCATTTGCAGTGGCTTAAATTATGATAAAAATTCGAACATGCATTATTCTTTGGAATCTGTTAAACATAATTTAATTGAAAATGCGTCAATTTGATGACCTTTTGGGAGTCGAGATCCAATGATCATTTGTTCAACAACTTTCGTTCTCCAATTCCATTCCTTTGTTTCCCCCCTAACATAAAAGTAAATAAAATGAAGATTGAGAAAAACTGCAGACAGTTTCTTTGCACAAATGTGTAGTTTTATGTATTCTTTTGACTGCGGTATTTGACTGCCGTAGTTGCGGACTCGTAGTTGATTCTTCCGAGTCGTAGGCTCTTCAGAGGCCTCTGAAGGCTCTTCGTGTAGAGGAGCTAATGTATTTTAAATCTTTCAAGTCTTAAAGTCCTCAAACTGGCGTGATGGACCTGCTCACTCAAAATTATAAGGTACGTCGCCAATGTGTAGTCCGTCCGACTTTGGACATAGATGGAGTTCCAAAATGCGACACTATTTTAAATCATTATATCATATGAGTTTATTTCCTCTAAAACAAATTCTAAATTAACTTTATAATGTAATTACTTCATTTTTCTTTAGAAATCTGTTTAAAATCATTTTTAGCTATCAAAGATTTATGACTGAAAGAAAATAGATGTTTAATTTTTTTTTCCTTAAAAATTAGATTTTGAATATGGGGCAGCAGGAATATAAATGGTTTTGAAATATTGGATATATATATATATGACAGAAGTAGAAAGAGATAATTTGATAAATTGTATTGGGAGGTAAACTTAACAATTTTCCCATCGATTTTTTAATAGAATTTGTCTGTTAAAAGTGACGAATATAAAATGAAGTTTTAGAAATGTTGTCTGTTGATTTCTCTGTTTCATCGATGAAAGTTCAAAGCAATCGTTGGCTGTGGAAAACGAAGTAGAGCGTGTAAAACAAGAGAAAAAAAGCGGAGCAAACACTCGAATTCCACTTATTTTTTTCCCTTTGCGTCATGCGCTCAGAATGCTTCGTTTTGTGTGAACTCTTTTTGGGTCCCACCCCAACACTCGCACACAGGGACTTTTTTTCAACGTCATTTTGATCACGGAATAATTTCCTGTTTATTGTAGCGAACGGAATAATAAATAAAATTAGCTACTTTTCAAAAATTTCGGTTTTTTTCAACTCGAATTAACATATTAATTAAACCATTGCGGCTATTTTCGATCTAATTTTTTAATGTAATCTTTCGAAGCTGACCATTGCCTTCATCTCCAGTTTATAGATATAGAGCTAAAATTGTTTTGGCAATCGGCTTTGGAATAGTTAGAGCTTCATAATTACTAGTAGAAATAATTCCAATCAAAACATTTATTTCGTTGCCAGCAGGTTTTACTAGCTCTAGCAACAGTACCATAAAAATTGCGTGGAAGACAGTATAAATTTAAAAAATACCCTTTAAAATAGAATTTTCTTAAGTCTTCTAAAAAGATCATTAGTAATTAATCATATTTTCCTTAAAATACATTTTCCAAAAGTTTTAATAAAGATCCAGACTTTTTTAGACATCCTTTACCTTCCAAACAAAATGGTGAGTTTGGAGGATCGTACATTCAAATAAATCCAGATTCCAACAACATGTAATTAAAAGTTTAAGTAAAAAGCCAACTCCACATTTTTTGGGGCCACGTAAGTCGAATAATCATAGCCATGGCCGAAAATGTTCAAGCCGAACTACGTGTCCATATCTCGATTCTACCAAAATTCCGTGAAAAAATAAAGTAGGCTACTAATTTCTTAAAGGAACTAAGTTTCAAAGGCCTCGTGGTGAGCTGAAATTTGGTATTTACTCTGATGTCGTTTCTCATTACTTGATTCCTGTTTTAAAATGGGAAGTCCGTCACCAATAGCCATTATGTGGCTTTTGTCCCACATTAATCAAAATTTACAAAATGTATAACGAATTTTCAAAATTAGGAGGCAGTATACGTAACTCAGAGAGGCGAGTAAAATTTCAACCCAGAAGTACCTGATAGCGGTTCCGAAAAATGTGGTTTGCAACCATTTGCTCCTTACCTACTTCCAGTGCTACCTCAAACGAAATCAAATTAAGGCACTTGATAAAAAAAATGGTTTTGGTAAATCACTTTCATCCAGCGTTAAGCTCCAAATATTTTGTATACGTAATGTTCCCACAACACATAAAAACTTCAATAAATCCTTTGTACCTGCTCTGGAATTATGTAAAATTAAAGTAATCAGGATGCACACTTAACTCATCACGCGTAAAATATCCCGACTATAATGCGGAATCTTCCTTTTCCCCCATTTCCAACCCACCAAGAGACGGGGGAAAGGGATCAGAAATCTCCCACAAATCGAAAACAACCCCTTTGGAACAAACGGAAATCCCTTTGGAACACCTTCAACTAGAATCATTTCATAATTGTTACTACCTTTCCGTAATTTAAACATAATTTATTAATTGAGAGACCAAACTTGAAAGGAACTTTGACTAGTGATAAAAAATAGAAATTTAATCATAAAATTCGTAATTCAAAAATCTTGTGAAAATATTTCAGATATTAAAAACTGAACATATACCAGCAAATTGAAAATAGAGATCAATTTGATGATAGAGTTACTTAAACATAAATACAGATAAAAGAAATGTACCCATTAAAGTGCAATGGCCGGGAGATAAATTTATCCCGAGAGAACTTGTATGAGAAAAAAACCCAGATAAAACAGTAGTAAATTTTTATATTTTTTACAGTCTAAATATTGTTAAATAATAATTCTGCTATGTGTAGATGGATTGATTTATAATCCTAAGTATTTTACAACTGTATATGAAGTCTTTGCCAATATTTTTTATTGTACTGTATACTTATAATACCAGGAAATAGACATTTTTTATAAAATAAAACTGCTTATATATATATATAATATACATTGTAAGTATGTTGTGCATGATATTCACGACAAAAATATTAAGAAATTGAATCGGCTTTACGAAAATACTTTTGGATCTTAAATTAGTAAAAGCCAATGTTTCTCAGACAGGGGGCGTGGTAACCCTGCGAGGGGAGCGAGCATTTCGAAAATAAAATATTTAAAAAATTACAAATTTACTGAAAGGTAGCAATAAGAAAATATTTTCTGTCGTAATAAAATACACGTTTACACTGATAGAATTTACTTATAAATGCCTCGGTACTACACAATGTATTTGATAATTAATTTATTAATACTAAGTTAGGAACAAAATTAATAATCGCTAGTGACTCCCATGGGCTTATCATATACAAAATTATATATAAAATTTAATACTTATGTTGATAATTTGGACGGTTAATAATTAAAATCGTTTTGTAGCTTTAGCGTCAAAGCTCATTAATTATTATTGAATTCAATGCATTATTATTGTAAGGGATGAAATTTATGATTGAAAATTGGGTCGCAACTATTGAAAGTTTGAGAAACACTGTTGTACGCTTATCATATTAATCTTATGCAGTTTCTGTTTAGAGATTTGTGGGAAAGTTGCCATTTTTTATGTAATATTTTTATTGTTCCAATATTACATCCTTATTGTCATTGAATTGTACTTATGCTCGCATCGGAATAATCATGTGGGATAATTTTAATAAAAATGATTTTTTGTTCAAAAAATAAAGTGGAGGTACAAATATATATATATATATTCCCACTCTGCTAATCAACTTTGCAAAGATGATAAAAGGTTCATTATTTCGATTTCGAAGCAGACTTTTTCCATAAAAAGTTTTCGTTTCTGTCTTTAAATTTATTTAATTGCAGTGAAGTGGCGTGAACTGAAAATAGTAAATTGAACTCTAATAGAAAGTGGCACTTCGGATGAGAACGCGTTTCTTGAGTTCAGTAGTTTTATTATTTTTCTAAGACATGTAGTTTTTTATAGAAACGATTCCATAAACAACGGTAATCCGATGTTTTCACAACCATCCAGTTCTTCCGGTTTATGTGCATTGAAAAATATTTCATTCTTGCAAAACGAACATCGAGTTAGTCCGCAGAATATAGGAGACATCAAACGATTACTTGTTCCGCTGTTGACACGGTATCGTCATGGCAACCAACACCGTTTTCTGATCATTCCGTCATAAACTGTCTGATTTATGCGGGTTTGTTTTGTCTTCGGGAATATTTATTCTTCCCGAGGTTGCATAAAAAGTATCCACGAGGAATCCATGGTCGTCCAAGAAATGCAGATCTCTCAAAAACTTTGCTGAACTTCCGAAAATTATAGGAATAAATCTTAATCGGAAATTTACGAAATACCGTGGAATATATATAAATATATATATATATATATATATATATATATATATATATATATATATATATATATATATATAAACTAACAACTTAATCCAACTAAGCCCCAAAGCTCTATAAAATTCTTTCAACGAAAAAATTTTACACGAATTCACATTGGGAGTATTTTATCAATGAATTAGGATCTCAAACAGTATTTTTGGAAATCCACCTCGCTTGATTCTGAAACATTTGTAGCTAAATGGTCATGGTCACGAACTCGTGGCCAGCGTTGTCCAGTCGTGTGTTCGAATATTTTTCACATAGAAAACCCGCGATATAGGGGAATATTGTATGTTAAATCTGCGGAGTATCTCGTTGATGTGGTGTGGAAGTCTGGAGAGTGCGGTGCTTTATCAGATATCTTCCTTGGAATTAAGGGACTCGTTGCCAGTAGCCATCGTGCAACTTCAAAGTGCCACACTGTGACCGCGGTAGCTAAGGGTCAAGGTATCGAATCGTGGTTGGTGTGTCACGAATTCGAGCCCGGTACCACTGAAGACCCACCCTGTATAGGGAAAGCGATGCACGTTAAATCTGTCGAGAGCTGAAACGTCTTCCCGTTGGTGAGGTAGTTAGGAGAGGGAGGCACCAGCTCAGGTGTCGTCCTCGTCACTTGACCATGGTTCATGATGAAGAGGTCCGTCACCAAAAGCCCTCGTGTAGCTGAACAGTGCGACGTTAATATTCACTCACTCGCTTAAAGTGCGACGTTAGTAAGAAATCAAAGATAATTACGTAGCTCTAGTGTAATGTGAATTGAATTAGAATTAATAGCAACAAAGTTTTGTTTTGTGAGTGCAACGATAATTCTCTGGAATTTCTTCTTAAGTCAGTCAATTTGAGTGACATCGCAGATTTAAAAAGAAATTGCGTTTTGCAACATCCATTTGGGATCAAAGAACAGAACTGGAAGATTCTAAGAGAGCAATCCACAAAGGAACTGAAGAATTGGGTTACTTAAAAGTACGCATTGATCCATGAGTCTTGATTGAGGTTCTGATATTGAAACTATACATTGAAACCCTCGTAAATCTAAAATAGTTTCACGAATTTACATTTTTAAAAATTACTTCAAGTTGTATCGTTTCGATTTAAACGCAAAATCCCAGAAATGGGAGATGTCTCTTTGGGAAGAAGTAAATCGAAAGATGCAACAAAAAAAAAAAAAAATTGTTAAAAACTATTTTTAATGACGGATAAAAAAACTCCTCTTCGTTGAAAGAAAAGTCACTAGATATCGTGAGTAAAATGTCAGTCAAAAAGGAGAAAAAAAATATTTATGCATTATTTTCTATCCAACGTATTTCCCTAAATTTCACGTACAAGTCTTCGAGTTAAACGAGTGGGTTTTTAATACGTTGTTTTCAAATAAGATAGGCGATTCTGGTTTGTTTTTTTGCTTAACATTCGGCAAATTTAACTGATTCACGTTATTTTATTGTCCTCCATATATTATTTTCTTGTAACACAAAGTCACTTACAATCTGGAGGTATAAATCCTCTTTGAAATATCATTAGCAATTCCTTATATCTTTTTCGATATTTAAATTCTTGAGATACTGTTATTATTTTAATCACTGTATCAAAGTGTCACTTATATACTTTTAAGAATGTTATCGTAATTATATACGCAAATTAATTATAAATAAATCATCATAGCCCCTTTCTGATTAAAAATTCTTAAAAAATATTTAATTTTTTTCATATAAAAAGTTTTATTTTTACTTAAACACCTGTATTGTGAATAGTTCACTAATCGAAGAAAAATACTGTCTCATTTTTCCATAAACAAGCTGCGCGATATTTGACTCCTTGTGTGCAGGTAGGTCATCCACTCTCCACCCACTTTTCTCTTGTGGCGCCACTTCATGTGTGCGCTCTCTGCTCTAATTGCTCTCCGCAATGCAACTCAACTCAACTCTGACAGTTTCTTCAGGTTTGTGTCACGCTCTCTTCCAAACACCAGCACCCAGGGACCCTGTTTCTGTGCCCGCGGGCTCGAAACTCCGAACGAAAGCCTGAATATTAATTGTGCGATGAGTCAAGATTATTTATTTCTTTGCGCACTTCGCACTCATGTAACAGTTCGAAGTCATTTCTCCCGCATCTGAAGAAAAATTTACTCTTTTATAAACGGTAATTTATTTTGTGGTTCTAATCAATTACAGAACACATTTCACCAAATCAAGCAATCATTACAAATATTTTTCCTTTGCAACTTGCGAAATTTGTAGCTTTTCCTTATTGAAAAGCATTTTTTGGTTTGCTTATATGAAATCTTATAAAATGTTTTTTTTTACTTGATTAAATTTTTATTATTTGAATCTCGTGAATAAACCACACAACTTTTCTTACTGATTCCATTATAGCTACTTATCTGTGTTCCGAATTACGATTTTTCAGTTTAAAATTAGAAACCAGAAAACGAAAAGTGACTTGTACGATCAGCAGAAAGGAAATGAATTAATACCGATAACTTATAAATGCATTAATCTTCCTTCAATTGAAGTGAAGTATGAAGAGGAAAATTATTTTTCTGTTATGAATTCTTTCAAATTTCCTGGAACAGATTTTATGAACAATGAACGCTCTGCTTTCGTTATAAATTCAAAATACTTTTGGTGAATTTATATGAATAATTAACCGTATTAAAATATTAAAAGTAGTTCTCCCTAAAATTGACATTTAGTGTTATTAATGACTGTGTTTGCTTGTGAGTGCTGTGTGTTTGAGAGTGCATTTAATCTATTAATAGGACATTTTTAAATAAATCAAAAAATTACTAATTCCTAAATATTACTCAATCAAATTATTTAAAATGTATTCTAACTTTCAATTTATATCCTGAAATAATTTTATGTGTAATTTGTTTGGTGTACTAACAGATAGTTGAATATGTTTTTGTATTAGCCTCGTCAATTAAAAATTACTTCAACCAAGTTTTCAAACGTTTCGACAAAATTGAATGTTTCTTTATTAGCTGCTCTTAAAACTGCTTTTATTTCAATTTTCTCTAAGTAGTTGTCTTAGAAGATGAAATTTAGTGATAAACTACTTTTAGAATCATATTCCGCGAAAAAGAAAAAATCAAAATATGGAAAAACACCGAAATTTTCGACAAAAACTGCCAATGTTTGACACAAAAGTAGAAAGAAAAGAGGCGAGAAAAACCGTTTTCTGACACCACCTTACAGTTATAGTTCACGAACAAGAAACATCTTCGCGAAGTAGATCACAAACAACAAACAAGCAAGATTTTGGGGCTTCGAAAATTGTTCTATCCTGCGTGTTTCGTTCTGCTCGGTTGTTTCGTTTAGCCTACGTTCTGGCTGCGGTTCGCTTCGTTCCACTCCCACACCCCTTCGGGATTACATTCCAAGAATTTGCAATTCCGCTATAATTCGTTACGTCCAGTACGTAACTGATTTGATATTTTTTAAAAACCGGATTGTTCTATGCCTTTAGCATGAATAAGTTATTACAAAAACAAAGCAAAGAAAGATTACGTTTTTTAAAACAAAATACTCATTTATTTACTCATAACTTGTTAATTATTTTATCTTGAAAAAAATATTCTTTCTTGAAAGCATACATCATAAAAAAGCACTACATATTTATATGAAGGAAAAACATAAATTACATCTAAAAACATGAAAGCATAAATAATTAAAGCAAAATACACAAATAATTTAACAAAATAAAAAAGGAATCAAAATACAAATAAAAATTAAAAATGGAGCCTTGCGAGTTGAAAAGCAATTTCAGACCAGACCAAATAAGTGGGATTAAACTAGTTTGATGGAACCGACCTTTCCCTTTATATGTATATATATACTGAATTCAGTGGCGCAACAGACCATGAGAACCAAGGCCTATTGTGCCTATCTCAGTTTAAGTGACCTTAGGCGCTGGGATGCATGTCAGATGTTTCGGTCAAATGGTCAGTCTGAGGTGAAACTCCCAGTGTTCAGTTCCCAAGCAAGCTTGGTGCTCTTTTATCGACCCACTGAAGAGATGAAAGGCTGAGTCGACCTTCTCCAGCCCGGGATTTGGACCCCGAACCTGTGGCGTGGAAGCGCGATACACTACCACTCAGCCACTGGGCTATATATATATATATATATATATATATATATATATATATATATATATATATATATATTGTTAGGTTAATTAAAATTAAAACGAATCGTAAGCAAAATCTTTAACAACTAAAAATGAAAAAAATACATATTAATCAAATTTTAAGAAATTAAATTGATCACACAAACTCCTTGAAATCATATTCAGAAGTGTTGGTCGAAGACAATACTTACACGAGTAAAATGCAGCATCTATTAAAAAAGATATGACTTAAAAAATTTCAAAAAAAAAAAACAAAAACAAGTTATAGTTTTGAGTTTGGCAGGAAAAAATTTAGTGGGTTCCCAAACGTTTTTGGAATTACAAAAACAAACATAATGATAATACACAAAGATTCTAACATTTCTCGAAATTCCCTTTTGTATTCTTTGATTTCAGAATGTAATAACGATTTTATAAGCGTATTTGCTAAGCAGGATAAAATCCTTAATACAGTCTGTTCAAACAGTTGGAAAGCACTGGCATTTTGTAGTATTTTTGGTTCACTGAACTCGAATCCGTGCCAGTTTTATGAACCGTTTAATTCCTATGTAAACACATAAAAACCTGGAGAAAAAATTCAAACGATTAATCCCCGTAGTCTTTATGCTCTGTGCCTTACACAGAACACGATAATTGTTTCATTTATTGAAAGAAAAAGTACCGAATACATTTCGCACGCTGTAAGATTCACTGATAATATGCATCTGTGTGTCACCTTATAAAAATTTAATACTTTTTTCAATTAGAAAAAACTTGATTTGAAAGACTGGAGATTCTCAAATATTGATATGTTGTGGAAGTTTTGCACTGATCAAAAGTTTATGGAGGAGAAAAGCATTTATAAAATTTTATCTAGATAGTTGAATGGTCACTTGAGCACAGGGCTGCGGTAGCCCAGTGCTCAAGGTATCGGATCATGGCAGGCATGTCATGAGTTCGAGTCCAGTACCACTAAAGTCCCGCCGTGTAGAGGAGTGATGCACATTATATCTGTCGAGAGCTGAAACGTCCTCCCGTTGGTGTGGTTTGGTAGTTAGGAAAGGGGGTGCCAGCTCAGGTGTCATCCACGTCACTTGACAATGGTTGAAAATCACGATGTCCGTCGCCAAAAGCCCTCGTGTAGCTGAACAGTGCGAAGTTAATATTCACTCATTCAATGGGCTCTTGATTCCATCAAAAGATATGCTTTTGAATGTATGTGACTTGTGAAATGAATATAAAAATTTTGAGCTCCCTAGAGTCCTGCGACACCCCCCGATTCGGATATTGAGTGGGTGTCCATTACGTCTCTGAGATAGTATGTGGTTTTAATTAAAAATAAAAAAAAAAATCAATTACAATCATGTATACGAGTTAAAATGTAGTAATAAATAGCCTCTGTAATTGCAGAAGTAATTCAAGTTACTCTTATTGCTAACCCTTTAATCAGCTGAAAGACAATATGAATTTATAGAGATTTTAAATTCTACAAATGTTTTAAATTCTATCAATGTTCTGACAGTAATTTGAAATGTAACTGCTCAGAGTGGCACAAAAAATCTTAATCGCCATAACTCAGTTTTTTAAAGTGGCAAAAAGGTAATCGATGCAAAGTAAACATATGAGGTTTTTTCCTGTTTCAAATACTGTCGGGATGTGAAGACCATGGCACATTGTAACACTCAATTCTTAAAAACATATAAGTGATTATTCAAATTATTCTGTTAAATGTATATAAATTAAATAAAAATACACACACACGATAAAAAGTAGAACAGCATTTTTTGCTCGGTATAGAAATAACTACACCTCTATCGGAACATTTCCACCAATCTTTTAAATGAACTTGATGATGACAAATTGTAAAAGGGACGTCATTCTTCCGTTAGCCGGATCAGAAGTATCATAAAACGGGTGTTTTGTCATCAAGGGCGCTACTCCATGTCACACAACGCGACCGAATGTACTCCAATTAATACAATCCTTGTCCGTTAACCAAGCTGCAAAAACTACGTCGAGTTTTCTTTCTGAAAAGAGGCAACGCCGTTGCGGTCAGTGACCAGGGAATTAATAGTGATAAGTAAGACAAATTATTTATGCAGCTTTTTGAAAATACACGTGCAATTCAAACCAGAGGAACACTAAAGACTATTCTAGTGAAATTTTGCAATGAATTTCAAAATGATTATTTCTACTTAATCACATTACATAGACTAGATACTGTGCGTAAATATTTATTCTGAAGTGTACAAGTGTCGTGATTATTATTCATATGATGACTCATTAATAACATAATTTTGTAATATTTAATTTTGTTACAGATTTTAAAAAAGTCAAGCACTAAATGCTAGAATTTCTAATTTTGTTATTAAATTATTTAACATTTTCAATTCTGGAACCAGCTCGGTAATGGGTCAGTGAATATACGAAGCAGAGCCGTTGCTGTCAATATTTTTTCGTGTCTATTTTTCTTGTTTGCGAAACTTCTAACATTCTTAAATCTGATGTTAAAGTGAATTATGAGCTTTTTTATTGTTGTTTCGCATAAGCAAGCGTTGCAATGCCGAAAGTTATTCGTGCCCTCCATGTAATCCGTGTGTTAACAAGGCCACGCCCTGCTCCATGGGAAAAGAAATGACCTAAGAGCGCTCTGATTTATGGGTCCCCAGAAAGCAATGACAGTGATTTCGCGTTGAATCTCGCGCGCGGGAGATCTCTTCCCTCTTTTCCTCGTGTCTTTGGCCACAATTCTCCCAACGGGTTCAAGCGCCTGGATTCATTTCTTCCTTTTCCCTAGAAAGCACTAAAATTTTCCGAAAACTTGATGAGGATTCGAATTTTTCCGAAATAGAAATAAAAGATGATTTCACAACCGTGACACAAATTAGTATTAAATATTCAACAGTACATAATCTGTTATTCACGTTTCATTCCTTTTGAGTTTGTTTTGTTTTTTCATATGACTTTTAATCCTCATCCACTAACGATATTTAAATGGAAAAAAAATGAAAACATGTTTTTGATTCTTATTTATTGATTTAAAGAAAGTGCGCACTACAGCGAAACTCAAGTTACAGAGTACAAGACACTAAGTAAACAGAAGCAACCATGAAAGTATTAAACACAATTAAAGTGTCATAAGCAACCTGTCAAAAACAGAAGAAAGAAAACTCCAAAATACTGAATAAAAAACGCTGTTAACATCGAGAACGAAAAGTAATGCACATCAAGAAATTAAAAGCAGTAAACATTTAATGTTCAAAAATATTAAAAACACCAATCTCTTCGGAAAATCTGTTGAAAATGTAAAACAGCTCATGATATGAAAAATTGAAATCTCTATAATTAAATGCAACAAATTCATTCTCGAATAAGAAATTTTTCAAATATCTCATTATGGTAACGAACACGTGGTTGCAGTGCCGCATGTTAGAGTCCAGGTGCCCCTAAAGACTAGCGTGTAGAGAAGGGGCTGATGCACATTAAATCCATCTTGGCTCTATGTCCTCGCTTTGGCGAGGTGAGGTAGTTTCGATAGGGAGGTGTCTGCTCAGATGTCGTCTTCGTCACTCGACCTAGGTTCAAAATTACAAGATCCTTTGCGAGAATAAATACGCGAATAATCCTTGTGTTGCGACGTTAATAAACTCCCTCTTGTCTATCTCTGGGAATTATCCCTCATTAGTATATCAATGCAGCTATCATACTATTTATCTATTCAACGCCCATTTTTGGCTTCTTGACCATTTGACGCCGAGCCTCCCAGTACCGACAGACGATGTCACCAGCCGGGTATTCATTGAGTCCAGTGTATTGGAGCAGGTGGTCGCCATCCATTCTGGCATGGCTGCAAAGTGGGCAGGCCTCGTTAGCAGCCACGCCAAGCTAGTGGAGGTATACTCCCAAAAAGTCATGTCCGGTAGTTAGGCGAAAGCGGGCAACAGTCTCGGCTCTCTCCAGGTACCTCGGGATTGAGCCCACAGTGGCCAGTTTCCCATGCTTTCCAAAACTCTTCGTTTTTTGGGTCATGGCAATATATTTGTCAATGTATGTGGAGATGATGCTCTTTGCTCTTCTGAGGGTCAAGGAAACTTCCAGTTGATTCGACTCGGCTCCCTGCTTAGCTTTTTGGTTGGCTCTTTCATTGTCGGGGATCTCAACATGACTTGGGGCCCATAGTAAGGCCGTAGTTCTGCCATATGAGATGAGCTCCGCAATTTTAGTTCGGCACTGAATTATGTTAATGCAGTCAGTTGTTGTTTTACTGCTTAAGGCTAAAATTGCAGCTTGGGAGTCTATGAAGACAAATTATGCAGGAGTTGGGCCAGCAGATAGTAAATGCGTTGTAGCTTCACAAACAGCCAAGACCACACCATCGTAGTTGGTGACGTTCTTTCCCACGGCCAATGAGCCCTCAAACAGCCAACAGAACCATTCCGCGCCAGCTCCATTTGTTTCTGGCAGGTATGAGCCGTCAGTGTAGATATGGAGCCACTCGTTTTCTGGATATCTTTCTTCGATCGTTTCCAGAGCTCAAGATCTTAGTTCTTCAGGAATGGCATCGGTCTTATTTTATGTCATGTTAGTTAGGTTGAGCCGTTTAGATGGAAAGGCATTAGCGACTGGGAAGTAGAGCACGGCGAGTCATTAGTGGCTGAAGGTGGTCGGCGGTCTAATTATCAGACTGCGTAACTCAATCTGGGATGTAAATTTGATATAGGGCTAGGCGCCAAGTTGTGGTCTATGTTCGCCACGATAAGCGATAATATTACAATACGGTTTACTTTGATATTTTTATCGTGCGATAATATGGTTGCCATGGGAAAAACCTATATTAGTGTTAGTTTTTGGTTTAGTTTTTTTTTTTTTTTCTGCTAGATCTCTGTTCAGCAAAAGTAACACATTGTTACAAATTTTGTGTAATGAACGCTTAAAATATAGTGTAAATAATTTATATCTGGAAGTGTTATTCATTAATATTACTTTCTGTTGTATTTACTTTATGTTAAAATCTTGCCACCACCTCTCCCTTCGAAATCTAGTTTTATTATGAAATAAAAAAAAGTAGTGATTACACTGATCGAGGAACAAATTAAAAGCGGAGCACGTACTGAGGCATGGCGTAGACAAAACAAAAGGATTAAGGAATCGCACCATAAAGCGCTTGGCGCGTTGCACTTGTATATCAAATCAGTAACGCCGGTGGAGTTACGCAGTCTGATAATTAGGCCGACGATATGTAGTTCCACATGTGAAAGAGAAGTCTGAGTCTTGAGTCTGTGTCGCACATCTGTACTCGTTCCAGTACCTGCAATCTACTTTTCTGGCTCTCCCCCAAATTTTGAGAGTGAACTTGTCTCTATGACTATCAAGAGGCTCGATGCCGGTCTGGAGTTGCATTGCAGTAACTGGAGTTAATTTTGCTCCACCGGTTATAATTCTGACGGCGTTGTTCTGAATGACGTCGTACTTTTCAAGGTTGGTTGTACTTGCCAGGGTCACAACTTCACATCCATAGTTCAACGCTAGACAGACATGGGTTTTATAGCTGTCATACTCTTGATAACTTTATAAAAGAAACAGAACACAAGCTGGGAATATCAAAATTATTACATGGATAAGATGTTGATAAGTCCTGAGAATAAAAATTATTTTTTTAATAACAAATGTTCACGAACTTAGTTCAAAACTTTCCCAATATTTCTTTCTCACTTTTACATTGCATAATTCATTTCAAAGAATGCTAGTGTCAATGTTGATTAATGCATTAAATTTTTACAAAGATTTCTGATAAAAATAAAATTAATAAAGTATTAATCACGCGTGCGTCAAGTTTATTCCCTCAAACAAAATTGTTCTCAGGTGTTGTTAAATAATGTACAGGCGTCCCTCAAATAACACGGATTTCATATTACGCGACACAAAACTTGGAATTTAATTTGACACGTTTTTGATAAAAATGAATCATTTTCGTTTAATAATGAGAAAAAATTTACATCCTCTTTGAAATGAAATTTAAAAGAGAATCGCGAAGTTTATTAGATACTTAAAAAGAAATTCTGAAAGAATTGCAAAATCGAAACAGACAGGTGATTGTAACTACGTTAGATCTCTTTTGTAATGATGAAGAAATAACTAGCGAAGAGTAGTTTCATCTAACTTCGAGGGGATAAAAATAGATTAGCTGTAATTTAGTGATGAGAGCAATGATGAAAGTTAGTTTTGTGATCCTAATAAGGCGTTTCAATTCATTTTATAATAATAGTTATTATTATAATAATTATTGTATTTTTAATTTTTGTATGTCATATTTTTGTTTTTGATTAAAAACTTGAAGTTAGCTTACTTGTTCCATTTGTATGTTTTATTGGAACAAAATTTCAGCTATCCTAAAATTTTTCACTTTAAGAGTTGATTTCGATATAACACGGTACACATTGCCTAGATTTATATTATTTCAGTTCACAAGACACGATTTCGATACAACACGGATGTTATGCACATAACTAATAAAGTTAATAAATAAATAAAATAGTAATTTAAATAAATAAAAGTATAAAAGTCTCGTATAACATGGTTTTGATTTTACACGGTACGAATTAACCCTGTTATATTAGGGACACCTGTGCATGGAATTGAAACACCAGGTTTTGCTTCTGTGAGCTAGTGGATATGAAAAAAAAATGAATGAAAGTTCTTGAAAATTATCCTTTTCCACCGTTTAGGAATGAGTCATCTAATATTGTGAAATAAAATATTCCACTTAACATTTTTCTGACTCGTTCATTCTGCGCTACAGTGATTCCTCAAAAAGGTTTACTGTTATCGGCGCATTAAAAACAACTTGTGTTTCCCTCAAAAATTACTTTCTGTAAATTGTTCAAACTAGTTTGTCCCGAGAATCGGTAACCCATTTGTAACCCAATGGTCTGAATTGCAAAACATACAAGACTGTATGATAAGAAATGCTTATCATTAAATGCAAATTTCAGTCTAATTAAGAGGACAAAAATACCGAAGAGTTTACTTTGTTGGTTTTTTTAATGAAAAACCAAGCAATTTAAAAAATCTTTATAAATGGGAGCTCCATTATCAATGCTGGAAATTAAAATATTTTAATGAATCTGCTGCCTGAAAACGAAACACGTGAATGTGCTTTATTTCGTGCTTTTAATCTTTCTTAACTAAAATTTAATTGGTATAACGTGATTGATAGCATCGGTATTTTCTACGTTTAAGAAAATTTTTGTAACACGAACCGTAACAATGTAGTTAGTATAATTAAGCTGAATAACCCGGATGTTGAAAATCAGGAGCCTTAACAACAGCAAAAATTCATCACATTGAGGATGTGTAGAGTTTCTGATTTCTCGACCCTTTATCCTTCCTAGGAATTTCCAGAAAATCCTGCTAATAAATCTCTCATTTCCGAAAAAATGTCGAATTTTCGAAAACAATCAATATTTAATTAAAAAAGGGAAATGTATTTCTTTAAATTCGAATATTTTTGAATGTTCTACATATTTTAGCATAGTTCTGTTTTATTACACAATCGTCTAGTTTAATTCTCTGCATCTTTTCCAGCTCCTTTAAATAATAAACTTGTAAAAAGCAGGAATTATGCACTAGAAATAATTGTACTGCAACAAATGTACTCTTTTATATCCAGAACATTATTTTGATACTGTTTTTTTACAAATTTACATGTAATTTGTATACCGAAACACATGAAGTTAATACTGCCAAGAATCTGTAAAAAGCGTCATAAAATAATATGTACTTTTAAAACGGGATATGTTATTACAAAACAATATTTTAAAATACTGAAACTACGTTCCTTCAAAATTTCTGTTAAGTTTGAATGTCCCTTTTACTCTCAAAAAGGCTTCTCCTACACACTTCTTTCTTTATGAGTAATTAACTTTTGATCTCATATTTCATTCATCTTGAATTCCTGTAGTATTATTGGATACCATATATTTGACAAATTGGTTTTAAAAATGGAAAGTATCATTTTAAAAGAATTAAGCTAATGTATGTGTATGGGAAGGATGTTCAAAAATAATACCAGCAATCATTTTCCAAAAGAAGTTCTCTTCCACCTTAATTCTTTTCATTGTCCTCAATTGTAAAAAAGAAATACTGACCATGAAACTTATATGGCACCTAGTGTGAAGTAAGGGTCAAGTGTCAACACTCTCAATTATGTAAGAAAGGTGGAAGCTGTACCGCCAAACTTTATATGGCAAAAACAATTAAGAGCTTTGTGCATATTGCAGAATATTATTCCGATGAAAGCATGTGAACAATGTTCCTTACTAAAATAATTTATTTAAAAGTATAAATTATATGTAGGATTTTCTACTTCATTATTCTTTGGCCATCCCATCCTACACCATTGCATGATAATCAAGATCCAGTTTCCTCTCTCACGTTTGTCGAGATCGTGTCCTGACTTTTGTCCACCCTCACTTTTAACCCACGCGATGGAGAAGGGCTGCAAGTCTTCCATTCCAGTCAATGCATCTTAAGCACTCTCCTATATTTTGCGAATAATAAAAATTACATCATTTTGACGCTTGTAGTTCCGGAATCTTCATCAAGCAACCTTACTGTGGGAAAGATTCTCATTCACTGATTCCTTGGTTCATTACCAATGTTCGAAACCGGTACCCACGATTTTCATGGGTAACTTATCGTGGGTTGAAGTCTCGATTCCGTCCGAGAAGAGTGTATTGTAATATAAAATGGCAGAAGCTCATTAAATCCATCAGAATCTTGAAACCTTCACGGGGCGTATTATTGAAGTTTGAAGAATTCAGAAATGGTAAGCTTCTTTTAACCAAGTCGTAAGTTTCAGTCCTTACTCGATACTTGACATGCAATAGAGCTGATGCAAGATAAATCCATCAGAGCTTAATATCCTTATGCTGACATGAATGTGCAGAAAGAATTGCCAGATCAGATGTGCCAGCCCCTTTATTTGTCTATGGTTCAAAATTAAGAGATCTGTTGCCAACATCCTCATCTTGCTTCAAAGTGCAGTTATTAAAAAAAATCATTAGTCAATCAAAAGTTGTAGGTATCCTTAAGCTTGAACAGAGAACATAATGTAATTCTTCACCTGTATGATTGCAATGCAAAGAGGATTGACTGATATTAAATCAAATATTGTAAGTATAGAAGACAATTTCATTAAAAAACAGGATTTTCTTTTTTTAAAAAAAAAGTTGATAAGGGGATTTAGAATTAAAAAATAACAAAAAAGCAGAAATCTCTGCTGAAGATTCAATATTCTACTTCAAAACAAACTTTTGTTTCAATTGATAAATAAATGTCCTTTTTTTTCGGACGTTTATAAAGCATCTGAGTTCATAAAATATCAAATTTAATGTTTCAATTAATTTTTTGCTTTGGAAAAGGAAGGAACTGCGCGCGCGCGCCACGTAAATCCAAGCACATAATTATATGAGAATTTTCAAATATATAAGAAATTATGTAGTACCTAAATTTACCACCAGAAATGATTGTACATTTTTTTGTACCTAAATTATTGAAAATATTATATAAGTTACTTTATTCGTAATTATTGGGATTAAATATTAATAAAATTCAAGAGAGTCGGAGCTATCTTTAAAATATTAAAAATACATTTATGCTGGTAATCATAAAAGTTAAGCCGGAATGTTTAGTTATACATTATATAACTATCCTGGACATCTCAGAACAATATATACCGATAAGCATTATAATTATCGTATGTGAAATATTGAGCACAAAAAGAATCATAACTTTAAATCCGGAAAATATCTTTAAAACTATTCTTTTAATCTTTGCTTACATCTTAATTGCAATATATTGTGCATCTTAACTTTCAAAATAATAGGGATGTTTTATTATATTTGCTTTAAAATGTTCCTTAAAGATTATACTTTCACGTGTACATTTAAAATAATGCTTTTTTAGTGGCAGTGGAAGAGGGTTGTATTTATAGAACTTTTCTTAATTTAAGTAAAATGCCTTTGACATGTTGCTTGCTATTGGCAAAATCATCTTTCAATAAATTTCCTGCCCGAAAAGTGTCCGGTGCAAGTTCGTGACAAATTGGCCTCCGGTGTTTCTTTTGAAATTCGGTAAAAGATCAAACTGAGCTTCCCGGAAACGAGGGCCACTTCCGAATGATTTGACAGAGGGTTCTGACTTAATTGATCTTTGGGATGCCGCCTTTTCATGTGGAACCGACTTAATTGCTGCCTCATGCCAACGGGGAAGAGTTCTGTCAGTCGAGCGCCTTCAGAGTATCGACTTGGATTTCAAGAAAAACCAGCTGACAAAACGGTTGTCTCCACTGTTTAATTTTTATTGCTTGTGTTTTCTCAGAAAAGGGGATTATTGATAAGAAGAATCGATTCTACAGGTTCCTCTATATGGGATTGAAATATTGATGCAGAACTTTTCTTCTTGCATCAAGAATGAGTACACATTTTTTTCATCCATTGTTACTGAGATTACTTGAAAATAGCAATTTTTGCATTACCCATTTCAGACAAATTAATGTTATAATTTATCCATAACGTTGTATACTTTTAGAACAAAATATATTTTTTCCATTCTTTTTTATGCAAATCATTGTTTCGTTATTATTAAAATGCATCTATTTCATCTTTTTTTCTATGATTTCTCCCGAGTTATTCTGAATGCTAAACAGATTTCTTTTCGTTAAGTTTTTTTTCCTTTGAGAATTACAAACTTTTTGAAATTCTAATGGGTGTATTAAATGATGCATCATCATTTCTGAATGTCATAAATCTTGAATTTTCCAAGGTTCCATCTGTCATTACACATATGAGCAGTTTGTATAATATATCAAATGAAGAACTCTCCCATTGGTCTTGTAGCGTCACTTCTCCGAACATCAAGAGCGGTCGGCATCTTTGTTGGACCCGACACCCACACATGCATCTTGCAGCTGCAGCGCAACCCCTTTTTGACCCCCGAGGAATCGAACACCGTCGACCGGAAGATGAGAGGGAGAGATGCTTTGAACTTACACGGGAGCGGTGGCCAAAGAATCCTCCTCTCACAAAATATTGGACTCTAATAATCTATAATTAAGTTTAATAACTTTAATGTATCATTTAGTAAATAATATTCAATAGTTGTGACGTAAATAAATTCCATATTTAAATTAACCAAGAATACGCTACCGTTATTCTTTCAAACGTTACAGTCTTCTGGTCGCTGCAGCCAAAGGGCCATGATCGCAAACTCGTCGCTGACGCTGTTTCTGTCGAGTCGTGAATTCGAACCCTGGTGCCACTCAAGATACGCTATGCAGAGTAAGTAATTGTCACGGCTCAAAGTTCTTATTTGATGTAGGATACCAGCTCAGGTGTCGTCCTCATCACTCGAGCGTGGTTCAAAATAAAGAGCTCAGTCATCAACAGTAATTGTCTCGCTGAGAAGGCGAAGTTAAGGGGACACAGTACAATTCAATTCACAAAAGTCGGTCAAAAAACCAAATCTAATTATTTTTTTAGCCTAAATTATTCTTTATATACTTTTCTGTAACCTCACAAACTTTGAAAGCTCTAAAGCTTAAGAAAAGCTGAATTATGATAGCTTTTAAATTCGTTTTTATTCACATTACTATGACAATTCAAAACTTTAAACTTGCTTATCTCAGAAGGATAAAATAACTAATTTGTCTTCAATTAAAATGCTAAGGCTCTTTTTTTCTATTCTGCCTAATGCTTTGAATTTTTTTTATAATAGTACATGGAACCAAAGTTGGTGTGCATTTTTGAATCAAAGCAATACTTATTTTTTTAAAAATAATTGATCTCAGAATTCATACATTTTTTAAGGAATTTTCAGTAAGAATTCATAAAAAAGTATTATAGGAATACCAATCGTATTATCGCAAAACCCGTACCAACTTCTGTTATACATAGTTTGACGTACTTGTAAATCAAATTTCATGCTTGTACGTAAATGTTTGTGGGAGGAGTAGCATTTTAAAATAGCTTCACAAATTTTGAGATTTTTCTTAAAATTTAAATGGATAGCTTCTTATGAAGTTTTGAGCACAATCTGTAAAGGGTGTTTAAAGGGTGTTTTTTTAGAGGTATAGAACTTTAAATTGCAATAAAACAACGATGTATTATTCGATTGACATGAATTTTTTTTATTCGAAAGATAATATTGTGGCATTACATTTTAAATATGATTTCTGGCATAGGACTGTCACGGCTGGCTCGGATGTAGTCCAATCTGGACGTCCAATTTTCGATGACTTTTTCCAACATTTGTGGCCGTATATCGTCAATAACACGGCGAATGTTGTCTTCCAAATGGTCAAGCGTTTGTGGCTTATCCGCATAGACCAATGACTTTACATAGCCCCACAGAAAATAGTCTAGCGGTGTTAAATCACAAGATCTTGGAGGCCAATTCACAGATTCAAAACGTGAAATTAGGCGGACACCAAACTTCTTTTAATAAATCGATTGTGGCACGAGCTGTGTGACATGTTGCGCCGTCTTGTTGGAACCACAGCTCCTGGACATCATGATTGTTCAATTCAGGAATGAAAAAGTTAGTAATCATGGCTCTATACCGATCACCATTGACTGTAACGTTGTGGCCTTCATCGTTTTTGAAGAAGGATTCCACCAGCCCATAAAGCGCACCAAACAGTCAGTTTTTCTGGATGTAACGGTGTTTCGACAAACATTTGTGGATTAGCTTCACTCCAAATGCGACAGTTTTGTTTGTTGACGTAGCCATTCAACCAGAAGTGCGCTTCATCGCTAAACAAAATTCGCTTAAGAAAATCGGGAACAACGGCAATCTTGTTTTGGGCCCATTCGACGAATCTACGCCTTGCTTGATGATGGTTTTGATGAATTGCCAAACCAAACTGAGAGTAAATCACTTGACAGCTGTTAAATCGGTCGCCATCTTGGAAAGTAATGCCAACTTAAACTTCTATACCTGGAAAAAAACACTCTGTATATACACATAGGGGTACTGTACTGAAATTTTCCGAAGGATGCGCAAGAGTTTTGAAATGTGCACGAATTGTTCATCTGAGCCGGCCTCGCCTGCTCACATCCTCGAATGTCTAGGGCTCACCAAGCAGGATTTAGCGGACGATCCCTTGCTGGTGTTGGATTTTTTTAAAGTGTACATTGTCGTGGGCCTGGTCTAACACTGCTGCCCAATGGGGGCGTGCACCACAACAACATATACCCATAGAAAGCAACTAAAAAAACTTTAAAAATCCTTTAATTAAAATTTTTTGCGTAAATCCTATCATGTCCCCCTAACACACAATCTATTAATCTACTCGCCTTCATCGTAAGAAAATGTAAGCTTTTAGACTACTAGATTCGATTTTATAAAAGAGATTAGCTCATGTACTAATAGTTAACGAAAAAGTTTGAAGGAATGAATAAGCACATCAACAATCATCTATCCTTCAAAACAACTATTGTTTTAATTAAACATTTTCACTCAATTAGTGTTGGGTGCGGGCAGGTTTCAGGATTTTATCTTTCAATGATTTTTCATTTTGATCGCATTTATTCTTCTCAAAACTATTTCGGTTGGAATCTTTAAAATGGTTCTTGATATTCAAATCTTGTTTGTAACTCGCGGAAATTTAAAATTGTTTTGATTATTTTATAAAGATAATTACTGGAGAGTTTTTAATTATTTAGTAATAACCCCACCAAAAAAGTATTTTGAACGAGTTTTCTTTTTCAATGAAATGTTTAACAAAATATTCTTCTCTTCCATCAATCATTCAAATCTATGTATCGAATTCTTTACGTTGTGTTTAAATATAAGTAGAAATTTCTATTAAATAAGTACTTGAAGTTCTAAATAGCAAGCAGCAGTTTAAAAATATATGAAAATGTGATGGAACATTTCTATAACAGGAAAAATAATGAGCGTTTATGATATAAACACGTATTCAGCTTTTACTGTATTCTATGAGGATGCAAAATGTTTATAGGTTTTAATATTTAATCTTCCAATTAAACCTTATTTAAAATTGTTGCGCAAGCACATTGTTATTACTGGGGAAAGTATATGATTAAAAATGAGTAATAGCAAAATTAAAAGTTTTTTTAAACTTAATTATATTACTAAACTATCTGATATGTTGAACAAACGGAAAATGGTGCGCTTGTTAGACTTGGCTGAGGAACATTTTAAACAACTGGGAAAAAAACCGTTAAAATCAAATAATAAAAAAAATATTTCTTATTTATTATCAGTAATTTATATATTTATGTTACCAATATCCGTCTACGCGCATAATTTTTATAGTGCGGATAACAATAATAATAGTTATTAGCGTTATTTAACTCGTTAAAAAAAGGAAGAGCCGATACGAGTTACTTCCAAACAAACGCTACTGTGAAAACTTGGGAAAATCAAAATGTATCCTGTGGATGAATCGAAAGCTATTCTCGCAGCATCGATATCCAATTTCCTCTTTTAAACTCCCCACTAGGAGTAAATAATGAATCTTGATTTTAATGACTCCAATCAAGTGCTGGGTATTTTCCTAACCGGAAGAGAGACACAGCGATGACACGCTATCCTAAGACGGCAACAACACCTGCTTTCTCGTGCGAAGATTATTTTTCATTATTATACTTTTCGCTTCCCACACGGAAATTGTCTACTTCCTGTTCTTTTTTTAACAAATTTATTCACATGACATTTAAACGTGTGACGTGGTCAATACGACTGAATTTTAATATTTTTGAATAAAAAATATTAGTTTCCACTGTAAAGGTAGCTATAGTTTCTATAATTAGAAAAAACTCTATGTTTAGAAACTAAATTCCATCTCTTCCACTACAAAACAACGTTTCCTACTAAAAATTCAGCTCCTACCTTTTTTTGCCTTATTTGATAAAATGTCTTTATTCACACAATGTTTTTGACTTTACTTTCGAAAAGTCCTCCATCGCGATGTGCTTGCTAAATTTAGTTCAATATTTTGTTTTTTTACGTTATTGCTATTAATTTCTTATTCAATTCTATAAGCATCCGAAATGTGTAATTTTTGAGGTATGATGATTGTTCTGGTAAGAAAGTGTTAACTTTTTTTATCACTCGCATAATATATTTTAGCATCCTTTCAAATGTTTGCATTTTCGTTGAAATGTTACTGTCTATATCTTTACTGCGTTAAACTCTTGAATGAGGACTGACACTGTTTTCTATTAATTATACCGATTTAAACCTTTTTTTCTGTCTGTACAGATATATTAATAGGATGAATCGTATAGAAAGGAGGGGGAAATGTAACACAAAATACTTATACTATTGCAATTTTATCTTTAATGATCACTTCTAATATGTGCATATGCACATTTAATCAAGATTCAAATAATACTCAACGTGACATTTATTGCTATTTAATATTTAAAATATTTAAAAATAAACTCACTTTTAAGAACTTTAGGTACGTCTTCGCTTGTGCCTAAGGGATTTTTTGTTTTTGTTTTTTATTTAATTGGAATGAAAATCCTTTCTTCCTTTTACTTACTACAATTTGCGCATCTAATTATTTTCATTGTTTCAAGAAATACATCATTAAGAGCCTGTCTCACATTTGAAACTAATTCCGGTTTAAATTAAACTCATATTGTTTATAAGCGTGGTGTTTATTTCCTGTCACATCCCCAAAAATTCATTTTACATTCTTTAACCTTTCGACCCGAAGTTAAAAAACTTAATCTATTGGAATCGCATAGTAGTGTTGTAATCACTTTAAACATATCGAGGTTGATATTTAATCCAGAATACTTTCAAAAAATTTTGATTGCAATTTTTTAACTATTAAAAGTATTCTTTCAATGCGCTTTAAAAAATTTTACTTGATAATAAATCTTTCAATAATTAATGTTAATGTTCGATGCAATCTTGAAAGGATAATATCAGCTAAGCACTTTTCTTGATTAAAAACAGCGGCCCAAAATTAAGCGATAAACCATTGACAAGCTTTGCTCTTGAAATGGTTAGTATTACACAAACTCTTAATGATTGCTTTTTTTTTTATTAAGTTTAATAATATTCACATTAGCAAAAACTTTTTTATACTTTTCCTTAAGTTTTGGTAATATCTAAAACATTTTTTTTTCAGTATCACTTAAAATTAAAATAAAATAAGGGGGGGATATTGAAGTTTTGAACTATACAAAAGTCTATTCTAAAACACATTTTTCTCAAAAATAATTTTTATTTTCCCCTTAAGGAAGACTAATACAAAGATGCACTTTAAAGGAACTGAATTCGATTTTATTTAACGTCCATTTCATTTTTGATATATTTTGAATACAAACCTATTCCTGTTGTGAAATTTCTCAGAATCCTAGGACGGAGATTAATTTTTATTCTGGGATGAGCGACAATCTGAAGGGGAGGGGGAATGACCGTTATTAGGAATAAAATTAATCGATTAAACAAATGGGCCGCACAACTTCGAGATTCGATCCCGATGAAAACCATTACTCTCTTCATGGTGCAACTCAAAATTATCACGTGGTCTGAGGTACGAGTTTTTGGAGTGGGCATCCCTTCAGGTATCTCTGTCTTATTAACTTTGATATAAAAAAGACACCTTTCGAATGCACTATAATTACAGTAAGACCCTGCTTAACGCGGGGCATACGTTCCATCAAAGTAGAGCGTAATATGAAACAGCGTTAAACGAGGTTATCTCATCATGTAAATAATGGGGTTGGGCGAAGATGAAAAGAAAATTGGCCAGGTATTTTAACATTAAATTTATTAATTATGTGTTTTATAACAATAAAAAAAATTTATTTCTTACAAATATAGAAACATAATAAATGAATATACATATAAAAATAACTAAAATTTTAAGTCAGTTTGTTTACATTTCAGATAATATAGTATCTTCTGCATTTCCAATTTTCTGCCTTTGTATCAAGAAATCATCTAATGTAATTTGCGTTTTCCTTTTGCGCTCTGTAAGAAGGAGTTGGTAAGTGAATAAGGCATCCATAACGCCTCGTCTTGCCTTTGAACTCTTGTCAAAATTTGCTCCTGCATTGTGTTGCTGCTTTATTTTCGTATTTTTTATTATTACCCATGATAAAAACAAAAAATCATAATGTGGGAGCCCGAATAAAATCTTCGAATAAAAATTTGACTCTTCAGAAGTCGGGATTTTAAATTGGCGAGGTGGTTGTCTAGGGGTAAGTATTAAAGGGTTAGTGCTGAATTAATTGAATCAAAGTCATTTAAACGCAGGTATTTCATTTAAGTAAAAATGAATTTATTTCAAGTTAAAGGGGAATATTTACAAAGGGAAAGAGACATGCAGAAGTTAGATTAATTGAAAGTTGAGTTATACCTTTAGAAGACGAGAAAACTAGTTACCTTTTTCATGGTTGGACGCTTGGACTGAAATCGCGCCGGGCGTGAAATGCGCAAAAAACGTGACGTGTTGAACCGGCGGTGGTTAGTAGGCCTCTGCCAAAAAATTATTCAAGCCGGCGCTCCGAAAGCTCACCAGACGGCGCTGCTTCGGAATGCGGTAATAAACAAAATTGACATTAATAGTCCTCTGAAAAGAATATGACTCAACCTTTTACAAAATGGTTTCAAACGGAAAATCCTACAATAATATTTGTCACTATAGCAATCGTTATATTATATAAATTTATACTTACAATAATGTTAACAAATGTTTCAAACGATAAAAATACATTTGTATAACACCGCTGGAAAGAAGAAACATAGATAAAATGCTTCGGATATCGGGAAGCCCACCGCTGTGTGTAATTTCGGGGAATCCCACAATTCAAATAAATGGCGTTAAACCGAAACAGCGTTAAGCGGGGTCTTACTGAATAATAAAAAGTTCAGAGAGATAAACAAATTCCAATTTTTGAAGTTAACTTCTTATGGCACGGTAGGGAGAAATTTCCGTTACCAGTTACGGTTAGCCATAAGCGTAAGGTAGAAATGAATGAAGTCCCATTTTAAAAAACGCCACCTAACTCATACTATCTATCTCAGACAAAAAATAATTACAGAATCAGAAATATCATTCTTTTCGCCACGATATGGTATATTTTTTTTTAAACAATACTGATATTTTCTATTTTTAACGATTTTTTTAAAAATGAGTCAAAATTGATACGCTTTTATAAAAATGGTTTCTAAATCATTCCCTTTAAGTTTCCTTTCCAGTTAATGAATTGATATTTTATTCTAAACAAGTTCATGCTTTTCTCTTTTAGAATCAGTCATAAAAAATGACGGAATCTTTTGCGATTTTTCAAAATATACTTCAAAATATACTCGCTGGTGTATATTTCATTTTAGAAACGCTTCTGCGTGATCTGAGCTAATTATGAATGCATGCTTCTGATTTGAGACAATGCACAGAATCTTCTTTTCTTCAAACCACCTGTGGATTATGATCACGAACTCGTGGCTAGCGCTGTAGGAGCGCGGGTTCGAGTTTACATACCGCTCTGTGTAGAAGGGCTGGTGGACGTGTTAAATGTGTCGAGTCCTCCGATAGGTGGGGTGTGGTAGCTAGGAGAGAGGGGTGTTAGCTCAGATATCCTCCTCAACACTTGACCAAGGTTCAAAATTACGAAGTTTGTGGCCAATAGCCCTCGTGTTGCCTTATAGTTTTTGTCGTTTGTTTAATGCAGTGATACATACGAAAGACATGAGATAGATGAACAGAAACATATAAAACAATTTCAGAGGAATATAGATTTTGTTACAAACAATGATCCCAGCAAAGAACAGAAGAGGTACGCTGCTTTCCTTTTCGAGACGGGAATCCATTTCAGACGAAAGTCTGATTTCTTTTCCAGACGATACTTCCATGCCTTACTTTGGATTCGAACCCGAACCCCCTCGATTACAAGCCGAGTGTCATAACCACCCCCACTGGGTGGGGCAGAGTTCCTTTATAGTGCGACGTTAATGTAACTCTCTCTCTCTCTCTCTAACATACTCGATCCCCCCGCGAGGTTTATGCGCTTTAATGTGCCCTGAGGGATCCGACAGCCCTCAAACGAAACATAACCCAGCCAGCATCAGGCGCGTCTGCTTCGCCAATTGCCGGAAATTACTCTTTAATTAAGTCGTCTGTCACTCGTTTCCGAGATTTGTTCCGTTTTCCAGATGAGTTGAAGCTTCCCACGCGGTGAGACATGAGTTATTTTGAGATCAATAATGCTTTTTTTTTTCATACCGGCATCAACTGTTTACATTTCATTCAACTTTTCTGTTTCGTGTAAGCTGAAAAACGTGTCTGCTTAGTTAACTAAAGCAGAGAACTAATGAGTTTTCAAAAAATAAACAAAAGCCAAGATTATGGACGATGGAATTATGAGGATAAATAAATCTAATCAAAATATTTATTTCAATGCATACGTTTGTTTTAGAAGCTTGGTTATTTTTGTCTTATAAATGGCTTATTTTAGTTTACTTTAATATTAAATCATTAAAATTTTGATCCGACACTTTACAATGATATAACATTCAGCAAAAATATCGTATTCTAAAGGGGAGGGGGGCTAGTTTATTTTATAAAGTCAAGGGTGTCAACCTGGAAAAATATTTAAAAGCCTCTACTATTTATCATCCATTTTTTACTCACCTTCGGGTTTACGGCGGATACAAAAAATTTTGCAATTGCATTGCGTCAAAACTGACAAATATTATCATTTCTAGAAATGTTTTCGAGCTTTCAGTACGACTGCATCGTCCATAAGGCAGGATGGGTTTGATCTCTATGAAGAGGAAAAACTATCAATTGTGCATATTTCCATTAGTGCAACTAGCTTACAAAGTGCTTTGTATGAGACCATAAAGATAGGGTTTGCTGAAGATTTACATAGTCCTGATATTCCTTGTTTCTCACATCCATGTGATTGACAGAAAGACCTACCCTTCGACTCTGAACAAATGTCAGGTATTGAAATGTGCCACGCGGAGGGGAGCCTCGCCCACGCTTAATGCCAGTCGAGGGATTGAACTCGGTGATTCATTCGACTGCCAGGGAAGTGGGTCGCGAGTTTTTTTTTTCCTTTTGGCATGAACACGATCGAATCCTAACTGCGCCCCGGGCCAAACATGCAAAATTGTGTCTTTGCATTCAAGGAGAGTAGTCCTAAGAACCACACACACACACATTTCATCATGTTGGACTTCAAAGGGATTTGAAATGAAACCGAAACAAGTCAGTAATGAAGCAGCCAGACATCTCGAAGTTTTTTATTCCTCCGATTTTAAAAACTATTTCCTAAATCTTTTATTTCATTCATGCTCTGATGCTCTTTCCTCACTTATCAAAGGGGACCGATTTCTTCGAACAAGGGATAGCCACTATAGTCTAGTGGTCAAGGTAACGGATTCGTGGCCGGTGTGTCAGGAGTTCGAGCCTAGTACCGCTGTGTTGGTGTACGTTAGATGTGTCGTGATGCTACCTTGATGCGGTCGTTAGAAGAGGGGAGGGGCAGCTAAGGGCTCGACCTCGTCTCTTGACCATGGTTCAAAATTACATAGTCCATTTCCAAAAGCTCTCGAGTAGCTGAATAGTGCGACATTAATATTCACTCGCACAACAAGGATGTACTAATGTTATTCTCATTAATAGGCAATATTTTGTTTTAGTCTTAGATATGTGCTGAAATACATTCACTAAAAGGGTCCCGGTTTTTGTTTTGTTTTTCTAATGGCTGGAAAGATTATAAGGGATTCACACACGCGAAGAAAAAAAAGAAATATTTTCAAAAATTTTTGCTCTACAGAATAATGGTGATTCATTTATAATTTCTTACAAATAATCATATTTCTTTTGGGGACATTTCTCTGTAAAAAAATCCTTTTTAAACAACACAATAAATGTATGTAATAGTTTACTGAGGATATGAGATGAATAACTAAAATGATTTTATCTAAAAAGTGGTATAAAAATTTATGCGTTGAACCTGTGGATAATTTTACTTAACTATCATTTTTATTTAATTAATGGAAAATATCATTATATTTGCATGTATCTTTTGAAAAACTTTTAATTTCAATCTGTATTTTGTGAAAGAAATAATGTCATGAATTTATTTGAAGTTACGATAATAATATACTGATATCGAATATAATCAGTATATAATTATACCGGTATAAAATGATGAAAATCAAGAATCTTTAATTTAATTTTAAGAGATTCTATGAAAATTGATTTCTTTCTTATGAAAAAAGGACTTGTGGATTTCTTTAATGAACAAATATTTGCATAAATGAATGAGCATGAAGGTGTCCTTCAATTGTCTCAATGACCACAAGTACTAAAAAATATGAATCTATATAATGCTCGCAAAACGAAAGATTTTTATTTTCTTTCACACTTGTTTTTCATTTCAATGATTTTAAATAGAAACCTTGTTTCGATGTTTACTTTTTTATGTAACTTATTTTCATTTTCTGGTGTAACTATTCTACGAATTTTGTGCCATTTATTTGTATATTTAAAAAGAAAATTTCTCTCTCTTCTCATACACACACTTGTACACTTAGCATTCTAATTATGTTTTCAAATACTTTACTCAAATCTCAATCTACTGTGTTTGAGTCCCAATCTTTCTATAGATACGTTATGCGAAATGATGAAGTTTGTTCCGATTTCAATAAAGCCGTGGTATCCCAGTGGTCCTAGTTACAAACTCTTGGTCGCCGTTGTCGAGTCGCAAGTTCGAATTCTATTGAAGAGCAATCTTGCAAAGAAGCTAATCCATGTTAAATAAGTCCAAATCTTCCCGTTCGTGTGATGAAGTGGGGATGCGAGCTCAGGTGTCGTCCCCGGACTGTGGCCCGACGACAACACCCCTCGTGTCGCTTGAGTCAGAAAAACACTCACTGCACTTTAGAAAAAAAAATTAATTTCACCTCAAATCTTTCCGGTGGAAATTGGGAAATTAATATTCTCGTCACTTGAACGAGATTTACAATTACAAGATCTATCACCAATAGCTTAATTTATTCGAAGCTTACTTTTACATTTGATCTTTCCTTCTGAAAATGATAAAATAACACGATCATGTTTTATTTAAAGGGAAAGAACTTAATTTCAAAGTTCTTGAAAGTAATACCATTCGAAATCTAAAAGCTTAATATGTTCTCATAGAACACAATTTTTTATGCTACTTCGTTCGACAGTTAACATAATGTATCTAATTGAAGCTATCAATATGTATTATTAATATCTATTTCCTTCATGTCATTCTCACTCCTTTCCAACTACCCTTGCACTTGGAAATCGCCTGAATCACTCGGGTAATGAGAAAAGTATGCAAATCCTTGTTCCGTTATGCCAGGTTGATCGGCGGGATTAAAGGCTATTGGTTCCTTCTCTCGATGCTTTTGCTGACTCACTCTGAGTCACTTTTCTTCTTTCTTGAATGGAATGGAACAAAAATGAATAGTTTTAGGTTGAGATGGGATTTCGCCTAGGAATTTGTTCTCAGTAAAAATCAGTTGTTAAATAAAACTATGTAGTAATTTTTGCATTTGATTTAAACATTTTCTAGATATCCCATTATGAACGTTGAAAAAATATCGCTTTTTGACGCCGGAATTAAAAGACCATTTTTGTTTATAAGAACTGCTAAACTCGGAACAAAATTTACAAATATCTGAGCATATATTAGAGAAACCACTCATCGAGAATTCCAGAATTATTAGACCTACAAACCTGAAATTTGGCAGGCATGTAGAGTAGAAATCCGATAAAAACGGGTTTTGTGGAAATTTACTCCCAAGAGAGGTAAAAGATAAATGTACTTCCATTTTAAAAATTCGTCCTGTTCTTTTTAATTCAAGAAGAAAGTGCTACGAGAACGTTTATGAATATAATCGAAAAATGCTAAGATTTAGGTATCAAGAGCTTAAAAAAGAATAATAAATAATCATGTAATATCGTGAAATACCCAGAGAAGCCAGTGGATATTGGCTAATATATATGTAGGTGGTTAGATAGGACAAAATAATAGAAACGTCAATTTGAAATATATCGTACTTCAGCCCTTCAATACAACTCCACCAGGCGTTGCAACATTCTACTATCTAGTAGTGGTGAAAGTGAAGATATATTGTTCCGGCATTTGATGGAGCATTTGTATGAAAAAACTGTATTTTTAGCA
This sequence comes from Trichonephila clavipes, assembly GCA_019973935.1. Taxonomy (NCBI): domain Eukaryota; kingdom Metazoa; phylum Arthropoda; class Arachnida; order Araneae; family Nephilidae; genus Trichonephila; species Trichonephila clavipes. Next base: position 79,009 of record BMAU01020071.1, read on the forward strand.
CAGCGCAAGTACGCCCTACGTGTAAAGAGGCATGATCAATGGAGCGTCCGTGTCTCTCTTAATAGCCAACTTTTAAGGTACTTCAAGCACCACATTGAGTCAAGAGTTATAACAGCCTACACAGCAAAATACGAAGCGATGACAGGTGGTAGTTACCTACACACAGGTGGTAGTCACCTACACAGACACAACAGCAATGGGTCCCCTTGTCTGACGAATGATTATTTACATTTTTTCAGATCACCGATCATGAGTTTGTTAGATTAACATAAGAAAAAACAATTCAAACGGGATTTCATTTCTTACCGTGAGACATAGAATGATTCTATGACGAAGCGGGGCTTAATATTTTAGCGTTGATTGAGGGCATTCTTAGTTCCAAAAGGGGAGTTTGTAGCTGAGTATGATATCGCAGTATATTCCCACTATCTGCTTATGCCTCAGACTCTGTTTCCTGTTTAGAGTCTTGTGTTATAATATGACAATTCCACATTTCACGCAGTTCCCTAAATTCAAACATGATTAGATAAGTATGATGATGAAATGGAATATCTTACATCATGTCCTTTGATCCTATGAGCAGCAAGCCCTTGTGGGATTTCTTATAAATTCTGCTTCGTTTTCTTTTCCTCGCACATTGAGCTTGAAACTTCTCTTCACAAGGAATGAGTGTAAATTCCTTTGAATTTTGTACATGACATTTATTTGTATCAATTCCACATCGAATGAAAGCAGTAATTAATGCCAAGGGTGACCCAAGCCGCATTACAGAAACACTTTTTCACAGATGCTTTTATTACTTTGTACTATATATACAAAATTCTTAAGGCCAATGAATGCTTAGGAATAGAGCGAGGAAAATAAGAACTTTAAAAATTTAAAAACTTCTTATGAAAATTAAAGGTACTGAAAAAAAGTTGTTTAATCTAATCAAACAATTTAAACGAAATCTTCTTTTCTCATTTCATCACTTTGGACGCATGACAGTTTTTCATGTTATATCTTGCCATGACCCCTCAGATGTGTATGATGAAATAAATTACTACAACAGTTGTTCACAAGGGAAAAAAATGCAGACAACATTTTTTATTAAAATATAGCTCTTGTCATTGGCAATTGATTTTAAACGCTGCATCATTTTCATCCGAGATTTTTCTTTACAAGAAAGATGGGGGTTGTCCAACTTGTTGAAAATATAGGCATATTCAGTCAATCCTGCGTCTGAGCGTGAGTCATGTCTTCTGCCCACTGGATTGAAAATCGGAAACAAAAAGACGAGATCCTGTTGGACTTTCTGTTTTCAAAGTTGAAGTGGGAAAACCCTTTGGACGTCCATTGGCTGCGAGGGGGAATGCAGAGAGAAACAAGATGACCCAGATTCCCTCTCGCTAAGTAGGCCGACTGCCTGTCCTCGTCCCCAACAGGTTGCTCCGACTGCGTGGAACATCAACATATTTCACTCTCCTACAGGTCACGCGTTTTTGTTTTTAAACCCCCATAAATGCACGCTTTGTTTTGAAACATCTCGGGGCTTTTTCTTCCCAATTCACATTCATTGACAAGATGGGTTTTAGAAATGTCCCCTTTCGCTAAAAAGAAAGTATTTAGCAAGTTCATCAGTTATCTGATGTCTAGTGAGGGCTGTAATCAACAAATAATTTTCCAGGAAGCAGCCGATTTCAATCCATCATAGCGATTATTGTGAAAATCAGAATCGGAAATTGATATTTAATAATACATGTTGTATAAAATGCTTCAATTGAAAACTTTTACACCTATATGTTTATTTTTGAGTATATACAATATAATACTGATAAGTACTTATCATATAGTTGTCATATATATGTTACCTGCAAAGTATGAAATCCGGCATTCTATAGAAGGCCTAAAACTAGCGGGCAATGTATGAAAGGATTCTTATTTCACACATTGCCTAGGAATTCTATAGAATGCCTAATGAGAAACCGGTAAAGTGTGAAATACATCTTCGATTGGTTTCGAATATTGTATTACAAGGCACAAGACCTTTAACGCGTACCTCAGGCTCAGAATTTGTCAGTTGCACACGTGATTTGTTCGGGAGTGTCAAAATACGCAATTTTACTGAAACCTGTTCAGCAAAATTGGTTTTGTCCTGTGCTGCATGAAAATGGAGGAGTCATGGTCTATAGCAAGGGTCGGCAACCTATGTCCCTCGGTACAATTCTCAGTGGCGCTCTGCACTACTCAACAAGTTTGTCAATTTTTGAATGAACTTCCCAAATTTGTAATAGATCTTATTCGACAGACATCTCCAGAATTTGGACAATTAAGAAATTATGAAAAAATTTGAAAGATAACTCTAAATGTAAATTTGCAGCTTTTTTGTAAATTATTGAATGCCATAGCTGGAGATATTTAATTGTTTGAAGAGAGAAAATTGCATATGTATTCTGCTTTTCCGCTTTTAGTTTTACATATCTAAGTAGAATATCTTTCCTCATACGAAAAATATTTCGAGTCCACAAAGAAATTGTTTAACAACTGAATGCTAAGAATCATGTCAAAGTAAAAGTCACAAATTACATCACATTTTTTGCAATATGAAAGTAGAGAGAAGCGCGCGCTACACTGGCTTCACATGAAAAATTTTAACTGTAATCAGGGGAAATACTTATATTTTGCTTTGTCTTTTTCTTATTTTAATAAATGTTTAAAAAACCTACTATACATATGTACAATTTCGAGGTTATTTATTTATTTATTTATTGTTGAAGAAATAGTTATATTTTATGCTGTTTATTTTTATGTTAGGAAATATTTTTAATTGATGCAAAATGAATGTGTTATAGAACTGTAAATCTATATAATTGAACTCTATTCTCTAACTCTTCATACGTTATCGCGGGAATAGAATTGTTCCAAACATATCCTACTGTGTGGCACGCTGAATCACAATTGGTACATTGATTTTTGACACGGCACAGCTAAAAGATTGACGACTCCGGTCTATAGGCATGAAACAACTATTCGACGACGAGCTTCCTAAAACTCGAGTTAAAGCTGCAAAAAAAGTTTTTTTTTAATTGAAACTACGTACAAGAAGTTAATAACTGATATACAAAAAGCCAAAAGGACTACTAAAAAGGAATCAAGGGTCTATTGGTTGCTGAATAGCTATGTGATGTTTGGTGAAAATAAAAGTAAACTCGTGTAACCTGTTAAAGAAGGCGCGTCAGTACAGTGGCGCACACAAATCGACAAAATCAAAAGAAGCATGTTACAAGAATGGGGAACTTTCAACCCCCCCCCACCCTTGAAAAATTCCTGTGTACGCTACTGCGTCATTACTATACAGAATGGTTCCAAACCACCGGTCCGTGGATCAAATGGTATCGAACTACTACTCAAGGAGTTTTAAAGTATTTCTATTTTATTTACTGAAGTGTATTTCTCTAGTGTTTGTTTCACTTTCCATGGAGAAGTCACTTTTATTTCATCTAAAATCACTTTATATTCCTTTTTTGGAGTAACTAAATTTTATTCTGAAGGCATGTTTAAATACAATTAAATTATTAAATCAAAACAAATAAAAATATAAACAACGTCCCACCCTCAGCGGGCCGCGTTAAAATTATCAAGCGATGACCGGTCCACGGGAATATAAAGTTGGGGAAGTACTTCAATACAGTTTTAGACCTCACGGATTTTCAGTTATTTTAAGTACTTCATGAAGCTCATTTGGCTATTGCATACAGAGGACGTGATAGAATTCTGAAAGAACTTTCAACCAAATACGAAATGTTATACGTTATGATATTGAACTGTACATCCACTTTGTAAACCTTGACAGAAAAACAGAAGAATTATTTTATTGTGAAATTTATATATGAATTTTTTCTGATTGCATATACACTCAGGAACATTGAAAATAGCGACCCAAGAAGGAAGCTAAGTACAATCGCGAAACTTTGCAAATAAGTACAGCGTAATGTGATATGCAAATGATCCAAGTTTTGTACCAATACGCATGCTCATACACGCCGAGGTGGCGCTACAATCAGGAAAAGGGTGCTATATAAGCCAGCGCAAATTCGAAGATTCATAAACGTGACGATTACCCGCCGATTGAAGGAGGACTTTGGTAAGCGAAACATGCCAGGTAAACGTGCTAGAAGACATTTCTCACAGTTAAGCGAGTTTGAGAGAGGCCTGATTATCGGGATGAAAACTGCAGGCTGGTCGACGCGCCGTGTTGCTGGCCAGGTGGATCGTTCGGAGTGTGCCGTTAGAAATTGTTAGGAGCAGTGGACACGAAAATGTAACCACTCGCAGAAAACCGGGCCTGGAGCGACCAGGAAGACCACGAGGAGAGAGGATCGAAGGATCGTGCGGCAAGCACTTGTGGACCCCACAGTGACTCGTTCAACGATACGAGCAGACGTAGGCGTAGCAATTTTTCCACAAAAAATTTCCAGACACCTTGCAGAAGCAAATCTTATATAAATCCAAGTGCCCTTTCCGTGCACTCCCTTTAACACCGGAACATCGGCAACTGCGTCTACAGTGGTGGCAAGCCAGATCAATGTGCAATGTCACAGATTGGCAAAAGTTTGTGTTTAGCGATGAATCCCGGTTTGTTTTGGGGACAGATGATAACCGTGTACGGGTGTGGAGGTGCCCTGGTGAGCGGTACAATTCCCCCACACTGTTGTACGTCACACTGCCCGCACAGTTGGTGTAATGGTCTGGGGGGGCATAGCCTATGATAGCCGGTCCACTTTAATTGTGATACGTGGAACCTTAACGAGCCAACGTTACATTGATGATATTCTTCGACCCCATGTAGGACCTTTCCTAAATGGTCTCCCAGGGGCAATTTTCCAGCAAGATAATGCTCGTCCGCATACAGCAAGAGTTGCTCAAGACTTCCTACGTCATTTTCACTCTTCCATGGCCGGTCCGCTCCCCCGATTTGTCCCCTGTAGTGCACGTGTGGGATCAGCTAAAACGGCAGATGCCATCGTGTCACTATGTACATGATTTAGAGTTGGCCTTTCAAGATTTCTGGGCCCATCTGCCTCAGGACAACATAAGGTGTCTAATCAACTCAATGCCGGACCGTGTGGCGGCATGTATTGCAGCTGGAGGTGGTCCAACGTGCTATTGAAGTTGCCCAGTATTTGTGTCGTTGCACACCCTGTATTCGTTTAATTGTCTTGTTTTTGAGATCAAGTGAATCTCTCATCTGTATCATTATGTGTATTAAATTTCATTTCAATCCAATGCTTTCCTCTTGTGTCGCTATTTTCAATGTTCCTGAGTGTATATTGGCACTTGTAACGAGTGGGAAAAATGGTTTCTATCGACTTCGAACTTCAGAAGGAATTTTAAATAAAGTATATGAGAACTCACAATTTGCTTTGGGCCATAAGAACTTGCTTAGAATTAAAGATATTCCTGACCATGAAATTTTCCTCATTTGTCAGTTGCAATTGCAAATGTATGTGTAAAAGAAAATAACAAAATAAGAATGGTTTTTGTGTGAAAAATGAAATGAAATGTAATTCAAAATGCCATTCAAGCCTACCATGTTACAAAAAGTAGATTAATTTTAAATTCTTATTTTTTTATTTCAAATTTTTGTTTTCCTTAATAAAAGAAAGACAAAAATTTTGTTTGGTACAACTTTCTTTTTCCTTTACGTATTTTGAATAATTTTTAATGGCACTCTCATTATTTTGTCAGAATAACATTTGTATTTTTTAGAAATGTACGTCATTGATATAGTAACCTTGTCACACACATGACCTTATTTCATACTTTGCCTAAACGGAATTAGTCATTCTATAGAATGTCTAGGCAAAGTATGAAATAATTCTTATTTCATACTTTGCCTAAAAACGTCCGGCATTCTATACAATGCCTAGGCATTCTATAGAATGCCGGCATTTCATACTTTGCCGGTAACATATATATCAAAAATTAATATAATAAAGTCCTTAAATTGATATCAATCTCAGCACTCACAACTTAAGATTTCTTGAATAAACATGGTTCTTTTTTTCGTAAAACTTGTTTTTCCCGTATTCTATTCTTATGAATATTTTTACCGAATTAAGAAATAAAATAAGATGAGAATAGTTAGCAATATTTTTTTAATTTGCATCTTACTCTAATTTTAATATTTTGAACTATTTTTTTCCAAGAGGTTCTGAAAAACATTCCTATACGCGTCCCCTTCGTGACTTGGTTAGAATAGAGAACATTATATTTACATCCATCACTCTAATTGCATATATTTAAGAATTGTTTTTTTTTCAAGTTTGTAAGTTTAATTTGAGTTTTTAAAATTACATATTGAATTCTATTTCAATGGAATTGATATAACAATTTCTGATTACATTTTTGCGATCACTATGGCCAACGATATTTAAGTCAAATCAATTACTCCAATTATGTTTGGACCTGAATCACCGTAATTGAGTTACCCTGAAATGAAAATTGGCGTTGCGTCAAAGTTAAAAAATTGAAGCAACAGTCAATTGCCTCAATAGACTAAAATTAAGAAATCTGTTGCCAATAGCCTTAGTACAGTTCCAAAACGATTTTTTTTTCTTTTATTTCTCTTTATTCGTTATTCCTATTTCTTTTATTTTTTTAAAAGTGCAATGAAAAAAAATTATTTTATTAACTGTATATGGGTAGAATAATAAATCCCATAGCTGTATTGTGATTACTAAAAATCATCGACATAAACAAGAGTTATTAATTTTCTATCGCGGTTGAACTTTCGTTCCGAGTTTCACTTTTCATTTCACTTCATAACTGAATGATGTGAAAAAAGTCATAATCCAAGTTTCAAATATATATATATATATATATATATATATATATATATATATATATATATATATATATATATATATATGTGTGTGTGTGTGTATGTGATTTATTCAATATTCACAAACGTTTATAGTGAATGTTAGTTTCATTTTACGGATCTGATTTTATTCGAGAAATACCAGAAAAACGTTCTACGTTTCGAGATTTTTCTTTTCCAAATCGAAAGCTAAATGACTACATTTCGATCACGCAGGTGGAATACCTGTGTGGAACCTTCCTGACTCGGTAACCGAATCGCACTGCACGTGCGTAATACTGATGTGAGTCGAGTGCTTTGCTTCGAAGGGCTGAATCAGCGATATTTGGAAGGCAAAGCTCCATTTAACACGAAGTAGACATGTTCAATTCCTCGTCTAATGAATATTGCAGCGTTTTGCCACTCATAAGGGCTCTTATTCCCCCCCCCCCATCAGAATTGTTTCCATACATGGCGCATCGGTCTTCATTATTATTAATACATTTCTATTTTCCTACATTGCCCATTGGTTTCGTTTAAATTTTTCGCACGTGTGCTGAAAATAGAGAGAGAAGTTATCTTTTTTTCTCTCTTCGACTTAATAGTTTTATAAAGATTTTGGACTCATTTAGTTGCTGTTTTCTTTCTTGATCGTCGTACTAAAAAGAGGAATTCTGAATACTATTTCTTGCTGTTTGTTGCTGTTGTATTTCACTACAGTTGGCATCTGGAATAGATATTTAAAAGTTTGTTGCTTCTAAGAAAAAAATTCAATACACTTATTTTTTCATTTCATTAACAGCAGTTATCTACACCAAGCCAATCCTGTAGATGGGTTTCGTGATAATTTAGTCCTTATGGGAAATGGTATAATTCTAATTCTAGGCTTAGCTTTGTTTTTTACTTATTGTTTCACACTTTACTATACCTAATAATTTCTTTCATAAACTTAGTTTCTTTTAATTTTTCAAACTAAATCTGTTGAGAATATCTTATAATTCCTTGATTAATATTTCATAATTTCCGGTCTATGATAAATGCTGTTTCTGAATACAGAAAGTGGTATAAATGACATCGTCATCCATTTACTGATCAAATACATTTTCGGCTTCTACATTTGGTTCCCTCAAATCACTCTCTAGTTGGAGTGGTTAGATGATAAAGTGCTATTATTAAAAGTTGTGAAATATTCTTTTTTTGGGGGGATTATAATCTTAGTTAAATTTTCCAAAAAAAACGGAGAGACTTTTCTAGTGTTATATTTCCCTTCCAATTCGAATTCGTATCAGTTGGCTGAAACACTCGTCTTGGATAATGATCTTGTAGGAAACTAAATTATCCTTCCGCCTCTGATAATATATGGAAACAAAAACGAATCCCCGATGGAAAAAAGAGAACCCTTTGGGAAATCAAACAGCAGAAGTCAACAGGCTCGCTATCAAGGGCATCGCGTATCGGCCGAGTGCCATTGTGTGCTTATCTGCCCCAAGCTCTGATTGGGAAGCGTTTATCTCGCGATGAACAATGAAGATTCCCTTACAGGGAAAAATAGGATTGCTGTGCGTCTGTTTGATAACATTTTCCTCCAGGCTGCCAGTTCATTTGGCGAGAGGAACCCCTCTGCTCTTGAAGAAGTACGTAATGTGAGCAGGATACTCGGAAGATGGGGAGGGAGAGATTAGCGAGCACGGAATTTCTTTTTTATGTAACCTTTCGTCTTTCGAATAATTAAATACACCTTTGATAGGCAAATGGAATATTTATTTATTCTTTTAAACTCGCTTCTGAAATTCGACTGAAGGCCACGGCAGCCTAGTGGTCAAGGTAACGGACTCGCGGCTGGCGTGTCATGAGTTCGAACCTAGTATCGCTGAAGACCCGCCATGTAGAGGAGCGATGCACGCTAAATTTTTCGAGAGCTCAAACGTTCTCCCATTGGTGTGGTGTGGTTGTTAGGAGATGGGGTTCCAGATCAGGTGTCGTCCTCGTCACTTGACTCTGGTTCAAAATGACGAGGTCCGTCACCAAAAGCCCTCGAGTAGCTGAACAGTGCGACGTTGATTTTCACTCACTCACTGAAATTTCACTGAAAACTGCTCTACAAGATCGTTTTTGGAATTTGACCAATGCTGAAACTGAAGAAAGTTGCGGTATTCCTGTGGTTACAGTTTCTTACTTTACGGAGGGCTAAGTTACAGTCCCGATAGCGCGCGTCAAAAATGGTTCGTTCGAAGCAATAGAAACTGCAGTGAATTAAATGAAACTGATCACATCAATGTCCTGATGTGACATGTTATAGAAATTAAGAGAGAATAAGTGCTACATCGATTGTGTTTCTCATCACATGATCATGGTTCAAAATTACAAAGTTCGTTGCCATTAGGACTGTAGTAATATTTACGCACCGTTAATTAAAAACGCAGAAATCACGTGGGATGAAACAATTTAAGGATTATTCTTTCAGTGGTATAATTTAATAAATAATATGGTTTATATCCATGGGTAAATTATATCTAAGGCATAAATTAAGGGAAACTACTTACACGGAGATTGCAAGGTCTTGGAGTCACGGATTTAGTTCAAATTTTGTAGGATGGTAGATTTAGTTTTCCTGCTTTTGAAGCTATAGGGTTATAGGGACCACAACTCAATAATTTTTTAAATGTTTGCAACTGAATAGCAATGCACTCGTTAAATTCAGTTCTGCAGCAAACGCTGACACGTAATGAATTTAGCGTAGCAGCTACGGATCGGTGTTCCTCGTCGTTAGGGTTCGAGTCCTTGGAGGGTAAATAACTTTTTTTGTCTTTTACATATAAAGATACATAATGGAGTTTAAATAATTTGGAAATGAAAAGTCTTTAATGAATAGAAACCCTATAAGAGTTTTAATTTGCATTATCATTCGTATAAGAACAGAATAATACTTACTACAAAACAATAAAAGCATTTCGCAAAAAGAACAGGAGAAAATCTCTTTAACTGTTAGTTAATCGTATGTGGAAACAATAAATTGTGAAAGTAAACAATAAATAAAACATTTATCAGATTAACAGAATTAGTATGAAAATATGACTAGCTTTTTACCCCTCATTGTCCATGCAATGGTAAAACTTGTCATAAAAGCAAATAAAACATAATTTCGAAAAGAATCTCGCGCATCTCAAATTAGTGTAGTATTGTTGCACAGGCATCTGCTGCTTTGTATTTTTCGAGTGAAATTCATCTTCAATTGCAAATATCTAAAAAAATTTTATTGAGTAGTCCTTATAACCATATATTTTCATCAACAGGAGAACTAAATCTACCATTCAACAAAATCTGAGTTAAATCCGTGACCCCAAGACCTTGTACTCTCCTGGTTAGATGTAACTCTTGTCCATCTTTCTAAGTAACGCTACTTTTGAAAATGAACATTTTAAACCAATTTGCCCTGCCGTCTTCAAAATATAATAAAACTCTGGGTGATGAAATTAAGACTAAAAGTATTATTTTTTAACATTTTAAAATACAGTTTTAATGACGCCAACATTTTGAATTGTATGGAGTATTAGAGATTCCTCGTAACCTTGTCACCCGAGTATGATTCAAAACCGCTGAATTTTGCCCCAAATAGTCTTTTACATTTCTACTAGTCGGATAAAATCACTAAATATCTTTTTGATCAGAAAATCTGTCTTTGAAAAATATTCATTTCGTAGTTTTTAAATATTTTTTTAAAAAAATAGCGTTTATATACGAGGGATATTCGGAAACTAAGGTCCAAATCGTCGTAGCTAATCGAATGTCACGCGAACATTGAAATGCGCATGCGTACCAACTCCCGGCATACCTTGCTCGTCAAACGACGCCATTTGCATTGGTATTGTTGCAGTGTGGTAAGTACAGTGCTACTTCAAAATGTTTAAAACAATCGATCAGCCCGCTGACTGTGAAATACGGTCAGTGATTCGGTTTTTGACAGCAAAGAACGTTTCAGCAGCGGAAATTCATAGACAGATAAGCGACGTGTATGGCCCAAATGCGATGAGTAGCAGCACAGTGCATAAGTGGGTGAGAGCTTTCAAGGACGGACGGGAAAATGTTCATGATGAACCGCGTTCCGGTCGACCATCAGTGATCACAGATGATTTGGTCAAAGCCGTGGATGAAAAGATTCGTGAAGACCGGTGATTCACAATTTCAACTTTAGCATTGGAATTTCCGAATGTGGGTAGAACAACTTTGCACAAAGTCGTTTCCGAAAAGTTGAAATTTCGCAAATTGTGTGCACGTTGGGTTCCCAGGCTGCTTACTGAGGAACACAAACTGAAAAGAATGGCTTGTGCTCTTGATTTTTGGATCGATATCATAAAGAAGGTGATAAATTTTTAGAGAGGATTGTCACAGGGGACGAGACGTGGGTTTCTCACATAACCCCAGAGTCTAAACGTCAGTCAATGGAATGGCGTCACACAAATTCACCAGTCAGAGTCAAGGCCAAGCGGACAATCTCAACACGCAAGGTTATGGCAACCGTGTTTTGGGATAGACATGGAGTCTTGTTAGTCGAGTTTATGCAGCAAGGGACAACAATAAATGCAGCCGCTTACTGCGCTACCCTAACTAAACTTAGACGTGCGATACAGAATAAGCGACGTGGTCTTCTGACGTCTGGAGTTGTGTTGCTGCATGACAATGCCAGCCCCCATTCTGCCATTAACACACAAAATCTGATCAGATCTTTTGGATGGGAACAGATTGACCACCCACCATACAGTCCAAACATGGCTCAGAGTGATTTTCACTTATTCCGCAATCTAAAAGAGTTTCCCGGCGGCAAGCGCTTCGACGCAGCTGACGAGGTGAAAGAAGTTCAAGACTGGTTATCCTCACAGGCGGCAGACGTCTACGAAGTAGGCATACAGAAGCTCGTAGAACGTTATGACAAATGTTTAAACAAACATGGAAAGTATGTAGAAAAATAGACACATGTAAGGAATTTAAAATGTAAAGTGTTGTGAAAAAATCTGTAATGTTTTATGTTTTATAAGTAAACGGACCTTAGTTTCCGAATATCCCTCGTATATAAACAGCATACCGAGACACAAAATTATTTCGAATTCTTAAACAGCCATTCTGATTCACCCTCACGCATGACTTGGAGGGACAGAGGTCATTCCTCCATTTCTCTGTTCTGCTGCCTCGTGGAGTTTTAAATGGATCTATCGAGATAACATGGGGGATGGTCCATTCATTGGAAATGAGTGGCTGATTATTTCCTTTCGAGTATCTTCCTTGCATTTCCATTCAATTTAGATTTCGACTGATATTTCTTTCCTCTTGATTGACATGAATTTCGAACATTGAATACAGGTAAAAAAAAAAGAAACTGCAGAGTTCAGATTTATATCCAAAATTATAATTAACCCAGGTTGAGATTATTTTTGTTGCTCCATCAGACTAATTTTAGATAAAATTGTGAACGAAAAGTTCTACTGTTCAAGTACTCAGTCAGTGGTCAAAGTTCTGGTTTGTTCTCTATTTTCAAATAAAAGGACAATAGTTTATCATTACGAGTATATTTTCAATAGGTATTTTCCTAGATATATTTATTGCACATAAATTTTTTATTACTTATCATAAACCATGTACCATTAAAATTGAGTCTTGATTGCAATACCTGCATGTAAGATCTGATATAAACTATATGTGATCTCTGACAATCGATTGTATTTATTTCTTGAAAAAGAAGATTTTGTTTATTTTCGAAATGAATATTTTTGAAAGTATGCAACACAAACTAAGACAATGTATAAATATAATATAACAATATATATATATATATGTATGTATGTATGTATATATATGTACTATACCTATGGAAGAGAGTGAAGGCTGCAATACAGGACTAGACAAGAGATCAACTTCATTCGGATAAATATTTTCAACTTGATTTAAATATGGGGTGGAGATAGCATACTTCAATGACCAGACACGGCATACGTAAAAAAATAAATAAATATCATTAGCTGGAAAAAAGAGTGGGAGGGAAGAGAAAAGCAATAGTGTTCAAAATTCGTAAAGCAGAACAAAGAAGAATTCCTAATTCTTGAATAGAAATATCAATATCCTGAACGAGAAATTAGTAACAGTCAACCTATTTATAAATGCCTGTATTTTTGCGAATTATTTGAAAGCAACCAAGGTTTAAATAGAATTAGTTGCTTTTTTCAAATAAAAAATTAACGTTCCAAATCCAGTTGAGCTCAGAAAAAAATACCATTTATTGCCTAGAAAAATGCATTTAAATCGAGTTTTCCTCGTTTAAGTCTAGAGAGAAGATCACATAAACACTGGAAGCTATACTTGTTATAGCTGTGTTTGTCTTTTTGACAGGAAAAGAGCTGAGAGATGGAAAGATATTTAGAAAACTTTTAAAAACCATGAATTAAAGTAAACGAAAAGGAAGCTATGTACATTATGGTTTTATTATTTTTCTGTGTGGAATGATTTCTATTGATCGATATATATTTATATTGCTAAAGAATTCGATTAAATGATTTATTTAGAGATGCTATAGCACTCCAAGAATGCTTGTTTTTTAAATTTTTTTAAGGAAATTAAAATTTTTAATTGTTTAGCAAGCCAGTTTCATACCATAATTATATCCAACCAATCATTTTTAGGTATTACAAAAACTAATATAAAATTTTCGTTAAAATCTTTCGAAAAACGTTTTAAGAAATAACAAATGAGCTCCAGTTTTTAGAAAAATGATTTCCTATTTTTCCAGCGAGCTGTGGTTTTTAAATATTAATAGAGAACACTAAGGTTATTATGTTTGCATACACTAAAATATGAGAGATTAATCGTATCTATCGGACTCCGTAAAAAATATCTATTAAACAAAGACAAATATTTGAAGTGTTGCAATGTTCATCCCCATAACTCTACCTGAAGAATCTATTCATCGATAATTTAAACTAAGAATATTAATTGAACGAAAAGGATCATAGATTAATACAGTTCAAAATAATGGATAACGATATAAAACAGTTTTTGTTATATTTTAAAAAATTTATAAGCAAACTCCATATATCGAACTATTTCTTACACATAAGATTGCTACAGGTTGAATTTCGTGAATTGATTCAAAAATTCCTGTAGATTTTTGTCATGTATATATTCTACATTCTTATTAGTCTTGTCTCTTACCAATATACTAGGGCTGCGGTAGCCCAGTGGTTAAGGTATCCAACCATGGCAGGCATGTCATGAGTTCGATCCCAGTACCACTAAAGACCCGCCGTGTAGGGCAGCGATGCACGTTAAATCTGTCGAGAGCTGAAACGTCCTCCCGTTGGTGTGGTGTGGTGTGGTAGTTAGGAGAGGGGGTGCCAGCTCAGGTGTCGTCCACGTCACTTGACCATGGTTCAAAATTACGTGGTCCGTCGCCAAAAGCCCTCGTGTAGCTGAACAGTGCGACGTTAATATTAACTCACTCACTCTTACCAATATACTAATGTATAATACAGAAGTAACATCGAACAAGTGTAAAATATTAGGAACTGTTTGTTCGTTTTTAATTTATTCCTTCAGGATACTATTCACGATTGATGTTTAAAGGGACTCGTTTATTTATATTTGGTGTATTTCTATAACCTATGTACTACTCATATTTGCATATGAATTCGTAAATATCGATCGAAAACTTTAGACTCGGAGTTTTTCTGGAAATATTAATTTCCATTCATAAAAAGAAGAGCCTAGGTAGCCTAATTTTTAAAAGTCGTTCATCCAAGGACTTTCTGTCGTCTGTATCGAAGATAATGATGCAAAACTGTTAGACAGAATTAGACCCGGTCCTTGAAATTTTCAACATACCGTAGTGTTGAAGTTAAGGGAAGAAGAAAAGAGGAATGCTCTCTTAGAGCAGTGGTCCCCGAACTTTTTGGTCGCTTATTCCTAAAATGAAAATTATTAAAAGAGAGACAGAGAAGTATCCATTCCAAAATATATATAACATTGAGCTCCTTTCCACGTACCATCAAGAATTCCTTTGCGTACCCCGTGGGGTACGTGTACCTCACTTTGGAAACGACTACCTTGGAGTTTCAGAGGCAAGTACAAACATGGAATGGGTCTCTGGTAGATTAAAGACAAAATAATTAAAATCTCTAAAAATTTTAACCACAGAATAGGAAACCTAACAGATATTGAAAAATAAATATATCAGTTTTAATTAACAACAGATTAATACTAACATAAAAAAATAATAAATATTTTTTTATTTAGCAAATTTAACTGTAATTTAACTTATAATGAAGCCTTCGTGTAAATTATTTTTATACATAGTATACTTTTAGGTTTAACAGTATTTATCGATACATTATTGATATTTAAATAATTTTTTAGTTTTATGAGCTTTTTTTCTTCAAAGTTATGTTTGAGCTCAGAAAGGGCAATTGAAATTGTCCTTATTATGAGATATCTGGGATTCGTCTTTCTCGATCAAACGACTCTGTTGTTACGAGTGCAAAATACGGAGCTCTCCACTGATATTGAAAATAGTTCTTGCAATCCAATTTCCCACTTCAGTAAATTATTTGTGCAATATTTAGTGGTAGGGGTGGCTTTCATTTTTTTTTTTTTTTTTTTTTTTGTTGAGACTTATGCTTAAGAAAAATGGTATCCAATCTACATTTGAAAAAGAAAGAATAGTTTTCTTTCAATGGGTTACGTTACGCGTCTTCTGACAAAACTTAAAGTGAATTCAAGGTTACCTCCATTCAATATATATTCAAATTCAATTTGATTCAGATCAAAATTTTGAACAAGTTTTTTTCTTCGGACGGTTTAGTATTATGCTTTTATTTTTCTATCCTATTGAAACCAGCACACTTTATTATCCTATTTTCTGTTTGAATCGGTACATCTCTCTCTCTTGTCCAATTAAAATTGCTTTATGTTCATCTGCTATACTTAAGTAGCAAACTGCCTGTGAAAGGGAGCAGAGCGTTCAAATGTTTAGAAGAAAACGAATGTGCGTAGTTATAACTGACTACAATAATTTATTTTAATATATATTGAGATTTTTATTTTAATATTTAAATATTTTTTGGTGAAAGTGAGTTCCGAGTTTGGGTCTTGCAGCATACCATTATAAGGAACCCTAATTTATCCCATCTGTCCAACCTTAAGAACGTTATAAGACAGTGGGAGTACGAGATGATGTTATTTTCCCTCGACAAGACTCAGAACTTCAATGTCTTGTTATGTTGAAACAATATCGGCATCATGTTAGAGTGACACGACAGCAACGCGTTACTCTATCGTGATGCTAACATGTTAAACAAATGTAATGCATAATGCGTAGAAATTCCGATTGCTCTGCGTTTGGGTACAATGAATGTCTTGAAATCATTTAGTGGGATATGAGAGGTATTTTACAGAGAATTTTTTTTTTACCAGAAGTACTGAGAGTGATACAAATGTTCTCTAACCCAGCGAAACGTAGAAAGTAAAGAGTACAGCGTGGGAGGCTGACCGTCAGACAAATGGGACCGAGTTGAAAAACCGGAACAGGGATGGTGCAGCCCTCAACAATTATAATATTGGATTGTCACTCTGAACGAAGTTCACACGATGGCCTCGAGGGCGAGTTAACCAGTGTTTCTCTTTTACTTTAGAGCTTCCCCTATTTCCGTTCAAATTGATACTTGGGATATCGAACTTGCCTTCCGAGTTTCTGTTTTGTTTTGGACATCCTCTAAAAAATCAGAACTGTAATCAAAATAAGTGGGATAAAAATAAAGCTTTAAATCTATTTAAATGAGTTAAAAATATTTTAATGTTTACTATGAATATGATATACAATTACAAGTTATTACAGACATTTTTCACTAAGGTTTCAATGCAACTGACGATCAGTAGAAAGAATAACTCGGACATTGTACTGAAAGGTAATCCGGAGTACTTTTTTAAAAAATGGCAAACTAAAACATTATAAATGCTGTTTTAGGAATCATTACCAATAAATACTAATATTTAACTAGCAATACTTTAAAAAAATTATCTAAATTTTACAAAAATCGCAATTGCATGAGAATCGCAATTGCATTGTTTAAAAATTACCGTTGTTTGCAATAGATATTTGAAGTTTGAAGGCATTAACTTAAAAATGAAGCCCCCCCAAAAAAAACTTTTCTTTTATAATTCGTCTCAATTCTGTGTGATGTTATTTATTTTATTTTATTTTTTACAAAACAACGAAACTTTGCATATAAATAAATGAATTTAAAAAAGGTTTATTGATTATTAAATCATATTTTAGAAAATTACTTTGAATTTTAAAAAATAAAATAATTACTGTAGTTATATAAATATTTATATTATGCTTCATACATATAATTATTAATAAATAATACTTTTTGTAAATTTTGTAAGGAAAAAAACATTAAATAAATTTTTTATAAAAATTAGTTACAAAAAGTTTTATAAAATGATATACAATATGTTATATAAATAAGATATTATATAAATTATTATAATAATACATAAAATTGTTAATAATGAATATGTTAGTTTTGTATAACATAATTTTTTTTAGTCAGATACGTGTTTAAATAATTTACTAAACACAGAGGAATGAAAAAGGTTAAAATTAAAATAAAATATTAAAATGTTTATATCAGATCGTTTTTTTATTTTTTTAATGTTTTTTTCAGTACATGTATATCTCTATCTTTATATATATACTAGCCGTTACCCACCCGCTTCACTGGGTATTTCACGATGTTGCATATATGTATACTGTTTACATATATATTAATTATTGATATCTAGCATTAAGAGTTCGATTGTATTGAAAAATATATTTATAGCTGTTACACTCTCACCCCTTGATATAAAAAGAACATAAATTATAATATCTAATTTCTATTTATGTCTAAAATCGAAGTAGAAAGATTTTTTTCGCTCACTTAACCTAATAATCAAGTGGATTTCCACCAAAGCAACTTTCAGTGGATCTCTACTCCATAAAATAAACATGCGTGCTGAATTTCAAGTCTAAATCTAACAGAGCAAAAACGGAATTTGTATCATCAATACCTCATTGACAACATTCTTAGCGGATTCCAATTCAACAAAAGAGACATGCAAACCAAATTTTATTATTATAGTCTTAGCAGTTCAAAAACAGGAATTTTGTCTATCAATACGCCCCAATAACTTTCCCCGCCTCCCCCTGCAGTTGATTTCCGTAAAATCCATTCTTAGTGGAACTCTATTCAACTAAAGAAAAGTGCTCAACAAATTTCAAGTAAGTGAGTTAAATTCAAAAACAGGAATTTTTCTATAACACGCCTTAATCCCTCGCAACCCCACTCCTTTGGGGGCCCGTTTTCGCAAAAATTCTTTGTTAAAGGAACTTTATTCCATGAACGGAACATACCTTCTAATTTTCAAGCAGGTGGTTCTATTAGTTGAAACGCGGAAATATTTATCTATTACGCCCCTTAATCACCCTCAGTGACCCTTGGGGATCAATTTTCTCCAAAACTATTTTGTAGCGGATCTCTACACCATAAAAGGAATTAGCTTACCAAATTTTAAGACTGTACATCTAATAGTTTAAAAATGGAAATAATTATCTATAACGCCCCTTAAGCCCCCGCAACGCCACTTAGGAAACGATTTGCACAAAACCCATCTTATGACAGATCACTACTCAGTGAATGGAATCTGCTAACTCAATTTCAAGATTTTACGTCTAATAGTTTAAAAAAGGAGTTGATTGCTTATAACGCCCCTTAATTCTCCACAACGCCACTTGGGGTCGAATTTCACAAAACCTATTCTGTAGGGGATCTGTACTTTATGAAAGGGATCCGCTTATCAAATTTCAAGACTGTACATTTAATAGTTTAGAAATGGAAATAATTATGTATAACGCCTCTTAAGCCCCCGCAACGCCATTTAGGAAAGGTTTTTCCAAAACCCATCTTATAGCGGATCTCTACTTAATGAATGGAATTAGCTTACTAAATTTCGAGATTTTACGTCTAATATTTTAAAAAAGGAGTTAATTGCCTATAACGCAGCTTACTACTCTACAACGTCACTTGGTTGTCGATTTTGACGAAACCCATTCTCTAGGGGATCCGTACTCTATAAAAGGAATCCGCTTACCAAATTTCAAGACTGTACGTCTAATAGTTTAAAAATGGAAATAATTATGTATAACGCCTCTTAAGCGCCCTCAACGCCCCTTGGAAGTCTATTTTTGTAAAAATCATATGTAGGGAGTCTCTACTTTATGAAAGAAATCTGTGTACCAAGTTTCACGACTTTACATCTAATAGTTTATTTAGTAAAGGAAATAATTATCTACAACGCCCCTTAAACCCTCGTAACACCCTTTGGGGTTCGAACTTTGCAAAATCCGTTCTTAACTGACGTCTACACCATGAAGGGAATCTACCTACCATATTTCAAGTTTGTAGGTTTGATAGTTCTGGAGATATCGTGATTAGTCAGTCAGTGAGTGAGTGAGTCGCTTTTCTCTTTTATATATATAGATATATAAGACACATTTGTTGTCTGTTTGTCTGTTCCCTTATAACTCAAGATCCAGACAACCAAATAACGTGAAATTTGGTACACGAGGAAGGTTCTTAAATAGGTTTGGCGTTCATAATTCTTTCCGAATTTTTTAAAATTTATTTTTTATGTGATTTTTCCAGTGTTATGACGTCATATGATGTCACGTTTCTCACTAAGTGGATAATTTATACTTTACATGCAGTTTTTCAAGATTATTACATATTTTTACTGTAGCTATGTTAATCGGTTGGAATATTTATTCAATTTTTCTATTCTTTGATATTTAATTAGGATTATTTTTCGAATAAATCATTTTTTTAAGGATTATTCTTTTAACAACTAAAATTTTGTTTTGTTGTTTTGGCAACATTTAGGTATTATCGCGGGATGTTTATGTGTGTGGTTTTGCTTACAAATTACAAATTACAATTTCAGTATTTTTTCGGAGAATTTATTTATTTCTTTAGAATGCGAAGGGTATAATTTTGACGAATTAAAACTTCTTATTGATAATGGTATTTCAGTTCTTATTACTGCAATTAACATAAGTATAGTATTTCCATTTTCGTTATCTGTTTTAGATAGTATGAAATTAATAATATTTTGCAATTTTATGTGTCTTTATTTTAACCTTTAAGGGTATACTATTGGCTTCAGTGCATAAAATTGCCTTGCAGAAAATCAAACTTGGGTAATTATACTGCCCAAGCAAAAGCAGTGTTGGTAGTAATTACATATCAAACTGGAATAAGCATCAGAGAATGAGCAAAACAGACAAATGGCTTAAATACCTGTTGAGGAAGCAGGTAGTTGAAGATAAATTTTTTTGGTACTTATGTACTATCCTAACAATCGCCAACGTTCAAAATAACTTGCAAAGCTGGAACCCCGATTTCACATGTCATATATATGCTGAATTGTGAGTCATGTGCTTCGTTTCATATAATGTCGCCAATAGGTTGTGGTTATATGTAAGTACCTTATTTTTTCAAATTATGCTTTTGCATTGATAGAGTTAGTTCAGTTCTTTTTATGTCAGTTAATGTTAGTATTGTACTTCATTTTTCAATTTATTTTTATGCTCGGGATATATATATTTTGGATAATTTTTTTATTTAGTACTTACGTATTATTGCACAATTGCCAACGTTCAAGACATCTCGCTATTTTGGCAATCCCAACTTTGTATGCGTTGAATTGGCAATCATGTGCTTCATTTTGTATAATGTCACCAATAGGTTGCGATAATACATAAGTACCTTTAATTCTGTACATTACTATAACATTAGACTGGCCACAACACCAATTTGGCGTGATTTCAAAATCATGCCAAAAATGAGTAGCCTACCAATATGAAATTAATATTATGAGTATTATCTTAGCCTGTTTTATTTTCTCTCCGCTAATTCTTAATTAATTCAACATATAATTTTTGTTTTTTTATATTTTAGTACTTACATTTATTTTTGGCGATTATGTACCGCAAATATTTTTTTACACATTGCGATGTCTTTGGCAAAATTAATCAGGGGTATTTTCCTTAAATATGTTTTTTATCTGCTTTTGACAATTTTTAAAATTTTGTTTGATGTCTGTCTGAAAGGCAAATAGCAAAATAAATATTTTACTGTATATATATTGTGTTTGTACGAAAATGTTTATACTGATTTAATCAATATATTGAACCTTTTATATTTGATAACTTTTTAAGATTTAATTTTATGTTATAACTAGCTATACCTAGCTAAATGTTGCTGTGGCTCAGTCAGCTTTAAAAGACTGGTACACCATAAAATATGCCATGAAGCTTACAAAAGTAATAATATACAAGAATTTAAACAAATCTATACCTATATATACATATAAGACGCATTTGTTGTCTGCCTGTTTCCTTATAACTCAAGATCCAGACAACAAAATAACGTGAAATTTGGTACATATGCACAAAATTACATGGGGAAGGTTCTAAACAGGTTTCGTTCCATCGCAACCTCACTCTGGCCTCCTCCAGCCAAAAAGAGTACTCCATGTGCATGTTCTGAGCCATGGGTTCAGTTTAGAGAAAACTTTACTAAACAAAAGCGGTAAGTAATTTGCAATACTTCTTTGTTATATTTACTTTACTGCAAGCAAATACTGCAACAAAAATATCACATTACTTACTACATTCCATTCCTTCATTCATAGGAATGCATTGTCATTTTTTGCAACAGACATGCCTATAAGAAAAAGGGGGAGAGAGTATAGACTTGCAGACACGATGCTTTTCTCATGGGCATTTGTATGTGGCCTGCTCTAGAGTGGGTAGAGAGGAAAATCTTTTTGTACACACTCCAAATGGAACTGCCAAAAATGTTGTCTATCACATTGCTTTAAGATAAATGTACCCTTTTATTGCATGCAAATAAACAGTTTTGTAAACTTCTACAGAAAACCTTATTTTAAACCCGGGCAAAGCCGGGTACTTGCAACTAGTAAATATATATATCTATGCTTTCCCCATACTGTTTTTTTTTTGTCTAACTTATATATATTTATATGTTTAATCAAACGTTCAGAAAAAAGTAATCGCTTCAATAGCTATCTGTAAATTTTTCTTTTATTTATTACTTATAGAAATTTTAATTTAGTGTATATGTGTGTGTGTGTGTTTCTTTAAAAGAATTATTTCTGTTATTTCATTACTAAATGAATTCTTTGATAATTAAAAAAAACGTCTATATTTTTTTCGATCAAAATACATTTTAGGGACATTTTTAAGCTAATTGTATGTTACGATTGATTGATTGATTCATGAAAATCTGTAATCTATTTTATTATTTTAGTTTCTTAGAAACTATTATTAAAAAAGGATGAAAGTTTTTTGTTTTATTCTTAGCATCAGAATTGTTTTCTTTTTATTGCTTCACATTAATAATTTTTTTAATTCTAACGCAATATCGTTTTTTTTTATAAGTCATACATCGAAGTTTGAAGCTATATCTTATCTGTGAGGAGGGGGGGAGATATAGAACAATAATTTTACACTAAAAAAACCGTGTTCGGGCTATAGAGAGGGGAAAGAAACCTGCAAATCAAAAATAAGTGGAATGGAACAAATTTCGAAAAAGGGAAATTTTTTGACATAATTTTAGAAATCACTCACATTGTGAGCGTATAAACAAACACACAGAAATGCTGGTGTCATGAGGAAAAGAGAAAGCCCGAGCACACAACGCCAGGCTAAGCGGTGGAAATTATTTTGAAAAAGAGTGTTAGAGAGAGAGAGAGAGAGAGAGAGAGAGAGAAAGAGTGCTGATTTTGTGAAGGGAAGGGAAAATTTATAAAAGTAGAGAAAGCCCGTGCAACGCCGGGCCATGTATATATAGCTAGTGCTTTATTAAAACTTAAAAAATTTAAAGCTGATCGAGTAAATATTATTGAAAAATTGACATTCTTTTTGAGAACATAATTTAAATAATAGGCTATAACTCAAAAATTATACATACAATAAGAAATATTTTAGTACATTCTCTAGAAAATAATATAAGTATCAGGTTCAATAAGTCTTGTAGAAATACATTCTTAATATTTTGTGTTATCATACTCGCCATGGTAGACTCTGAATAACTTAAATGCCCACTTCCGGTTTTCCTAATCTTATAAAATTGATTGTAACTTGGCCTCCGGGTAACGTAGAAATAAAGCAAAATGTTTTGTAAAGCCAAAAGATAGCATCATTCAATGAAATAAAAAACAAAAAGCCTGTGTGTTTGACTCAATTTGGTCATTTTAACGTGTTCGGATACCTAAAATTTCGTTTGCGGTTAGCACCACAGAATCTGAAATGTTTCTGTCTGAAATCGAGTTGGTTTGGAATGACGAGTCAAGGTCTCAACGAGTGAGCAACAATATCGAGAGTAAATTAGTTTTCAAACTGGCGAAAAGCATGACTTACAATTATCAATCCAACATTACTCAAGGACTGACTGTGACCGTGACTCGAAATTCCTTTCAGGAAGAAAGATTGTAATAAAAAGTTGGGAGCAATAAAGAGAGAATTTTAAATGAGATAGGGGCTTAAAAGTCATCTACACTCCTTGTTCAATTTGAAACTGAAAAAAAAATTGATGACAATTTATATATTAATGAACAATTTGTGACAAAAGATATGAATATTTTTATTCGTGAAAAATGTTTTAATGATACTGATTTGTAAGCTGTGCCCTATTTTTTCAATATAGAAAAAAAATTTTTAGTGCTCAACGTAATAAAATAAAATCACTATTGCAACAAATTTAAAAAAATTCATAAGAAAAGAGATTCCTAGTTTGTTTATTGAGATCGTCTGTATTATTTAATCTAAAGAACAACACAGATGAATTTTTATAATTCTATCATTTATATAACATTAAGATTTTTTTAAGAATTTGTCATTTCGGTAACGTCTCTGTACTCCAAATTTGAGAAACTCCATGAGTGATCAAAAAGGCATTAGTTCTCACAACATTTCGATTTATTCGGACTTTATTGCATGAAAAAAGCTTACTTTTCTTTCCCTTGTTTTCAAAGTTGCATTTTACTTTTCAAGACACTGCAACAAAATAGGATGTTCCCCAATCAATGATCCGTACATTTCTATCTAGTTCCCATTAGAGATTATAATAATGCGAAGAAACCATTGAAATTCAGTCTTAAAACACTTGTGGGACAGTTAGAAAACCCTCCACTGCAGCGTCCGTTCCCAATAGACAAATGAATCCAAACCCAGTTTCTTTTCCTACTCTCTTCGACTTCACTGAATCCTCTGGTTAGTGATGTGTCACTCTGTGTGACTCATTCCCGGAAATAAAATTGAAAAGTTATGATCATTCTTTTCTTTTTCTCTAAAACACTGATTCGGAAGACATGACGACATCCTGCAAAAACATCCTTTCAGCTTCCAGCCGTGCTTCACATTCATAATTTTTCCTCTGACATTTTTGTCCGCTCATGTTTTTCAATGGAGTATTTAATCCAGCTTCATCTATCAATACATTTATGTAAAGATTTAATGCGTAGTTGCTTAAGACCGATTGTAATCGTTTATCATATTTCGATTTGTTTTTAAAAAATTTACTTTGAAAACAAGTTGAAGAATTGCAATGGTTTAAATCAAATACTGATTAAGGTATCAGATTTAAAAATACAAATAATCAAAATTTGTCATCCGTATTATCTGTCAATATTTACAAAAAAAATGCAGGAGTTCAGACTATATATCTTTCAATGCATATCGTCTTCTATGTGTTATTTTAATTTTGTGTTCTTATTTGACTAAGAGCATTTCGTGTCCAAAGACAATTTAATTCGTTGGAATTCTGTTCTATTAATGGCAGATAGTCTGAAGAAATGCTCGTCGAGAATCGAAAAGGAGTTGACTGTGCTGGAGTTGTGTAAAAAGTTTTCTGTCATCGGGGACAAACGGAAACTTGAATATTTCTTGGAGATGGGGTCGATAAAGTGGCAATGTCATCCATCATTGATTCCCATCCCCAAACGATGATTTATTATAAAGGGAAATCCTCGAGAGGATTACGAAGGTCCCTGGTAAAAAGTAATTCACGCTAAACGCTCGTTAATTATCTTTTGTAGGTGGCGAGATAAAACGTTTTTTTTCGGAGGTCTCATTTTATGATCACGTTCTAGGTGGCAGAAGAAACGGGGAGATCGCAGGAACTAAATCTTGGGTTTTGTTCAACAAATTCTAATAGGTTTGGGTATCGCGTTTTTTTTTAATGCCGAATAAAATGATAAAGTATATTAAAAAAAATTTTCCACGCAGTGTTTAAAACTTTGATAAAAAAAAAGTAAAAAAGGAGACTAATTTGTAGAGTTTGAGCTATCTTTATTAGGCTAAAAATAATAACCATTTGATAAATTCAATTTTTCTCTTCTGGAATAACAACTACTCACTTCGTTGGTGTAAATCTCATAAAATATATACCATGGAGTCTTGAAAATACATTCCCTTTTCTAGAAGTGAGTTATTAGAACTGAGTTTAAAAACGAGTTGAAAAGCAATTTGTTTGCTGAAAATATTACCGAAAACTCTCTAAACAAGAATTTTCATAAAAATATTTTAGTTGTGCAACATAAATAGTCTGAATTGAATAAATGAAAGAAAAATTTTTAATTTAAAGTTTAAAAGATTTATCCTCAAAACTTTGCATTTATTATGTCTTCGATATTAAAATCAATTGTTTTATCACAGTCTTTCATATCTTAAATTATACCAATGTATCAAAAAGAATTGAGTATCAAACGTTTTGAACCAGATTAATAAACCCTTTCCTTTCACTTTTTTCCGAATAAAAATTCCCTTCAGCTTTCTAAGAAATTTTTCTAGTTTTTCTTCCTTCTTACTGAAATAGGCAATAAAACTGAAAAGATATCTGACCATTTTGCTTTTTACAAGCAAAGCGTTATGAAGCAAAAATAACGAAAGGTGAAAAAATTATATATATTTAAAAATTCGTCCTTTCATCCGAAAAACAACGGTGAAACAAATATTCTATAATTAATTTTATTTTGCAAAAAAAAAATACTGTAAGTTTTTTAACGCTTTTTTTAAAAAATTTGTTTGGTTTTGAAGTGACCAAACAGCAGCTGAAAATGATGCTCAAATAAGAGAAAGTGATTTTTTAAAATAGGTGTGCGCAGAGAACTCTGTCTGTAAAAATAATAATCTTCAACGGGTACAGAAGAAAGAAGTACTTAGTACAGAAGAAAATTATATGCTTTGACATTCAAGTCACCGAGGCACACAAAAATCGAGCTTTATCAATTTCAGAAATAATTGAACAAATTATACGTAAGGTAGATAATTATGAAGAAATTCTTTTTCTCACAAGATTGAAACTGGTTTTCTAAGAAATAAAAACTGTTCAATATTTTGAAAGCATATTTATAGAAAAGTGTTTAATTAATAAATAATACATTCATGTTGATATATTTGTATAGTGTTAATGTTAGAAATAGATATTTATTTATAACTTTCTGATATTAATAAAATTGTCTCTTTTTTCTAGGTAAGTTACATCGAAATATCTTATAAAATTGAAAAAAATGCTTGTTGTTGAAAAGCCATTTGGATTGTTCGGTAAGTTTTGATCAGATTTTTATAATTTCAGATTATTTAAACCCCCAAAACGTACGTAAAATTTTATTATATTGGATTTCTTAATTAAACAAAGATAGCGAGTGTGTACAAAATTTTTTATAAAAGAAAATTTTGATACAACCAAAATACTAATTAGGCACAGAAAAATATTTCTTGAATGTCAGACTAATTAAAAGTAAACTAATGTTATACTTTTTGCTAAAAAGTGAAATGCTTAAGAAATATAACACCATAAATTAGCATATGTATATAAAATGAAAGAATTTTGAATCACTCTGTTTTCGAAGGGTTTGATAATGTTCGTTATTGGAAAAACAGGACTATGTTATTTTAAGATTCCATCTGAGTATTCAATAGTTAATAATAAATCGAGTAAAAACATTTAAAAATGCATTGTAAATTGTATTAACCTTTTTTGTTACATAGATGAAAGGGTAAATGTAAATCTAATATGTTAACAAATGTATACCAAATAAATTCTGGCGTACTTCCACCTGAATGCATTAAAAAAAAATTCAGAAAAGGGGGAAAATATGGAGCATATACTAACTAATTAGATTTTGTAATTATTTATGATTAAAACGCTCCTCTCAAAAGTCGATTGCTTCTCAATTGTTCACTTTAAACAAAATATACAGAAGACAGATTTTTTTTTAAAATTATTTAAAAATTAATTTCAGATTTTATTTTAACGATTATATCATTGACGTGATATCTTAATCAAACCTAAGCAAGTATTTTTTTTAGATTTAAATATGTAGAAATACACACTGAGGTGAGAGAAATCCATGTCTAATAAGCAGGAATTAGGTACAAAAGCACGTAAAGATAAAATACAGTCAAACTCGAATCAAGGACAACAGAAGAAAAACACAAATATTTAAAAAATGTAACATACTATGCCTATTAAGAGAATCAGGTAGTTGAAAAAAAATCTCCAAAGCATTTAATTCCTTCTACAAAATAAAGAATGTTTCGAAAAAAGAATTTCAAAAAGTAATTTTTAAATGAGCTCTTTAAAATGCAATAAATGAATTGGACTGTCTAAAAATTTCTCTCTGCTGTGAAAATGCCATTAAGTATTTTATACGATGATAAAAATACTTTTTGCATTATTGTTCTGTCTTGCGAATGTGCTTTCTGGACGGAAGGTTGTGTTTTACGCACATAATCCCGATTTCAATTGAGGGATGAACCCATATAAATGTATCCCATTTAATATACGACAGTTAATCCGCATCACAACTGATAGGTCCATCATTGAATGGACACTTAACTGATTTCTTTCTAAAAGCGCTCTCTTCGGAGGTTCGCGTGATCGGAGATCGAGGCAAAACTGTCAAGAAACAAGGTGCACACGAAACTGCCGTCACTCAGCAATCTGCTAAACGAGGGGAGGACGGAACTCCATTTCCTCTGCCTCGACCCATTCACAAAAGAGAGAACAGGTTTCCTTTCCCTCACGAACAAGGAGCAGTAACGGATGCACGTCTGCGCATGTGCGGAGAAACCCGGATACTTTGGATTTTACTAAGCTTGCGTTTGGGATATCAAACTTGAGATTTCGTAACTTCTGCGGATTGTTTTGAGTCCTAGTTAATCGAAATTCAACGGACGTTGTTGTTTTGCGAGCTTGAAAGAGAATGGTTTTTTTTCTCCATAAAATTTTATAAATTTGATGCATTTTATTTATGATCTGATAACATTTCGAACTCCACTAGAGGTATTCAGGTAAAATAAAGGGAGTTGACTGCTCATTAAATGTATTTTAAACCCAATATGAAATTAGAACAATTTGCACTCTAACAGCTTTATAATCTTTTTTTGACAGTTAATGATCTGATTTTGGTCAAAATTACAAAATCTGAGGCCAACTACACTCGAGTAATTATAGAGCATAGTTGATTCAAACCAATCAACAATGCTCTGTAATTACTCTTCCCTTTCTTTGAAAAATGTAGATCGTTATTGAAGATGACTTTAAATTCATATATCATGTTGTGAATCAAACATGAATGTGTCTTAAATTACCGAAATATGGAAGATTTCAGCTTCCCTTTTGTTTTGATTAGTATTGAAGTCTTAGATAAGCGTACATATTGATTAATCACTTGAGTATCAATTAATAGGCCAACAGCGATAATGCTTTAGTACAAATTGATACTTCATTTAATCTAATCAAAGATAGATGGTTCTTATTAAAAAGAAAACCTCTCTCGCATCATCTAATAGTTTTCCCGATATTTTCTTCGTTTTATATTCAACACAAATTTAAGCAAAATTCTTTTTCACCGTGTCGTTTGAGGCGACCCTCTATTTCTTATTTTAGATTATAACCCAACTGCATTTAAAGTGTTTTATAATTAAGGATCATTTTCAATTAGCGATACTGTAAATTAAAAGGAGAATTGTGATTAAACATAATATCGATGGACCAAAATAGAATCAACCATTGCATTTCCTAGAGATCATTGTAAGCTTAAGAACTAACTGCATACTGGTGTTTAGATTCACAAATCTGACATTAAACTGAATTTAACTACGCTTAAATAAATTGCGGTTTCATAGATTTAATGGTTTTGTTGCAAAAGTTTAGAAAGTACGGGCTCCCTCCAGTCTCCCCCCCCCATCGTATTATTTAGACTCGTATTGCTTGTAAATCTGACCAGACTGAGTCCTATTCCAGTTGACAGCCTTAACGTTTGCTAATTATTTTCCAACCTAACTGGGATGTCTTAAGGAAAGTGCCTCTCCCTAGATGGGGACTTCGTTTCGTTCTCGACTCTGTCTTTATTCGATGACGATACGGATAGTTTTAATGTGGGGTCAAAGAGTAGGCCTGTACATATTCTCCGAAAAACAGGGAATTTCAAACAGCATGTCCACTGGCAAAAGTGGTAATTGGTCAACTATTATGAGATGAGCGTTGTCCATGTCTAGATCTAGGCCTAATACCATAAACAATAATTCAGCTCATTTTGTCGAAATGCGACCAACGGTCGAGCCGGTTTGTGCCTAGTATTTTGAGATTGGGAGTCGTGCGCATTTATTTAATTCAAATTACTGTTTAAACGAGTATTTGGCAATGCATATGCTTATACACTGCCTACTTTTAAAGATCTTAGGTAAGTAAAAATTTTAGGTCCCAAGGCCTCAAAAAATCTTAAGATTTCTCTGGGCCCAAGGCCTCAAATAGTCTTAAGACGTCCCTGATTGCAAAGGGAAGGAAGAGAGACCTGAAATATCCGACAGTCATAGGCCAGCCATAGACTGGTATTATCCTATGAACTTTGCATGGTTGCCGCAGAATCCGAGTGATTATGGTCGTGAATTCGTGACCTGCATTCTTATGGGATCCAGTCCTGGCACCATTCGATACCCACCGCGTAGAGGGGTGGATGCACGTATAATTTTTCGAAGCTCAAAATCCGCAGGATGGCAGGGTGAACAAATTTGGAGAGGGGATCACCAGTTTAAGTGTCGTCCTCCTCACTTAAACGTGATTCAAATTGCGTGGTACGTCTCCAACAATCCTCATGCTGCAGCTTCAAAGTGTGAATTTAATAACAAATCAAATAATTTTTGCGTCAAAATTATGAGTTATACCCACGTTGCTTCTAATTGTGACAATAAATCAAAATTACAGGGGCTATCATCAATATTTTGTGTGCCTCGCGCGTAGTGAAGTCTTAATACTCTTTGAGGCCCTGGGACCCTATGCAAAAGTAGGCTATACCTAAGATCTTTAAAAGTAGACAATATTTGGCATGCATTGTCAAATACTCGTTCAAACGGTAATTTGATACCAATAAATGTGTACGCCTCACAATGTCAAAAACCTAGGCATTAAACCCCCTCGACCGATGGCCGCATTTCAACTCAATGAGTTTTGAGTTGAAATGCTGCCATCGGTCGAATGATTGTTTAGGGTATTAGACCTATGCCTAGACACAGACAACGGTTATCACGTAATAATACAGTCTTGCTACTTTTGCCAGTTGACATGCAGTTTGAAATTGACTGTTTTTCAGAGAATATGTATAGGAATAATATTTGACCATTAAAATTATCCGGATCATGGTCTTGTTAAAATAGAGTTGAGATCGAAACGAGTCTGACGCCGAGATTGAGGCCCTGGACCCGGGCCCAGTTAGCCCGTGCCTTAAGACGTCCGCGTGCAAAAGTAATATAATTTACAATAACCTTAAAGTGGAAAAAAATATCAGTGAAATAAAAGGATTGAAGGAAATCCATTGAACTGTATAATATCAGCCAAATATGCTTAAAAAACGCACCTATTTTATATACATATATATTTTTTTAAAACCAAAGATCAAAACGCAAGAAACATCTGGTTTTGTTTTCGCGTTTCCACCTCGACGCGCACGCGTACAATTGCCCATCACGCTCCGTTGAGGTGTACCCGTACCCAGGATTGCAACACGGGTAAAGCACTTTTGAACACTTCCACGTCTTTGTCAAAAGCAGCTCTGACAGTGCTCGTCCTGGCCTTTGCTCCCGTTGCGCCAAATTGTTTGAAATAATTGAAACAGGAGGTTACATTGTTCGCGCCATCCTTCTTTTTTCGGGGCTCCTCGGACTTCCTGTAGCACTCCAAGCGACAAAGGCGCAGATACAATTAGTGGAAGGTGCGTAACAAAAACCACTGTTCCTGTTTTGTTTCGGCGAAATGTATCTTTGAAAGAGACAAATTGGCTTAGTGTTTTGTTTCGTGTTTTTTAGAATAGAATCCCTGACTCTTACGCTTCTTTTGATTTCAAGTTGTACGGGACGATGAACATTCGCAGAGAGTGGTGACTGTATATTGGTACGTCTGGAAATACTCAATAATACTGGGTTCTTATTACTTTATTTAGTTATGAAAGTATAATTCAGGGTAAAAATTAAGAGAAAAGAGGATAACTTAATTCGATAACGTAAATATTATTGTACTTCCCGCAAAAATATTTTTTGTAAAGAGGAATGACATTTTTCCTATTATCGAAACATTTTTTTATTTTAATAAGGATTTTTTCCCATGATACTTTCGGACAAATGTAAAGATCACGGTAGCCAAGTGATCATGGTCTCGGATTCGTTGCCGGTCTTAGTTTTGACATGTCATGGGATCGAGTCCTGGTGCTTCTGAAGATCCGTCGTGAAGAGAGGCTAGATGCATTTTATATCTTCAAAGCCTTGAAAAGCTCGTTGGCGCAATGGCAGTTTGTAGGATGATAGGGGGGAGGAAAACTCGGAAGTCATCCTCGTCACTTGACCGTGTCTTAAAATTACGAGGTACGTCTTCAATATTCCACATGAGACAGAAAGCTAATGAGTATAAAGTCCCCAGAAGAATTAATCAATACATGTACTTTTAAATATCTTTGTATATTTTTCTAGATCATAAGAGTCTATTTTACTCATATAACTGAATGGGAAGTACAATAAAGAATTGCAGCAACCTTTTCTGGAACCCCTTAACAACCTACGATTTTTTTGTTCGCACATTTTGGGGGCCCCGTATCATTGATATCGCTTATACGGCGGTAGCTACACCTCTGACCAAATGCCATCATTTTTACAAGATGGTACAAATATGCACTCAGTAGTGTATGGGACAGCGTGTTAAGAGAGAGCACATAATCCATGAGGCAGTCAAAAATATAATGGAAAGATTAAAGTAAAGCAAAGCAGATTTTAAACGTGCATGAAAACAAACCTCAAGCCTGCTGCCAAGTATCATAGATATTAACATTTACGCTGTATTCTTTTATAGTTAAACTTGTATTCAGTTTTAAACAACAATGAAATAAAAGCAGATAAAATAATCGCGATAAAATCGACAAATATTTAGTGTAAGTTTAACAATACAACCTTAGATCGTTCCAATATTACTTTTGGATTATGTTCCCTTTTTAAAAATGTATTAGCAGTTCGCATACAATCGAGTAAATACTTTAACGTCTGCCTCGTTTTCTTATTAAAATCATGAAGTTTTACAATTCTTGAGGTTTTTAAGATGTTATGGATTTATTTTAACGCTTGCATCGTTATTTTCTTTGCAACATATCGTAACGCAAACAGACAAAAGGGATATTTTGTAGGTTGTAGCTATTAAAAAAAGAGTAATAAAACGTTCGCAAATTATTTGTACTAATTAAAAATAATAATTGTGTGTTAATAGCCACACATTTCCTTTGATTCACGGAATCGGGAGGGGAGGAAGAAATGCCGAAGGCGGGAGCAATTCTGAGAATGAACTGAGCTGTCGAGCGTAATGAGCCTATCTCCGTTTTTGGTGTGAAAACTGATTATGCCACGAACCTTCTCTAATGAGAATTCGACTAATATTTATTTCACAGCCTAGTGGGGAATTTTAAAGACCTTCCGACAAAGTACGAAAGTCGTTATAGTGAAATTGAAGACTTTTGTTTTGTGGTCTTGAAGAGGGCGAGAGAGACAGATGGCTCGTATCTTGATAAAAATGAATATTGAAAATCGTGTTTTGGGAAATAAAAATCAAATCCTTCACCACACACACGAGATGTATCTTTAAAAGTCACAGAAATTAAACTTTTTTATGTAAGTTATTTTTACTTCAAATAAAATCAAATTTTCTTTAAAATATTTGCTCAGAAGTGAAATTCTATCGTAAAACCTTGTTTCTACTTTCACATGTGCAGTAGTTTGGGTTCTTTTTTGTAGCGAGTTTTGTCGCCAGTACCAGTTTTTACCAGTTGTAAAATCTGTCTCTCTCTCAAAAAAAAGAATCGTCTCCATTATTTTCAGATCTTTCAAATATGTATTTGACTTAAAAACTTTTCATTGTGCAAAAAAATGGAACCCTCCCCAACAAATATGCATTTAATTATTATAATACATTCACTTGCTTTTATACTTTAAATTCTACAGAAATTCTATTAACAATTTGTTGAAATATTTCTTAAAGGATCACCATTTCGTTCATTGCCATAACATTAAAGAATTTCCGAAATGTATAACTTTTTATTTAAGTCTTCCGTTTAAAATGGCCTATCCAAAAGATTTTTTCTTTCTTATTTCTAAGGAAAAGAATGTCTATCATTAACCAAGAAAAAGAATAAATCTTTTCTTTCTGGTAAGATCTCGTGAAATTAATTATTATCAGAGCAGGAAACGAAATACTGAAATTTTCAGGTAGAAAAAAAAGTCTTAATATTAAAGTATGTTTTTGTGGGTGTGGCCCATTCATGCAGCGTTCTTAAAATTTTGAACGCTATTCTTTTCTTTTAACACATAAAATTAAACATCATTTTAACACTAAAATATAGCAAATTAAGAATAGAATAAGTTTTAAATAGTACACGGATTGATTTAATCATAACTATGTAATATAATGAAATATGCTGTTGTCTTTTAAAAGATAGTGAAGTCAAAACTAATATTAACCTTAAAGTATATTTTAAATCCCCAAAATGTGCCGAATTTATATCCTGTTCTTTAAGATTACGGGATTGTCGAGCCGTGGGTTGGAGTCCTCAAAGACCAGCCGAGTGGAGAGGCTGTTAAACATATCGAGATTTAATGTTCTCACATTGGTCAGGAGAGTGAATTACCAGCTTGGTGTCGTCCGTGGCTCTGGAATAAGAGGTCAATCCCCAATAATTGTAGTGATCTAAGGTTCTAGTGAGGATTCATTTCTGAAACCTAAGCCAGGAGGGGCGAACCTTTACGGATCAACATTCCATTGTTTCTAAAGAAGTGTTGAATAAGGTAGAGACGTGTCGTCAAACAATTTTGACTTGGGATTATTGGGAAATAATAAAACAAAATACTAACATCTCAGAACTCTTTATTTACTACCTAAAAAATACCTTTTGCACTGTAACCAACTGATATAAATGTTTTAGCTATACGCGTTAATTCAAATTGAAGTAACATTAGTCTGACTTCTGTTGTTGCAGATTGGATGACAAATAACTTAAATTAGGATTGTAAGATGTTACTTTGAGTAGAATGCATGTTAATAGGAGTCATCTGCAAAACAGTTTCTAAGCAATTATTTTTGGTATGGTTCACTTTTTTTTGACAAGAGGGTTTGTGATGTGTTTCAAAATACCATTTTACATACGATAGTCTGCATACCACTATTCCAGAACATAAAACACACACCACTTTGTCTCCATTACTAATAATGGTATGTTTCTCGGTCCACCCAATTTGAAATACTCTGTTACACTTACTATCCTGCACTTTTGTTCTTTTGCTGAACTAGCATGTTAATTAACAATTAAATATCGTAAATATAACACAGATAAACTTTAACATACAGTTGTGTCAATGATATTGACTGTGCTATGCGTAAACACACTTTGCATCGTAAGCAATTGTAGTCTACGACGTATAACTAAGGCAAGATAAGAGCGAACGATTGTGCGCCCGCGACCTATCACTCGCGTTTGCTCGTAATACTTCATAATGAATTTTGAAATAAAATGCTAGCCATTTTGATCACTGGCGTGCCAAAAATATTATGTCGCGTGCCACTGGTTCACCATCCCTGCCCTAAGCTATTCAACATTTCAACAGTGGCCTTAATGAGTATGGGAAAATATTCAATGGAGAAATTTTAAGATTTTAATTTTATTTAACACAAATTCTTTTAAAGAATACAAGAAGGACTTGAAAGTTAAAAAAGGAGCTGAAGACAAAAATTTTGATCTTTAGAAATAATAGAACAAATTTATTTCCATATAAAAATATTTCTAAAGGATTTTAAAGCCCTTTTAAATGTATGAAAGTTCTAATATGTTCGCCTCAAAAACTTTGATTTTCAACCGTTGAGACTAAAATTGACTATGAAGAGAAGGGGTGATATCTTCCGTAAGAGTGGAAATGAAAACTTGTTGAATTTCTACTTTTAGAATTCGATATTTTTAAAGCATTCATTTTGCAATTCATCGCAACAAGCGCAGAATCTGTTTTGCAATTATTATTTCGAAAGAAATGTTATAAAAAGGACGTAAATTTTTCTTAAAATTATGTATAATATTCAGCATTAAATTAGGATATACACTATTTGGCCAAAAATATCCAGACACCCCCTTAAAAAAAGTGGTTCTGGCGAGTGACGCAATTTGATACGTAACTGGAAGCTATAAAAGTGTTGGTGTCAGATTGTATTTATGCGTTTGTGAGGAAATGAGTAAGTCTAAGGAGCTTAATGAGTTTGATCGTGGCAGTCTAGTGCTTGTGGGAAATCAGTTCGTGAGATTGCAGACATTCTACTGAAGCCTAAATCCACTGTGAGTGATGTAATTGTGAAGTGGAAACGTCGAGGCAGTGGAACGGCAGAAAAACGAACCAGTAGGCCGAAAATACTTGGTGAACGCAGCCACAGAACTCTGAAAAGGGTAGTGAAACAAAATCGCAAGTCCTCGTGGGTGGAAATTTCTCATCAGTTCCAAAGTTCATCAGGAATTAGCGTTAGCAGCAGGACTGTCCGTCAAGTGTTAGGAAAACTTGGGATTCCATGGTCGTGCAGCCACTCACAAGCCAAACATCACTCCACAGAATGCGAAGCATGGATTGCAATGGTGTAGAGCTCACCGTCATTGGACTGTGGACATGTGGAAAACTGTTCTTTGGAGGGATGAATCTCGCTTTACGGTCTGGCAGTCGGATGGACGCGTCTGGGTTTGGCGGATGCGCGGCGAACGTTTCTTTAGTGACTGCATTGTGCTGACTGTTAAGTCGGGTGGTGGAAGCATAATGGAGTGGGGGTGTTTCTCGTGGTTTGGCCTGGGTCCGTTAGTTCTTCTCATTGGAAACATGAACTCTGAGATGTATATGGAGATTCTGGACAATACTGCACTCCCAACTCTATGGCAATATTTCGGGGAAGGTCCATTTCTTTTCCAGCAGGATAACTGCTCCATTCACACATCGAGGCTTGCACAGGCGTGGTTTGACGAAATGGGTGTTCAAAAACTGGACTAGCCTTCTCAGAGTCCCAATCTAAATCCCATAGAACACCTTTGGGACGAATTAGAGCGCAGATTACGTAGCCAGCGAAATCAACCATCCTCACTGCAAGCACTCACTTCAGCTGTGATGGACGCCTGGAAGGAATTCCTATGGTCACCTACCAAAAATGGGTGGGAAGTCCTCCCAAACGTGTGCAGACTGTCATCCATGCAAAAGGGAGACCAACATCATATTAATATGTGCCTCAGGATGCTCTAAGTCCATACCAATGGGTGTCCGGATACTTTTGGCCAGATAGTGTACATGAATAACTGAAATGAGTAACAATGTCCAAATTAAGTATTTAAAACAGATAAAGCTGATTCTTTTTCAGTTACCTGTAATATCTCGCTTTTAGTAATTCAAGTGGAAATAGACCATTCCTGCATCTTACTTTCGAAACTTTTAGAGAAAAAATAAGAAAAAGGGTTAGAAGTAGCATAAAAGAGCCAAATTACCAACAGTTGAAATTATAAAAATAATAATGTGATCACAAATGTTTATATATATATATATATATATATATATATATATATATATATATATATATATATATATATATATATATATATAGTACAAATCGGATATTTCATGAGTGTTTAATTTTAGGATAAAATAGGAATAATAAAGGACGCGAAAAGAGAAAATCATTAAGAATTCTTCAAGTGATCTTTGGGAATTTTGTTTTGATTTAGTAACTTACACTTGATGGCCTAGACGACCCCTCCCACCTCCGCCCTCTGATTTAAAAAGTTAAATTAAGAGTCGCCTTCTCCACAAGGCCTTATTGTCGCCAAATCCACGTCTCAAAAAAGTTGAAGTGAAGATTTGTAATTCGTGAAAATAAAGAAACTGCTTTTCTTCCCCTTCTGGCCTCACATGATCTCCGAATGAGTTGTCATACCTGTTGCCTTCCGCTTATAACAAATAATAAAACCGGTTTTTTTTCTATTTCGTCTCCGCACAATGTAACCAGCAATAAAAATGGCGGTTTTAACCGAGTTTGCATATGTTCCAAGAGAAAAGGGCAAAGAGTATTCAAATGATAAAGAGTTAGATTTCTCGGTAGCAGACAGTACAATTTCTGTTTCCGGAAAGAAAAATGGAATGTTAAAAAAGAAATGTGGGCCATCTTTTTTCAACAGTTATTATGGAAATTCTACCATTACATATTTCTTGTATGTCGGGTTATGAATGAATTTATCAAGATTTTTTCCGTGTGCTTCTGAAACTTTCAAACGTTAAAAAAAAATTCTCTTAATTTTTTGAAACACTGGAAAAAATGTTAAAAATATATCATTCTTAATGAGAGAGATTTCAAGCCATACTTAAAAAAGCATATCCTTTTA
Source organism: Trichonephila clavipes (assembly GCA_019973935.1). Lineage (NCBI taxonomy): Eukaryota > Metazoa > Arthropoda > Arachnida > Araneae > Nephilidae > Trichonephila > Trichonephila clavipes. The sequence goes on from BMAU01020071.1 coordinate 116,933, forward strand.
TTAAACCTATTTGTCATCCAGATTTTAACTTAAGTCTTTTTGAATTACATGATTAAAATAGTTTTATGATAGAAAAAATACTGGAGAATGGAGAATTATGCACGCAAAAAGCAATATATATTACAGCAAATATTTCTTTTCATTATAGAAATTATTTGTTCGATGATAATTATGTGCACTTGCAAAATGAATGGGATTGCGTTCATAGTTATTGTCGCTTCAAACTGATCATACGAAAATAATTTTCGAGTACAGGTGGAGAAATAGAAAAAGGAATTTCTGGCTTGAAGGAAAAGGCATGCAGAGGTGGGGGGGGACACGTTCTTCCGGGAAATTAAAGGTCATGGGAAGATAGTTGCTATATAGGATAGAAGAAATAATTTTTTGAAAAGTGAAATAAATGTGAAGTAATTGCTGTTCATTGAAATATCAAAAATGTATACGTTTTCTCAAATGCGCCAAGAAGATCGTCAAGTAAAATTAACTTGAAGGCCGCAGAATAAAATTAAGATTTCACACTACATCAACCAAGCATACATCAAACAATAGATTGATAGATTGAAAAAATTAACTCTTAACTGAGGCACATATTAGTTGTTATATATTTTGTTTCAAAATCAAACCTTTGTGCATATAAACTTTCATTTCAGCAAATCATTTCACATTGTATGAAATCGGTTCCCTCGAAAGCAAGCATCACGTTCAAAAGCTTTGCAAATGAATTAATGAGAAATGTGTGCAAACACTTTAAACAAGTGATAGTAAACATTTAAAAAAGACCATTATCGTCACAATCGACCATTTTCCAGCCAAGCCACATTTAATCGTGTAACAGGAATAGCTTCAAAATTAACTTTTATTTTTATATTGAATTAAGTATTCCTTTTTTAACTCCTTTTCATGTTACTTTTTTTTTACAAAACTATAAATAAATGTTTTTACTTATCAACGCAGTTCTTTACTTTTGTGGCTTCGCTTTTCTCATAACTCACTGTAAGGTGCAATGGTGGACATAGGTGGACCTCATTTTGAATTTTTGAAAAATGGACTTATTGGAATTCGTAATTCCTTATCTTTATCAAAACTAATATTTATGTAATCTTTAGAGTATTATAAAGATATATTATATATATAAAGAGTTTTTGAATTCAAATTGAGATAAACTTACAAAAATAGAACTTTTTAACCCGTCAAATTAAAGGCAAAAGTGGAAGCACGGTGATTAAAATGTATGAATAAAGGATGGGTTCAATATTTTGTGATGAATCCTCGATTTTTTTAAAAAAAGCTTGTTGGCCATAGAATTCACCAACTTATTCTTTGTTTGAGAAGAAAACTTGCCTAATTCTTCTAGGAGAAACCTTTTACAATGGGTCATGCCTAGTAATACATCGTGTTTCTTTACCCTATTGTTAAATTATTCCCGTAAATGTTCAATAGGATTTAAGTCGGGATATTAAGCTGGATGTCAGAGTGAATATGGGGCTTATAGTCAAAGTAACTGCAGATGAACAACTCGTGCCGTATATTTTGCAACATTTTCCTGTTGAGCAAGAATTTGTTGTATAGATGAAACTTGTGTACACTTTTTTGGAGATTATGTTTTAGAGTATTTTGAAGATTTTTGACACTTGCACCTGATAAGCAGCTCCATGCCATCACACTTTTGCTCCCGTCTTTTACTACTGTTGAAACATTCTTTTCTCGCAGCTCCGCTTTCAGCTGTCTTTAAATGAAATTCTTCCCTTTGAAAAACGAATGAAGCTGATTTAGTTGAGTTTGTCAACGAGAAACAATACATTCGACTAAATCTTTATTCAAACACTGGTTATTATTTTCTTCTGTTACTCTAGATTTGTAACCAGACCGATAAAAAAATTCTACCGGATTAATTTTTGGATGAATTACTTTGTTAAAAGTCTTCCTTGAGGGCTGTAGTGATACTGGTAGGAAGAAATGTTTGGATTTACTTAAGCAATATTGAAAACTTTTTTTCTTTTTTGTACGAATCAACTTTTTGAGTGGCAACATCCTGGTACATTTTTGTCGCACTGCCAGATGATTAGAATTTTTCTTATTACAGTTTTCAATGTGTATAGATTCCTCTTGACTGTTACTCCAATTTGTCTCAGTGATTATTTTGATTATACAAAAGGGTGATTAACTTTCTTTTTTCAGTCGGCGTCTCCACATGCTTACTAGCTATTTCAAACTTTCGATGATCGAAGCAGAAATGGCTGAAACTTTCAGCACTAGAAATAGATCCAATTATTACCTCTTTTTCGTGTTTTTGATTGACAGGAACAGAATTTTGTAAGATAAATCATTTTGCAAGAAACTCAACAGTGTGCTCTCACTTTTGTCGTTCGTTTTGATGGGTTGAAAAGTTATGCGTATTTTTGAGTTTGTTAACTTGAATTTAAAATGTTGTAACCATTTTTTAAATATTCTAAAGATTACATAAAAAATATATGTTTTGATAAAAATAATTGATTCGTAAAATTATTCCCTCATTCTTTAAGAAAATAACGTGTCTTCTGCTATGTTTATCACAGTATATAGCAAGGATGTGATTAAAACTTTTAAAAAAACTTAAAAGTCTCCATCATGATCTTATCATATTTACACCTCTGCGTTTTCCTGTTCGCACTCCAAGGTCTCTTTGCCAGCAAAAGTATAAATTTTCGAAAGATAAGCGGCAGGTAGAAAACTGTCCTCTATTGTTTCCAGTCAGTCCCGGTTCTTGTCCCGATGTCCTTGAGGGAAATTGGACCACGCCTGTCGACTTTATTTGCGCTGGATCGCCTCGAACACGGAGGCATCATAAAATGGGTTCTTTTTTCAGGGGATAACAGTGGCACCACCGCCTCTCGACGATGCCTTCAGCCGTCGAACAACGAAAACTGGTAAGCAAGGCGAGTATGAATAGAATCCATTCAAAAAAGTGCACGAGATTTGAATTCGCTCTATCAATTGTGGTCTCTTCCAGACGGTGTGTAAATATTTGGGACGTTCTCTTTTTATATTTTTTCCCAAGGAAAACATATAGAGCAGTATATTCCATTGTTTACTTTAGAGCTTTTTTTCCCCTAGCGTATTCCTTTTCAAAAAAAATATAACGAACAGTGCGAATTTAATATTCACTCATTCACTCAAAAACTGTTAGTTGAGACCTGATAAAAGATCAGTTAATATGCATCAGTCTTTTTCTTATCAAAATTTTAACTTAAAAATATCTATCCAGCAAATATTAAGATGCATTGTTCATTTTCAAAAACGTGCTTGTTTACCATTTTTTTTTTAAATAAGCTCGCTAAATTGCTCTAAGTTCATAACAAACGCTTTTACTTGATTGTATGCTTACAGTGTGCACACAATATACATACACATATAGTGAGATTATTTCGTAAGATACAAACAATAGTACGCGTTAAACTAACGCGGTAAGTAAGTTGAATAGTTCTAGTGACCTTGAAAATTTCATTCAATTTGTGCTTCATTTGATTTAATTATAAAACTAATTGAAACTAAACTATTTAATCTGATAAGAAATCCCCCCATCTTCTAATGCCATTCTTCTTTTCCATTCCTTATTTTAAGGGGGTCACTTCACGCAGCATTTTCCCTATCTCCGTAATGTTAAAAATGACCAAGTTTAAGGAACATTTTTTAAAAATTGGCTGGTTGCACAGTCATGAATTTTTTTGTGTGTATTCATTGTATTGTTTTTATTATTTTAATGGGAGCATTTTTTAAAATTTTAATTAGTTTTTTTTAAAAAAATTCATATGTGGAGTAACACGTCAAAATTTTTAAAACGATGAAAATTCTTGTACATTTTAATCCATAAATATTTTTTGAATAATTTTTTTGACAAAATCTCTCATTAAAATATTTATTTGTATAGTGTTAACATATGTGCAAAGTTTCAATGCTGTAAAATAAGTAGTTTTTTCAAAAATGTTCCTTTTGTGTTGAAATTTACACTTTTGAGAAATAGTGATTTAAAGTAAAAACTAACTATTAACTAATGCATACCAGAACTATAACTTGGATTGCTAGTGTCATCTGCAAGATCATCTTCTTGCCTACATTTTAATTGTTTGTTTTTAATTCTAGCTTCTTTGGTTCATTGTAAAAATGACTATTCTGCTTACCTAATACACGGATGATCTACTTTTTGCAATGCTCGACATTTGTAAAATTCAGGGGTTGAATGTTTAATACATCTAAAACTTTTAACTTGGTAATGAAGCCTTGATTATATAAGTATATAGCTTCATGTACTATAGTTTTTGAAGGTCCCAATTGCACAAATACAGTTTTTGGAATTATGCACCAAAAATTATTTCCGCTTTCACTAATATTTTGAGTTATCAAGCAAGCATCCAGATAAATGTTCAAGATTATTGATCTCTAAATACTTTGTTTATGCAATTCCTAATTACAATAGGTAAGTCGTGTTTATGCTTGTATGTGTAACCTTTCAGTATGGACATATTATATCTGCACCACAAGTTACATCCCATGGGGCATAAACCGTGTCGTAGATTTAAACCTGTGAACATTTTATCAAAAATTATAGTCCATATAGCTTGCCTTATGGCTGACAAATTTTCCCGAGTTGTTTTGAACAGCCGAAACATAGTAAATTTGCAATTTATTTATTTCAGCATCTGTCAAGCCACTACGGCATCCTAGAGATTTTTTGTCTTTAAGCTTTTTGTCTTTTAATTTTGATTTTAAGGCCCTAAGTCATGTCCCCATCATTTTCTCAACATGATCAACACATTCTAATTGTTCAATATTGACATATCTTTAGATTCTAAAACTGCTTTGTATGCTTTAGAGTTCCCATATAGTCCAAATATTGTGTATATCGTAAATTGTGTAATGTCTGCGAGCGATGAGAGATACAAAAAAAGTGCACCTCTTCAATTTCCATTCCCCTACTATTTTCAATGTAACTTGCCGAACACTCATTGCTATGTACATCACTGTTAAAATTACACAAACATTTCTGCGATAATATTTTAGCATCAACAACTTTCCCAGTGTCCAAACTAACTGCCGTAACAACACCATTTAGAAATATATAGCTTCTTTTTAGCCAGGTACCATTGATAGCCACTGGTACATTTGGTTATCCATTATTAAATATTGTTTCAGCAGCAGCTAAAGCCATAGACACTGGTTACTTTCTCTGTCGCATTATTTAATGTATGCATGGAATCACAAAACCACTATGGTGTAAGTGACAAATGCATAACTCCGCAAAATATTTTTGCAACTGCTTCTTTTTAAATAGACCTCATAGCATATAAAATTCTATTGTGTCCACTTCATATAATTTTGTATCTTTTTGATCAACTACTGTTTTAGTAAACCTGGTATTAAGAAATGTTTGAATAAGACCACAAAAGTCACAACATATTAGCAATTTTCTAGCCAACCCTAGATTTGGCGACCAAAATTTATGTGAATACCTTAGTTTTTACAATAATTTTATGTAATTAATGTTGTTTCAAAGCACAAAAGAACAGTACAATGTCAGGAATTTCACAGAAACATTCAAATGAATCTAAAAAAAGAAACATACTCTTTATTAAACTTACCTAACTTAGATTTTAAAGCTGATTTATTTATGTTGAAATTGTCTGACTTATCAACATTTAAATCCATAAAAGTTTGGGTTTTTGTACATTTCTTTCCAAACTCTTTCGTTTTTTAAACATTTTATTACTTAACAGAGTTTAAAAAACGTTTTGTAAACGTTTTATTAATGTTTTTGACGTAAAACACTTGCGCATGATAGCAGAAATCCGTTGCATTTAAGGAGGTAAAAAATAGGCTGTAAGTAAACAAACATCTACAACTATTCACTTCACTTCTTTCCTGGATGAGTTGCTGATCAAAATAAATTCTTTTAATCAATTTAAACCATTTGATAAGGCTGAAAAGTAGCATGTGTCTTTTGTTTTGATTTAAGAGGGCGTGGCAATCAGCGGTTTTTGGGTTTGACAGATGTAAACAACTTTTTAAAAAAAATATTAAAAATACTTCTAATTCAGCTAGAGCAAAAATTTAAACTGCATTAGAAAGAAAAAGAATGAAATTTTATGTTTCAATCAAAATTGAAAAATCGATTTGTTCATGGATTTTCTTAAAGCTTTTTGAACCAGAATACAGACGAGGCTGATTGGGTGAAGAGGTGTACCGGTCTTCAACAATCGATTATGGTCGACGCTATTTCAACTTCGGTCAAAAAATGATTCTTCAATGTTTTACGCTCTTTACATATGTAAAGCAGGAGTGTGGTTAACCCCGGTCTGCGAGATTCATTACTTTACAAAATAAGATTATTTTGTGCAATATTTTTGTTTCTTGTGTAGTGTTTTGTAACAAATAAATTCCATAACTGTGTCTATTTTATCAAGTTGCTTCTGCTTTTCAATTGCATTGAGATCGACTTGCAAAAACTGAGTGAAAGAGTTGAGAAACAAATATTTCACTAATTACATTAATTAAGCATTATTTAATCATTGCATTATTGTTTTTAAAAAACAATAAATAAGAATATTATCTATGTTCGTATACATGAAAACAATAATAGTTCCTTCTGTTTTAAATTTTAACTCCGATAAATATTTGTAATAGACCGAAATCTAATATAAAGATATATATTTTTATATGCGCCCCGCGGGATAAAATGTTTTTCCGATGGCCCCAAGGTCGCTTGGGTTGGTCACCCCTGATGTAAAGTGAAGTTTCCTCTGAAATTTTACTTGTAGTAAATTTCCTTATTTTGTACAGAAATCTATAACCGGAACACATAATTCACCGACCACTGGGCTTTAAAATTACCCCGATACCTCAATGATCCGAAATAGAAAATAAATCGAAAATAATTTTCCCTCCTTTCTATAGATTTTCTCAGGAGCGTTAAGTAAGATGGAATTATGAGCACGATTATGAATTTATTTCTCTCGGATTGATCTCTTTTTCACTTCTATAGATAGTTGTATTTTCCAAGGAACAAGCAAAGTAAAGTAATTTTCTTAATAAAATTTCTTTTTGATTTACCATGTTTTTATAATCATTTTCATGAATTGTCATCCACTTCTGAGCTATGGTCCAAATTTCAAGTCTCTAACTCATGGAGAAATTAGTTTAAATTCAATTACAAAATTCCACCCGGACAGACATATAAGAAAGCAAGTTAATAAAAACAAGGTAAAAAGGGGTGGGGGATGCATGCACTTTAAAAAGGAATTTTTAAAATGACTTTAAATTTTAGAAAGAGAAAGGAGAAACTAAAGGATGGGAGAATTTCTTGCAACTGACACATTCTGAAAACATTATTCAATGCAAGGTTTGTATTCCTCACAAGCAAATACTAGCATTACATGTAAGAAATAAATGTAGACAGTTTCGTTTAAAGTCCACATAAACCAAGTTTTCGCATTTTTCATTTAATTAATTCACAATCCTTTCAGCGCGGTTTCAGTAGAGCAATGTTTATGACGCTAAAGAGAATCGTCTCTCTTACAGCTTGGAACTCTGTCTGAAAAGGTTTTTTTAGTATTTCTTTCTACTTCAGGGATTTTAGAGGAGATAATTGCCTCTGACTGTAACACGAGCAGCATTTAAGAAAAGGTAATTGCACAACAAAAAAAATTAAAACCAAGGAAGTAGGATGTTCACGGTATGTGAAGAGATCATAACAGAACATAAATATATTTTTAAGGCGTATTTTAAAAAAAAATTCACGAAAAACTACTAAGGAATACCATGCAACTTATATATGTGTGAGTTAAAAAAAGGATTTTAAAATAATTCATTTGTAGATACTTGATACATAGACTCTCTAAAGAATTTTTAAGTATACAAGGTATAAAAGAGTAATATTTAATAAATATTTTCACATATATAAGGTCATTATCTTGTAAAATAAAGATTTTACGTACTTAACTATTTCATAGTGTGCATATTACGAATTTTAATTTTTAAATTGGTTGTACATATTAAGTATTAAATTTGCTTAAAATTCTTGTATAAGTGTAAAACAATTGATGAAGATGTGAATTGTAGCATATGCTGGTAAAGAAAATATTAAAAAAATTGCCATATAAAGAAAGTATAAAAAGACCGGAAAGTATAAAAACCGAGCCGTACGCGAAAGGTTAATAGATATTTCATAAAAACAACATATTATTCTACGTTAATTAAATACAATATTATTTTATTGTAGTAGACCAATTCACACACATTCTTAAACTTCTCGTCAAACATAGGTAAACTTTTGGGTCCATTCAATACTTAGTGTTCCTTTAAGAAAATGAAACTAATTTATGTAAACACATGAAAGGGGTAATAAAATATTTAATTGGAGCCAAATGCTGTTTCTCCTCAAGAGTTAGTCCTGTATCATCGACCCGTTCAATGTCTCGTCTATATATCCGCGAAACAAAAAAAAGTCTTTACACCCCTCAAATACTTCCAAGTACCGTCGGCAGACAAAGGGCTAATAAACTAATCTAGGCACGAATTTCCGGTACGACAAACTCTCTGAAAATACTCGAGAAAAGATTCATTTCACGTCTCTTCAGGAAAAGATTTTATACTTGTTTCGTGAGCAGGAATAAACAGTAAAGTTGTGTTGTCTTCCTTCTGAGAACATAGTGCAGTATCTCCCAGACACAAATTATACTTCCACAATTACGACGGAATGAAAGGTCAAAGAGAACATTTTTTTATAGAATAATTTGAAGAATTTTTTTCCCATTATTCTTTGTGCTTATTCCTAAATGCTATTGTTTTGAAATAATCAACATCGGATTGATTGCGTATGGGCTTTCTCCTCGTGTTACACAAGTACTATCAAATTACTCTTTTGATGAAATGTCAAAGGTATCTCTATGCATTTGCTTCCTGATAGTCTCCTCGGCATTGATGTAAGCAGGCACTACAAAAATAGCTCCTGTATAACATAAATCAAAAAGCTACAACCAGTGCTGCATCAGTAATCCAGATTAATCGGGTCTCTCGCTCATCCGGATAATTCAAAATAACCGAATTAAGGTACATAGCTAGCTTTCTGTACAGTAAAAAGAACATGTATTTTGAATTAAAGCAAAGCAAAATGATATAAATATACAATATCAACAGTGGTGTAGCGTACACCCCCGCATCTCGGGAGAGGGCAGGATTCTAGGGAGCCCAAAGGTTATAGTTTTGCAATCCTTTGTACGATCCAGCTTGTTGCCCAAAACCTGACTTTGCAGGGTGGCCTTAATATTCTCCGTTACGCCACTGAATATAAATACATTACTTGTATGATATCGTCGATCTAATTATCAGACTGTGTAACTCCATTTAGTATGCTAATTCGATACAGGCGCCAAGTTGTGGTCTATGTTCTCCAAGATAGGCGATAATATTACAATATGACTTACTTTGAAATTTTTATCATGCGATAATGTGGCTACCATGGGGATAACGTATATTTGTGTTAGTTTTTTTGTTTTTTTTCGAGGGATCTCTGCTCAGCAAAAGTAACACGCTGTTCAAATTTTGTGTAATGAGCGCTTAAAATAGTGTAAGTAATTTATATCTGGGAGTGTAATACATTAATATTACTTTCTGTTGTGTTTATTTTATGTTAAAATCTTGCCACCACCTCTCCCTTCGAAATCTAGTTTTATTATGAAATTAAAAAAGTAGTGATTACACTGATCGAGGAATAAATTAAAAGCGGAGCGCGCACTGAGGCATGGCGTAGACAAAACAAAAGGATTAAGGAATCGCACCAAAAAGCGCTTGGCGCGTTTCCCTCCGATATCAAATCAGTAACGCCAGTGGAGTTACGCAGTTTGATAATTAGGCCGCCGATATGTATTACACCAGGGAAAAATTTTAAACCTGATGGTTCCAGCTCATCTTTACTGACCGTTCTTTACAAGCTCACTGGTTTGGAGATGTCACAAATCTTATGTAGTCTTTCTTCATAAACCTGTCGCTTACCAATGATCTTGTAAAAAATTAGGTAGTTTACAGCTTTAAGCTCCAAATTTCGCTTTTGATATGCATTAATTGTGATTTTTTTAAGTGCTGGCCGAATTAGCGTGAATTTTTTGAATTTTCTATTTTTCACTCAGAAAAGGAAACCAAATTGAGTTATCCATGAAAATCCTATATAATCCAATAGTTACAATCCATAACAGTTTTAGATTAACATAAAAAAGAAAATAATCATTGGAAATTTTGTGCTGCCTCACAAAATCATCAATCCTTGTTCTCAATTCTTCTTAAATACATGATTGAAATGTTACTTTATCATTAAGATACTTTTGATGGAAAGGTCGTTGGTTTCACGCGTTCTAAAGACCGTCAAGTTAAAAATCTACTTTGGCGTGTGGCATGAGTGGGAAGCTCCATGCGTGCCTTACTCTTGCCATTTGAATGGGATTGAGTGCAATTTTACCAATCAGCCCATTATAAAAATGGCAGCATTTTAAGTATGAGCGTAATTTATATAGGTATTTCTTTCGCAAAAACTGGATCTTACTTTCATCAGACTGAGATTGATACTTATATTATTTTCTGTTTTTAAATTTATTTTTTAATTAAATCTATCACGAAAAATCGTTCTCAGAGAATTGTTTGTATTTTGAACTTGCTAATAATTATTTTTAATAATTTTGAACGTGTTATTAGTTTACAACTCGTTTACTCGTGTTTTATTCTTATCTATTTTAATAATAAGTGGAAAAAAATCTGAGGTTACATTTAGTAAAATAGGATACAGAATCTCTCTTCAGCATATTTAAAAACTTCGTTTACTGAATAGTCTAATAATTTCGAACAAAATGAAGAATGACGTATACAATTTCTATAGTACTTGGGCAAAATTTCCAAAAGTTTCCTTCAATACTATAAAATATGTAAGCTGAATTACATTAACGGATATGTTTTCTTTTAGATATTTCTTTCAAGCTGACGTATAAAGAGGCAAGATTATTAGTAATGTCTTATACCAAACAAACTAGAATTAATTTGCGTGAAAACTCCTTTTTTAATACGATAATTTTTTGTATTTCTTAATATGATAGCTTTTGTTTGTTTTCCATCAGTTAAAACCATATATTACTACGTTTTTAATGTCCGTGTAATTTGTTCTAGTTCAATTGGTCAACTAAGTCTCCGAATGTGAAAAATCATTTTATTCTTCCATTACATCCTCATTTGTTAATGATTCTGCATGAATTACTTGACCTTGCAAACGCGATGTCTGAAACCCCAATTTCCCATCAGTCCACCCACCCATGAAATATACCCTTAAAGGATCGATTCCAGTTATGACTAGCTATTTTAACCCGGCACACAGCCTGAAAACAATCTAAATAAAGAGGCCCAAACAGAAAATCGCGATGCTTAATCAAACTCCTTAAAACAGAGAAAGCATTGATGGGATGAAAGAGAAAAAGGCTTTTTTTTTCAATCAATTACAAATGTTTTACAATTTTTCTATCGCTATGTATTTTCTTTAGTGTCACTTAAGGAGTCAATATTATTGTTTTATACATATTTTAATTACAGTTAAAAGTAATATCACTATAAATTTAGTATACACTCAGGAACATTGAAAATAGCGACCCAAGAAGGAAGCTAAGTACAATTGCGAAACTTTGCAAATAAGTACAGCGTAATGTGATATGCAAATTGATCCAAGTTTTGTACCAATACGCATTCTCATACACGCCGAGGTGGCGCTACAGTCAGGAAGAGGGTGCTATATAAGCCAGCGCAATTCGAAGATTCATAAACGTGACGATTACCCGCCGATTGTAGGAAGACTTTGGTAAGCGAAACATGCCAGGTAAACGTGCTAGAAGACATTTCTCACAGTTAAGCGAGTTTGAGAGAGGCCTGATTATCGGGATGAAAACTGCAGGCTGGTCGACGCGCCGTGTTGCTGGCCAGGTGGATCGTTCGGAGTGTACCGTTAGAAATTGTTAGGAGCAGTGGACACGAGAAGGTACCCACGCGCGGAAAACCGGGTCTGGAGCGACCAGGAAGACCACGAGGAGGGAGGATCGAAGGATCGTGCGGCAAGCACTTGTGGACCCCACAGTGACTCGTTCAACGATACGAGCAGACGTAAGCGTAGCAATTGTTCCACAAACAATTTCCAGACACCTTGCAGAAGCAAATCTGAAATCCAAGCGCCCTTTCCGTGCACTCCCTTTAACACCGGAACAACGGCAACTGCGTCTACAGTGGTGCCAAGCCAGATCAATGTGGAATGTCACAGATTGGCAAAAGGTTGTGTTTAGTGATGAATTCCGGTTTGTTTTGGGGACAGATAACCGTGTACGGGTGTGGAGGTGCCCTGGTGAGCGGTACAATTCCCCCCACACTGTTCTACGTCACACTACCCGCACCGTTGGCTTAAATGTCTGGGGGGGCATAGCCTATCATAGCCGGTCCACTTTAATTGTAATGCGTGGAACCTTAACGAGCCAACGTTACGTTGATGATATTCTTCAACCCCATGTAGGACCTTTCCTAAATGGTCTCCCAGGGGCAAAATTTTCCAGCAAGATAATGCTCGTCCGCATACAGCAAGAGTTGCTCAAGACTTCCTGCGTCATTTTCAGACTCTTCCATGGCCAGCCCGCTCCCCCGATTTGTCCCCTGTAGTGCACGTGTGGGATCAGCTAAAACGGCAGATGCCATCGTGTCACTCTGTACATGATTTAAAGTTGGCTGTTCAAGATTTGTGGGCTCATCTGCCTCAGGACAACATAAGGTGTCTAATCAACTCAATGCCGGACCGTGTGGCGGCATGTATTGCAGCTGGAGGTGGGCCAACGCGTTATTGAAGTTGCCCAGTATTTGTGTTGTTGCACACCCTGTATTCGTTTAATTGTCTTGTTTTTGAGATCAAGTGGATCTCTCATCTGTATCATTATGTGTATTAAATTTCATTTCATTCCGATACTTTCTTCTTGGGTCGCTATTTTCAATGTTCCTGAGTGTATATGGAATAAATATATTTACATAGACACACATACGTCTTATTAGAATTTTATTGTTACAAAACCGATTAGTTTTAAGAGTACGCAAAAATTGATTATTATTCCAGATTTACTTCAGTGTTTCCTGAAAACTTATAAAATATTGTAAGGGTCAAAGAGGAAGCACCCATTTTTTGAAATTTTTTATAATTAAGAATTTTTGCTATATAAAAGGGTTAGACAAAATTATAGATACACCTGTCTGAACTGAAATGATGGTTTATTCTTCATAAGTCTGTTAGTGGTAGTGTTGTATTTACCAATTAAAGCCATTGGAACAACCTTCTCAATTCAAATTTCGGTCATCGTCGAAGCAGTGTTTTGAGCAATTGTGAATGGATTACATTGGATATTATTAAATTATTTCAATTTAGACAAACCGTTGGCACTCGTAGAATTGGTACTTCCGTAACACCAAGTAACCGAAGTATTTTGTGTTTCACGTGCAATATTTGAGATTTTTACAGCATGCAGGAAATTCGTTAAATCACTACGGGAACGAAAAAACGTGTTTAGATAATCATCAAAAAAGAATTGTGATAAAAAAATAAAAAGAATACAGCTACAAAAGGGACCTCTAAACTGAGTTTCGGTCTCACAAAACGCAATAAAATTATATGAAGGAAACTTCGTAAGCAAGGTATTTCAGGGTGATCAGTAATCTACAATCCTCTTATCACAAATCAAAATTTATACAAGAGAAAAATGTGATGCCAAATTCATATATATGTAGAATTTAGACCATTGAACAATGGAAGGAGATCATTTGATCGAATGAGTCTTGCTTCACACTGTTTCTTTTATGAGAGCTTGCATTTGTCTATTTACGAGAAAGTGCAAACAATTTTGAATGCCTGCGGTCATCATTCTAAATTGTATGAGTGACAGCAATCTTTCCTTTGTTGGTGTTTCCATATTTTTACCTATTTGTGTGTACGAGTACTGTATTAAACTGCTTTGGCTATAATTTCTTATTTCCTTAATTATTAGAAATTTTAATAATCTGAGCAATTTTTTAGTTATTCGTATATTTAAATTTTTTCATTACCTTTCTCCGTTTATTACTTCCACTAAAACAACTTTTTAACCCAATTAATCTATTGAATCCATACAATTAATTGAATTCGAGAACTACAAGAATATTAAAGAGCTCAATGCACACACATAGTTTTCATTGATTTCCCCTTTAATTAAACGCCGTTATTTAAATTGCTAAACTTGAATTCGCGCCCTAGCTGTTCTACACCAATATCAAAGCGGCTGCATTGTAGTTATTATGGTTTTACTTCTGTGATACTCGTGTAGTTCATGCCGTTTTCCTAAAGGGGAAAGTCGCCTCTGTAGCCAAGTGACCAAGATAACAGACTCGTGGCCGGCGTGTCCTGAGTTTGAGTCTAGTACCGCCCAAGACCCACCGTGTAGGGGTGCGATGCACGTTCAACGTCCTCCCGTTGATGTGGTGTGGTAGTTAGAGGAGATTGCGTGGTGAGATGTCGTCCTCGTCACTTAACCATGATTCAAAATGACGAGGTCCGTCGTCAAAAGCCCTCGAGTAGCTGAACAGTGTGACGTTAATATTCCCTCGCTCACCCTAATGGGAAAATCCGTCATCGGGATGGAGGGTTAGTGGTCGTCAATAAATCATGGTATTGCTTTTATCATCTTTTAATAAACTCCAGCTACCATTAATGCTCATATCCTGTGTATGCAGTATGCCTCGTGTAGCTGCATAATACATAATTTGTCTTTATACTCATTTCAACCTTATCTCGGAATGATCCAAGCGATTTTATAAGTAGTGTGGGTTTTTTCTTGAATTTTACTTAAGAGCGCTTAAATTGCAATTAGAGCATAAAAAATACACTAGTATTATGTAATAGAGTACCTAAATACCTAACAATTTCACTATTTAAGGGCATCCAACCCGAACATTTGAGCAGTGCAGATTGACAATGTTTGTTCCCCTTATGGTTCCCAGAGGTTGTGCTTAACAAGACAAAATTTTCAAGTAACACAGTAGAAAAGTTCATTTATCCTCTTTAAAATAACCCGTTCGATTTATAACTTAACCAACATACAGAAATCGTCATGAAAAAAGGGAATATTCTAAATTGATTCTAAAATTGTAACTACTTGTCTTGACTGATTACTTTTATACATTTCCATTTTCTAACTGTAAGAGTCGGAACATTTGAATATTTTGTCCCCCTCCCCAGAGGGTTTTTAATGAGTTAAAAGTACCGTTAGTAAAAGTTTACATGCCTATTTCCTCTGCTGATGATTTTTTCATAAGTGTCACGACTCTCAGCAGGTTCAATTTTTCCAAGTCGCAGCACGTCCTATCTAATTAGGGACCAATTAATTTCCTTAAATTAGCATGCAACTGGCTGCAGGATACCACATGTCATTTCCAGTGGATACCGCATTTGAAAGAGATATGAACTCCTTTAAGTATTTTTAAACACACCACGGGAGTTCTAGCGATGAATTCTTCCCTACTATTTCGAGATTCTTCTTCTAGTAGAATCCGACGCACGGCTGCTGAATTCAACCCACAATTGACGTTGTTTCATCAGTCCCTTACTGCTTTTGGTCATGAACTGAGTTGTGTTCACATGAGATCGGATTCCCCTTCAATGATCATGGCCACAGTAGCCTAGTGGTCAAGGTAATGAACTAGCGTCTGGCGTGTCATGAGTTCGAACCCAGTATCGCTGAAAACTCGCCGTGCAGCTGAAGAAGATGCACGTTAAATCTGTCGAGGCTCAAACGTCCCTCCTTTGGTGGAGAAGTTAGGAGAGAGTGGTGCCAGCTCAGGTGTCGTCCTCGTCACTTGATCGTGGTTCAAAATGACGAGGTCCACCACCAAAAGCCCTCGTGTAGCTGAACAGTGTGACGTTTTCATTCACTCCTTCAATAGTCACAGAGTGGAAATTTAGTTAGATTTTACGACTGCCACGTACACTTGGATGGGCCACGTAAACGTTGCTTTAAACCCGAAACTAACTGAAAGATCTGAACTGTGTGCGAGGCTATATATTGATTTTTACACCTAAGTAACGCACTAGAAACAAGCGGTATAAATTCGACAAGGTTATACAGTTAAGAGAATGAAATGTTAGAGTTGAATTACTCGCAGTCATTTTGTCGGATTACAATTATAAGAGAATAATGTTTGAAATGTGTTATTGGAGGGGATGATTTTTTGAAAAGTAGTTATCAAAAGGAGAAATTACCACCTTTCTGTTTTTAAATTCCTCGTCGTCAATTCTAATCTGCATCTGATCGATTAGGTTTAAGCAACCATTTGGTGCGCGTTATTTTAAACCTTCAACTATCTACAGATGTTTCCATTAATAAATGAATGCTCGTCTGCAAACACATTAGGTTTCCCGGTAGAGTTCGGTGTACTTTGAATTTCATTTCGCGTCATTGTCATTGATGGTGGGCAACGGAGCGTGCTACCATAAATGGCCTCCTGGCACGAAAATAACTTTTCCATTTCTCAATGCCGATGAATGGAAACTGAACACAAAGAATTTCGATTGATTAAACAACATAAACATGGGAGTCGGTTTAGTACTTTAAAATCCGAACATCCAATGGGGGTAAATTTGAAAAAGTAGCCAGTGTATCCAAATATAAGTAACATTAACACATTCCAATAACATTGTTAGCCAAATAACTGAAGGGGTAGAAAAGTATGAAAATTTTTAATCTCATGCTATTAAATATTTTATAGCTGAAGCAGCAACCGGCTGCATCTCCCCGATGGTAAATTCAATTACCTTCGCTGTAGGTGGATCGCGGGATCGAACCCCGATTTGAGAGAGGCATGTGAAGCCTGAAGAATACCGAACGAAAAAAAAAAAAAAAGCTCAAGTAATTCTGGAAGTTCTTTCACAAAGTGATACGCGGAGAATAAAACTCACATTCTGGAGCTTTTATTACTTTTTTTCCGCCACATTCCTGATTCAATATAACTAAGCTTGTAGCCGATAGCCCTCTGTGATACTCTGATATGTAACTTCAATTCAGACAAAATATACATTAAATAGCATGAAAAAGGATTTCCTCCTTTACTGAATTTGAGAACATCTTATCAAAAAAGACACATCAAAATAAAGAGTTTAAAGTCAGAATTTATTTGATTTGAAACTCTTCATTTTGATGCGTCGATTTAGATCAGAAGTTCTCAAACTTTTTCCAACATCGACCCCTTTTAAAAGAAAATTCTTCACGGTCTCTTACATTTATCTCTATAATATACAGCTCACTAAATAATTGTAATACTAATCGTTGCATAAAAGAACTTAATGGTAACAAGTTAACTAGGAGTGTAAACATAAAATTAGGAAAAAAATTCGTTCATTACATTTATATGGTTTTTTTTAATGCTATGACATTTTTCTTTAGATGCGTAAAGATCATACCTTCCTAAGAAAATCTGTACATCATCTATACATATTGAACATATATTACGTTAAGTTAAATTCTTAAGTATTAATTTTAAAGGAGAAAACCGCCATTGACACCCGAAAGCCCCTGGAACCGTTCTTAAACTTCAATGGACCCTAAGGAGTCTACATAAACCCCTTTGGGAATCCCTGATTTAGAGTATCTTACGATCGCAGAAAAAAATGGATGAAAAATATTTTGGTCCGAAGTTGCTTTGTTATTTCCACTCTATAATTAGAGGTTTAAGACAAATAGAAATTAAACGATTAAGGAAGGATCTTGAAATGAAATTTTTAAACAGGAAAATGAAATAATAATAGTTGAATAACAACTGTTCTTGAAAAAACACAATCAAGAAATGAAGAAAAATTAATGAGTGTTGCAATTGAGAAAAACGAGATTCTTAGATAAGAATTTGACTTTTAGTAAAACATTCGGAAACAGAATTAAAAAATTCTCATTTCTTTCTATACGATTACATTTTCAATATAAAAATAATTATATTTCAGCAATTGTAAAAGTTCGTTGGCAGGCAGTTTGAAATGATGTGGGAAGACAAATTTATAAATATTATTTTGCAATAAGATAACTGTTTACAATGAATATCAAACGGTAAAAATAGGAGAAATATGTTTCGTTTTCCTTTTGTCATGTGTAACCACTAAAAAGGAAACAAGTCATGCGCCTAAATTGCATTTACTGTCAACTATAGGTGCCAATTTTCTGAATGAAATACTATGCTTCGTATTTTTCTTTTCATACTGAATATTCTATCAGTCTTTGATATTTTTTCTAAAAATTTAGGTGTAGTAGATTTAAAATAAAACACTTAAAATCACACATCAAGCATTATAATCTATACACATATAAAGAAGAAAAGACTCACTCATCGCGATACCTCAGGAACTATTAAACCTCAAGATTTGAACATTGGAAGGAATGTTCCTTTCATGAAGTAGAGATCCGCTAAGAATGGGCTTTGCGAAAATCGACTTCCAAAGGGGGTTGAGAGGAGATAAGTAGTGTTATAAATAAATATTCCTGCGTTTTTGAACTATTAGACCTACAGACTTGAAATTCGGCAGCCATGTTCCTTTTATGGAATAGAAATTCACTATAAAACGAGTTTTGAGGAAATAGATTCCCATGAGGAGGGTTGAAAAGGGTTAAGGGATGTTAGAGATAAATATAATCCCGTTTTTGAACTATTAGACCTACAGACGTGAAATTTGGTAAATATGTTCCTTCCATCGACTAGAGTTCCTTTAAAAACGGGTTCTGCGTAAATCTTCCGGGAATCGTAATCTTAAGGGAAGTTTGAGAAAGCTTAAGAAGCATTACAGATTTAAAAAAAATTATTTTTTTTGAACTGTTAGACTTACATTCTTAAAATTTTGTAAATCTGTTTTTGTTGAATAGAGAACCGCTAAAAAGGGATTTTACAAAGACAGACTGTTATGGGAGGGAGCAACGAAATAATGGGTCGTATTTATCATAAAATACTCTCAATTTTTATCTATTTGACGTACAGTAACAAAATTTGTTATGCGTGTTTCTTTTGTTCAATTGAAATCAGCTAAGAGCTGATCTTTCAAAAATCGACTCTCAAAGAGGGGCTACGAGGCTTATTGATAAAAAAATCGTTTTTGGACTATTAGATTTAGACTTTAAATTTGGCAAGCATGTTTATGTTGATTAAAGATCCACTAAAAATGGGTTTTGCGAAAAGAATTATTTAGAAGTCCTGTTCTTTTTTTTAAATCGAGAGGGGAGAGAGCTGTAAAATGTCTTTCAACACAAACGAACGCTTAATGCTAGGATTTAGATATCGATAATTATATAAACAGTACATACTCATACAACATTATGAAATACCCAGAGAAGCGGATGCTAGTTCATTAGAAATGATGTAACAACGTGAGATGTCTTTCAAAGAGGTTTTTACAGTAAGACTTCTCATTAAATTAAAAAATTTATTTTTCGAGAAAAAACAGCTTTTCATATTTCTTCATCCTTTTTTACAAAAGAATTGCTCTCAATTGGGGTAATCAGAAAATGAAGGGTGAAAAAATAATTTCAAGCTTGAGTGAAATCAGTTTGCTTACGTGGGGAAGAGAGAAATATTGGAGTGGCAGAAAGGAAATTGTGTTTTCCACAGTCAAAATTCCTTGCAAAAAAAATTTTTTTTGCTTTTAATTTTTCTTTTTATTACGCAAGAAAGCTATTTTTGCTTGCACCAGAGGTCAGGCTTTTTATTCGATATAAGGATATTTTAAGAAAAAACGTTGAAAAAATATTTTCCAAAACAATGGATTTGTATTTGAGGCACTCCAGTGCGGTTTTGATTTTGCCAAAGTATTTACGACACTCAACAAGATTCTCTATAGATTCCTTCTACAACTAAAAAATTAAATTTATCACACTACTTGAAATCAGAATTCTTTTTCAAAAACGCAATAGAATATGTAAATTTCAATTGGTTTTCTTTTTCTAGTTTAATTAATATAAAATTCTTATAAGTTAGATGTAAAATACCAAAAAATAGTGAAAATCGGAAATCAAATTTATATGACCTTCCATTCATTCATCGGTTTTTAATAAAAATTAAAGTTGAATATATTTTTGATATAAAATATTAAAAAATATAACTTGAATTAAATTTTTTTTCGAGGATGGAAATAATTTTAAAAATTTCAGTTTGTCGCAATGCCAACATTTCTTTAAGAAAACATTGTCATTATATTACTGTATTTTATTTAACTGAATTGTTATCTGTTTTTAATATTTAACCATTTTTTACAAGTCGACGATATTTATGGCGAGTTGTGGGTATCAGTCCCGAATTTTCTAAAATACATTTATGAAATGGTAGGAGTTGCCCCTTGCTAAATCGGGTAAATTCTCAAATTTTTTTCATGATAGGGTGTTGCTATTAGGAGTTATATTACATTTCAAAAACATAATCTTCGTCATTTAACCTGTGGCCGCGGTAAACAAGTGGTCATGGTAGCAAACTCGTGACCAGCGTGTCGTAAACGAGGCTAGTACCGTTGAAAACCTGACGTGTAGAGAGGCTGATGCTTGTAAAATTTGGCGTAACTTAAAGTCCTGACGTTGGCGTGCTATGGAAGCTCTCAAAGAGAAGGTGCCAGCTCGGGTGGCGTCCTCGTCACTTTATCGAAGTTCCATTGAATGAAATCCATCGCCAATAGCCCCCGTTTGCTTTATAGTACATCGCGGATAAACACTCATTCCCCATCTATTCATACTTCAAAATGGAGTAGTTCGTTTCCAACAATTGCCTGAAGCGAGATATTAATTGAAAACATACCCTATCGAATCATTTCGACGATGCAGTTACAAGTGTTTCAAGAATATTTACAGCTGCTCTTCTGTATGAACTGATGACAGATGGCAAAACTTGCTTTCCCAGAAACGCAAAATATTTACGAAAAAGTGTAGTCTTCACATGAGGCAATAGTATGTAGGTGGGCGTTAGTGATCAATCAATTCATTTTGTCGTGCATTAATTATGTATTCAAGAGGGCGTTGATCTGAGCCTGTATTTTAAGAGCATATTATTGAACGTATAAATCCATATTTCTATGTATATACATAAATTACGTCTTATTCTTGGAAACGTCCATACGTGAAGGTCTCTTTGCCGTTGTTATTGAATCAATACATTTTTTCCTTATCACAATATAATTAACATTGTGCTTCATGTTTCATTGAACAGTGGAAATATCTCGCTTCACCTTCCAATGTCTTAAAGTGCGGGAAATTCGGGATCTGATGCAAGTTTTCGCAACGAGTGAGTGAGTGCGAGGTATACAAAGATTCCAGTCGAATTACCTTTTTTCCACTTCATTCGTGATTCATCGCCCACTTAACGGGAATGCTTGCTCCATGAATATGTACCGAGAAAAAGAAAAGATTAAGGCAGTGGAACGTGTCGAATATGTGCGAATATCAGCGTCGGAATCAAAGGGCTTGAACAGTGCCTTGTCAGAAAAGTCGACTTTCCTATCAGATTTATTTAAACTGGAATGACAGACATTCTGGTTAGGAGCGAGATTAATGGACGACGAGTTTTAACGTTACAAAACTGACGTCGGTGGGATTCAAGTGTAACCGGCATTTAATTGATTTGTGCCAAGATTGAAACGACGGAGTTAGCCTCGTTCTCATGAAGTTGTCTTTAAAAATAGTTTACTGTGTAAACAATAAAAATGGCATGATGTTATATATTTACAAACATGATTTATCACGCTTCGTAACTATTATCTTAAAATGAGTCCCCAATTTTTTTTAAGTTGAATATAAATATATCTTTATTTTTTTAAAAGTAGATACAATCCTACTTGTTTGTTTGTTAAATTTCTTCCTACGTGTTACTGTTGCAACAAGGATAACATAATAAAGACTTTAATACATAAAAAGCCGAAGCAGCGAAAGTTTGCCTATTCAATTTTAAACGAACATAAGCACATAAATGACTGATTCTTTTTGACGTCCCACTCTGAAACATAGCCAAGGCTATTCTCAATGGATCTCGTAACTTTGTACCTCGATCAAGTGACGAGGACGACACTCTCTGCGGCATGCTTCTCCCCAAACTTCCACTGCACACCAACGTGAGGTCTTTGAACTGCGGCAGATTTAGCGTTCATTAGTCCCTCACTCTGCACAGTAGGCTTTCAGAGACATCCGGGCTCGAATTCACGATTCATAACCCTCAAGTTCGCGATTATAGAAAATGACGATGTCAAGGCTGTTGACGGATTATCTGAAGGGCTATTCATAATCGCTATATTAAAAAAAGTACGACGAATACAGCAAAAAAGGAATTTTGAAACAATCCCTTTTATTTACATCCTGCACATGCGTGAAACCTTAGTTACAAGGCATACATCAATGCGAAAGTCCAGTTCCTACCACACTACTCAACGTTGTACTATCAACGCTATTGTTAGAAGGGGTTCATCTCTTGGCAAAAACTTTTTGGTCATGTAAGCAACCTTTTTTATCGCTGTGGACCGGTCAACGTTTGATAATTTTACCGCGGCCCGCTGAGGGCCGTTGATTGTTTATATTTTAGATCCACTGGCGTAGCTAACTCTGAGGGGGCCCTGTATCAAAATTCTTTCGGGGCTCTTTCTTAGATATGAGAGACCTGTTAGTGGGACTGTAGTTACACATGTTGGGGCCCCGTATCATTGATACGGCCCCTGTTTAGATTGTTTTGATTTAACCATCTTAATTTAGTTACATTCAAATATGCCTTCAAAATAAAATGTAGTTACACCCAAAATGAATAAAAGTGATTTAAAAGTGATTTCTGTGGAAAGTTGCGCAAATCCAAGAGAAATGCACCCCTTTAAACAAATGGCAATAGTTCTTTAGGCAGACCGGGGTGGCGGATCACTGATGTAAGCGACCCTGTTTTCGGATAGGAACAATGATGGTACCATGCTGAGTAGAAAGGACCAGGAACTGGGCTCTCTCATTGATGTATGCCGGTTAACCACTTAGAACCCTTGTGCAGTATGTAAATAAAAAACTTCAACTTTTTCAAATATTCTTTGTTTTCTGTGTTCGTCTTAGTTTTTTTTTAATATAGCGCATAGAAACCAGGGAGGGAATTATAAATAACCCGTTACCTGCTCAGTGCATTCATGAAAAATGAACAGAATAATTAATATGTTATTTCAAATATCTCATGTTTCAAAATGATTTATGATACCCAATTTCGGATAAACAGGTGCAAGCAGTAATTTTAAGTACAAAACACAAATGAAAAATAAAATGGTACATCAGCATCATTCTTCCACCCTAAAAAATATATTCTATACCTGATGTTCGCAGGAAAATGACCTTCTCTAATTTTTATTAGTATTCTTTTACGTAACCCACAGAATTCAAAATTCCCTTGAAAATATAAAACCTGCAGAAATGCTTGCAGATTTGATTGGATATGTTCGAGAGATAATTTATAACATAATTCTCTATATATTTTATCAAATAATGAACTTCGGAGACAATAAATTTTTCCTATCTTTTCCCCCATAAATTCTTCCTTCTGTCAATATCCACCATCAGTTCATAGCACAAACATTTCAAGAGTTATTACTACTGGCGTAGCGAGTTCTGATTGGGCCCCGTGTTAAAACTCCTTCAGAAATTTTTTAAACGAAAGCCATCTTAGTGGTACTGTTGTTACACATGTTGGGGCCCCCGTATCATTGATACGGCGGTAGCTACGCCCGTGGTCATTGCTATGGTTTACAAGTATAAAGCCTTCCCACATGATGCGATGAAAAATATTAAAACTGTCCTTTTCGAAGTGGGTCTAACCAGAAATGCGAGAGATGAAAAGGTATTTTATGTGAAAAGGAAGCGGGAAAAGAGACCACACAACTATTATAAAGAAATACTGTAATTTACTCAAAAAAAGAGAGATCATTGCCCTCCCGTCTGAGCATTGTACATTTTATTGCCATTTTTTTTCTTTGGTGATGTTCGTTGAATGCAAGTGACTATTAACAGAAATTTTTATTTATAAAATGGCAATTAGCCAAGTGAAGCGTGCGAAGTTTTCTTTGCCTTGATGTAGAACAATTTAAAACCAACAGATTGTGCATGAGTTGAAAAACCGTTTCCTATTAGAAAAGTTTCATATAACTAACAAAGGGCGGGGGGATAGTTTTGTATGAACGTGGTTGTTAGTAGATTGACAATAAAAATAGAAATATTCTTTTACGTTATTTATTTCATTTTTATGGCAACAACTGTTAATAACCGGAATTGTGTATTATTCGTATTATTACTTTAACGTTTTCTTTTCCTTTATTCTCTTTTTCAGAGAATTTTACATATTTTTAATGAGGAAACGAATAAATACAGAAGCTGTGTCATGAAAAACCGATTTATTTCAAAACGTATAATTTAGTTACAAAAGAATGTGTTGGTTGAATTGAGTATTTAAAATTTTAAAAAATCGCTTTGATTGAAAAATGAGTATAATTTAATTCATTTTGAGGAAATGTTTTCTCTTCCAGCGGAAATATCAAACTTATGGGATTGCGGAAGTGACTTCATATTTAACAAGATATGCTTAACTTTATGTCATAAAAATGTTTTATGTTCATTTATTTTTTTAAAAAGTACCTTTGCAGAATCGCGAGATATTTCAATTTCTATCTAGCTAGTCTATTGTGTATTACTACTCAAAAGCCCATACAGATGACTCATTCAGAGTAATCGTTTCACTTTAATCTTCTACATTGAGTATAACTTATTACTTACCGTCATTAAGTGATGTTAAATCTAAAGGAATTACATTTCTTTTCATATCGAAAAATACTTTCATTAAAAGAAAAACGTCTGATGAATGTTTTTGTCTGATTCAACTTCATCGTCATTTCTGCAGTAGTAAATAATATGTGATAATTCTTTTAGCCATGCAGAAGCTTATTTGAATTCAAAATCTACTTCATTTTTTTTATTTCAAGTGTCTTCAGTTTTCTAGGGAAAGCTAAAAAATTGTTCATAATGTTATATGGTTCTTTAACCATACCTCCTCCAATGCTTCACCTCTTTCCAATGCAGGAAAGGTCCACTTAAGTCCTTTCAAAATAAATCTTAATTTATTCCCAAATTCTCTAGAAATTACAGTCCATGTAATATGAAACAAATATTACATACGTATAAATTTACTGTAACATAGGTTCAAAATACTCGTACAAATATTAAACAGAAGAGTTAAAATCCGCAATCACAATTTCGCATAAAGCAAATGAAACACACAATCGCTCTAGTATTGCTTCCCAGTATCATCTTGATATAGTCTGGAAAGAACCATCTATGAGATTCAGAAGTTTTATCGCCAAATAATCAGCTCAGAATCTTAGGGACTTTTTGAGACATCAATTTTGTGCCAAATCTGGCGAAAAAATCGGTCCCCTCCTACACCATAATATTATTGCAAGAGCATTTTCTCTTGGCTTACAAAATATCTTTCCGGCCATATTACTCTTTCGGCAGAGAAGCAAACAAAGTTCAAACTTTCCGTCACAATATCGACTGTGGGTAATAAGTATGGTTCTCGATTCCATCAAAACTTTAGCTTGTAATAAAATCGTTTGTGAGAGCTGCACGTTTAATCTAACTAGGATTGAAAATCACTCTTGAGGCGTAGTGTAGAAATTTTGAGACTTTGTCCTCGTCATCGGACATTCGAACCGACGAATTCCATTCTACTGAAATCCAATTCTTATTCTACTGAAATCCAATTCTTTTGTAGCTGATAACTTTTTAATTCAGTGCAAATCAATACTCTAAATGGGAATACAATTAATGAATCAAGTTTAGAGGTATTCGTTCTGACATCCTATAAAGTAAAACTTGCAAAAGGTTTTATTAGATTACTTTTAAACTTAATACATTTCTCTAAACAGTGTAAAATGAACGAGAAAAATTGGAAATTTTCCTCTAAACATTCGAGATAAAAAAAATGAATAAGGAAGTAATTTAATGCGATTTAAGTGTGCCTTATCTGATTTATGGGGATGTTTATAAAATTAAATTTCTAACTTCAGAGTTAAAACAGAATCACACGAATGGTATGCATATAAGGATGATTAATTTATAACCTACACAAATTCTATTTTTCATCTAACATTTATTTTTCCACCATACCTATTAGTTTAAAATTAAACAGCCAATACTCTTTCTCTGAAAAGATCATTTATCCCTCAGTTCCCGCGCTTTATTTTCCACTCGAAACCTAAACCAAAAAAACGATGATTTAGCAGTTATTGAAATAAATTCACAATCCAATTAAAATTGGACACAGTTGGCGTTGGTTTGTCTCATTTTAAAGATGTTGTCGGAAGCAATCTTTAAAGTACAAATAAAAAACTGTTTCTCGAAAAAGCCTCCGTGCTTCCTTCAAATAGTCACGTGTATATAGCTTAAAATTTTTTTCCATACCCTCAGTAATAGAAGCTCACTACTCATTATCAGCTTTTACTGAAAGAATTTATTCTTCGAAAGTTTAGTTCAAATGATTCTCCTACAAGGAATCCACAAAGATTTCTGACAAACCTCATATTTCTGAACCGAGTTCAAGTGCCAATTTAAGGTAGGGTGACATTGTAAGGGACTGAAAACTGTATCGGCACACGATGTGCATAGCCAGAGCTTATAAAGAATATCGCGCACACCTTTTGTACGAGTACTTCCACTTGTTGAGGATTGCTTGTGTCTGTCGGGAAGGCAGCTGGGTCGCAGTTGTTCGTGTCAGCTTGACCATTTAATTAAATTATGTAATGTTTTGCGCACGATAATCGCATGACAATGAATGTTGTTTTTCTGGCAACAGATATGTTTTGATTTGAATTTTATAGAATGATGGAATAAAAGGATTTAATTTGGGTAATTATATATGCATCTTGTGTTTGTTTACGCTGAAGCTAATTATTGGAAAAGTGACAAGAACTAAAGGTGGATGTAACAAATTAAGTAACTTATATGTTGACTGCTCGTCATAATTTTCACAGCCGACACCTTAACCGGCTACTAATTTCCACTCCTCACCACAAAGCTCTCGTCAAACTTAGGTGCAGTAGTCCTCATTATACTGTACGATGGTCTTTGGTCGAACCGGGAAATGGACATCGCCAGTTATAAACTCACGACCATCGTGACTGTTATGTTAATTTGGACTTTGAAAGATTACAAAAGTTGATTTCGTTTCAAAAATTTAAAATTGGGGTAGGGCAATAACAGAAAAGAGTATAAATGAAACAGAGCATTTTAATTTTAACCTAGTATTAATGGAAGTATAAATAAATAGTCTTTTCGTTTAAAATTCGTTAAAAGAATTGATAAGTGGGTTCTTGATAATCTCTCCTCGGATATAATTCGATTTTTTAACTCACTCAAATGAAACTCTTTCCGAGGTTACCAATACTTTACAACGGTCATTCACAAACAAAGGTTATTTGATGTTGAAGATATATTGTTGCGTGTTCAAAAACACAAATACTTGAACAAATTTTAAATTTTTTCCCTACACATATCTAGAACTGTCTTTACCAATTTAGTTTTTAGTTTGGTTTCGTGCCATTAGAGAATGCCCACTTTATAAATAAATTTGGTACTTACGAATTATAGCAACCTATTGGCGACACTATATGAATTGAAACAAATGTTTATCAATTCAACGCATCGACACATGCGAAATTGGGGTCATCAACTTGGCGAGTTATCTTGAACGTTGGCGATTGTTACGATAATACGTAAGTACCATAAATTTTATGGTGCGATTTAAAAATTTTAAACGTATCAACTTTTATCACACCTCAAATAAACCCTTTTCATAAAGATTCTTTTTGGATTTCATCTTATTAATAACAAAAGACTGCTCGTCGCTTTTATGTTGAATTTTATTTTTTATTAGTTTGACTGAGTGGGTTTTCTAGCAGTGCAATTAAATACAAAGATTCCTCCAAAGGTTATTGAAAAACGCTATTTGTAGTCCCATTACTTTTGGAAGAGTTCCATTAATAACTACTGCGCATGCATCGGGAAAATTATTTGTAACAAGCGGATAGAGCGTGAAAATGTCTCAATGTTTTCTTCCAACGATGATTGCTTCAGAGATTAAACAAACAAATTGCATGATCGATGGTTTGTGAAAAGAATACTGGAATAAATTTCAAAGATACAAGCATATTCTTATGTTTCCACTTCTAATCCTGAGCATTATACTCGAGGTAGAGTTCATTATACATTAGGTAATCGTTTTGAATTAATATACGAATCTAACTTATGCTCATTAACGAACGTTTTCTTCCGCAAATGAAGATATTTCAGAATAATTCAATAACAAAAGTGTTCATAAGGAACTGCTCAAACAATGAATCATTAAATGACGAATGAACCATATCTATAAGAATATTTTGTTTTTCCTTTCTCATTCTCTGTGGATTTTGATCTCAATCAGGATTTTCTTAATCACCGCACGCTTTTATGATTTTGAAACACTTTCGCATTTTGTTTACCGTGAATAGGAGATCTATGATTTCTCAACAAGCATCATGCCATAGGTAACTAATGCAACGTGTGAAAAAAATATTACAAAAAAAATAGTTTTGATCTATTAGCATAAAGAAATATGCAAATCTTTTTCATATCAATACATAAGCTCAAGGGAACCCACGAATATCTTCTTAACGTATTACAAAATACTGAAAATGGATGTTTGGAGGATACCGATTTCATAATTTAAATTTCCCAAGATATTCACTTAAATCACAGAAATTTTGCCACTACATTAAAAACGAAAAGGCCATTATAGCTTGCGGTCAGTCACGCTCTCAGCACTCGATAATACCAATGAGATAATCCCTATTTAACCCAAGAAAATCTTACGTGACCTTAGGAGGAAGACAGAAGGAGGTTTTAGTGCAAATTCATTCCCGCATCTGACCTTAACTTGTAAAGGCCAACATGATCTTTAGCATTACATCGAGTCATTCCAGATGAATATTAATTTTAACTTGAAAAGTTTGACAAAAAAGTTATGCATCTTCTATCAAAGTTAGAAATAGCTTATTAAATATTTACATTTTGTATAATAAGGTGACCAACGGTCCTCTTTTTATAGGTTCTGTCCTTCCTCGAAAAGTGTCCTCCTTTTCAATATTTTAAAACTGATTTGTTAATCTCTGTATTCAGAGATGAACCAAACATGCTTCCAAAATGTCGAAGAATGGTCTGAAACAAATATCACGGGAATATAACAGTTTTCAATGGTATTTTTTGACTTCGTCGTAAGTAAATTGGGCAGATATAGAAAATTACGTTGAGTTTTTATCGAAAGAAATGCCTGATATTAAAATCGATGACGATTGTCTGTTTAAAGTAGAAAGAAGATTGAATGTATAGTTAAATTCTAATAAATTAGAGCAATTGGAAAATCAACATGCTGAGAAATCGGTAAAAGATGGGTGAAATTATTTACACCATTTCAGAAATGAACACATTCCATATGAAAATGTAATTATTCTTGTTGAATTTACGTTGTGCTGCCCTGGAACTAATGCAGCAGTTGAAAGTTTTTCAGTTGGTAATGATTTTTGTGAAGTAACTAGTGAGAAATAAAAATTGAATGTAAATATTTTAGCTGCAGTGCTCTTACCCTAAAATTCAGCATGAAGGATAGTTTTTGCCCGAACTTTCCGATACATTAGAAAATGATAACTTGACAAAAAAAATTCATTCAATGGAAAAATACTCGTTTAAGATAATAATTAAAAAGAAAGTAAGCGTATTTTTGTTTGAATTAATAAAACGTTTCACATATATTTAAGTTGTAATTTTTTTTCTTAAATTTTTCCTCCTCCTTTTCATTGTTAAAAAAAATGGTCACTTTATATAGTGTATTCTGAAACAAACTCGTATTAATACAGAAGTAGCCTGCTCGGATAATCTCTAACGGACAATAGGAAGCTAGAGACAGATAATTTAATCAGACGCAACTGAATATTAATTCTAATAGGGAGCTGCATGTAAGTAACAGACTCGTAATCGATGAGTAGAGGATTTCGATCTCATCGTTTATAAGATCATTGTGCGTAAAGGGGAAGAGGACTATAGTGACTCATGTTGATGTTGATGTAAAAGTGAAGAGTTAAGTCCCAACTCTAGAGTACCGACCTTATCATTTAATTACTATTTTTGCTTCTCGTTAGACGTGTATTCAGAAGCAAATCGTCACATGACCTCGGTTTAAAAAATTTATTACGTAACTTTGACACAATGATCGCTAAATAAAATAAAGTGAAAAACAGCAAAACTGCTCCCAGTATGAAGCTTTTTTAGAGTATAAAATTTTACTCGAATAAATTTCCATAACAGTTCTTTGACTAAATACGGACATAGTATGAATGAACAGGTTATAGATGCGTCAAAAATCATTCATTTGATCTTCGTGGCGCATTCAGTTTCTTCTAAATAGACTTCCTGATGTGTGTCAGGTCCCATTCTCTGCCTAGAAATAGCCACGGACACGTCACTGAGGGTGAATGGGGAGCCCTCGATGAATCGCCCAGCGTCGTCGATGGTCAAGGGTCACTGCAGCGTCAGAAAAAAAACACCCTTCTCAATGAAGAACAAAAGTTCTATGTTTGGCTTGTGGACGGGGGCTAACGACCCCGCTCCTAATTCAAAGAGAATAATGCAGATCCCCCTCCATTTGAGGAGGTTGTTCGGCGGCACGAATGGATCTCTTCAGAAGCAATCCGATGGTAATTCGAAGACTCCTCGAGCGATGCTCCACGAAGAGGCTGCCCCGAAACAAATAGCGTGACTCGGCTGCAGAATTGAGGAAAACAGTTCGCTGAAGGTAAATTTGATTTATTTATCCCTTTCCCCACTTTAAAGTCTATCTTTTTCTTCAAACTATAAAGCATCCTGAAAAGGCATCATCGCTGAATCAGTTGCAAGTTTTTATAGAAATGAAACGAGTCGACTTTTAACGCTGATAGTTTCATGTGACTACAAAATATTCACGTTTTCTTCACATTTCTATCAAAAATTAATTTAAAATTTAATTATCATATTGCGTTTGATTTAATAAATTGATAAAATTTTCATACTTTTCCTATCTTTTTTTTTAGAAAAAACTTTAATTGACTTTTGTTTGAAAGGATGCATTAGGACTCATTTCAAGATATGTATTGCTTTTTTCATATACAACAATCAACATCTAGCCGCTATCACTTCTATCATTTACTTTAGTGAGTCTAATTATTCATTTGTTTTATTCTGTTCGTATATTGGTGCTATCTCAGATTCCTCGTCGTTTTACAGATGTTCAAAATTATGAGGTATATCGCCCCTTGTGCTGCTTTGAAATGAGACATTAATGCCCCGAAATGATAATTTATATAAAACATCATGTTTACATAAACCTTCATGCTACATTTCTATACGAGTTCAAAATGAATCGAATCTGTCGGACTGACTACCTAAGACGGGCCATAATTTTGAACTGCACTTAAAAAGCGAAAATTCTGCAAAAATTATATTTGCTTTCATTTTCCTGTAACAGATATTATTTTTTAAGAAACTGTGGGTTCTTAAAGCTGGCTAGATTTTAGTTTTATTTAATTACGGGAGATGGAAAAAATTAATTTTAAAAGATACAATTCTTTAAATCAGGTAAAGGACAAATACATCATCAGTTGCACTCTTCCAGTTCTTTTGCTGTAAGTGTTATAAGATGTAATAAGTGGTGTATCCATCAAAACATAAATTTTACTTTTATTACCTTGAACGAGTCTTGTGATATTTTAAGGTCTTGACTTTGTGTAATGTTTTTTTCACAGCTGACATTAACATTATTTGTCCCTTCTGTCATATCATTCTATTTCTGTCTTTCCTATTTTTATTTCTTTAAGTGAAAAAAGAAATAATGGATCATATATTTACGTGGAATTACTATATAAATATTTTATATTATTTTAAAGCAGTTTTAGAATGAATTGTTATTGTTTTCTCTGATGTTAGTTTTTTCTGTTAAGAGCAAACAAACTTTTCTCCATGTGGTTCTGTTATTTTTATAAATAACACAGTCGACTTTAAATTGAAGTATTTTTCGTCCTTAAATAAGAATATTTTTAATAAAAAAATAATTGAATTTTTAAAGATACTATGTTTAGTATTATTCTTTGATATATTGATATTTTTAATTATCATATAATCAAACATATAGTGATTACTTTTCTAATCTCTTAAGATCCTCTAACTTCATCAGTTATCGACAAAACATTTTCTGTTCAATTTTAAATTTCATTATTTATTTTGGTACTTTTAATATTCTGCATAAGAGATGCGGAATATTTGCTAACTTTAGGGTCGTTTATATCAGATAATAACCTCGTTAGATTCTTCATTAATTAATAAAACCAAATTATTTTCCTATAATCAAACATGGACGCAAGAAATTAATTGAATTTAACTACTAAGAAGATGTGGGTTTTAAATTTTAGTGCTTATAATTTATTTTATCGGAAGACCGAGCTTACCCAATAAGAGGTTTGAACCTTGTCTCCCGGAGTGGATTGCAAGTTATGATGTTTGGGTCTCCGTCGCTACTTGATCGTGGCTCAAGATCTGAGATTTCTCACCAATAGTTCTCCTGTGGTTCCAGAGGCGATATTAAAATAAATCCAACCACTGTTATTGCAAACTATTTTAAAATTTGAATGAGTTTAATAGGGTAAGTTAAAATATCCCCTAGTAACAACAGCGTGTGTTTTTGTTTGCAATAGAAATGATAATTTTTAATTAATATTGTAACCACAGTAACTGTGAGCAGTCGTAGTCTCAGACACATGGTCGACGTTGCTTCTGTCGAATCTTAGCATCACTCAACACCCGCTGTGTAGAGGACCTGATGCACGTTAAATCTATCGAGGATCAAAGCCCTCATGTTCGACTGATGTGAGGTTTGTAGAGTGATATACCAGCGCAGATGTTATCCTCATCAATTAAACGTGGTACAAAATTAAGAAATCTGTCACCAAGAGGCTTCGTGCTCTTAACAATCAATTTTTACTTAGTCTCTTCCCTTTACTACTTTTTAAATAACATTAAATAAACAACAATTTGTTGATGGCTTTCTTTTTTCATAATTTGATGAACAATAATTGAATAATTTGAGTTTATTCAGAAGGCCACTTGCTTTTTCTAGATGTCTATCAAATATTTGCTTCCCTTCGTCAACATTTCTGCCTATTTATAGAACTATCATTAAAAAAATTTTGTTTTTCATCCGACAAGTATGGAGCAATCATGCCAAGTTAACCAATGCGCTTTTTGTACATCATCATACGAGCAAAGAATTCAGACATGTTAAATCAGCAGAATTTATTACACATTTCTCACACACATCTCTTCATATTAAAATAATCAGGACATCAACCTTACTGTAAGCAATCTTTATCTATACTTATCATTAGGATTGATCAAAGGTGTAGTTTAAGTGCAAATGATTAAGTGCACGGTATAAAAGGATAATTTTTTTTATAAGAGTCTGGCCAATGATTTTTAAAAAAATCGTTGATTTCGAGGTAAGGAAACTAAAGGCAAAAAACTTATTTTCTCCTTTTTGTAAAATTATTTGTAAAAAGAGTAAAGATAATTTTATAAATAAGGCAAGGATCTCTCACATCACAGAAAATATTATTCCCTCAGCATTATGATTCAAAGAACCGCAATGACCTTCTAAGAATAACTTGTATTTTCAGGGCAGGGATCGTTTCGCATGCTAATTGCAGACTATTTCCATGTCAACCTTACCCGAGTTCCAACGAACGAATCCGTAGCTTCTTTTCTTTGCGTTGTTTTCCAGTTGCCTGAACCTAAATTTCGGTACTTCGATAATTCCCTGGGTCGCGTTACGAGCACTCTCATCAGCATGCGAAAGGAGATAGCCTCCTTTGAAAAACAAAAGAACCCTACCCGGGGATAGAGCCTCTGAAGCGAACAAAAGCAAGTAACCCGTTTAATAACTCCATTTAAACCACCAGAGATTGCAATCTGCGGTTTGATTTGGTATGAATCGGCGTTTGTGTTAGTGCTATATAGTGAGCTATGAGAGAACTCTATCACAGTCAGCCATGGCCAACACCTGAGCTGGTATGTAACTCTCCTACCTTTCCTATCTCTGTTTAGCTAAACGAACACTATCAGATCCTGTTATTTTCACCAGTTATTTCACTGGAATTGATCTCCCCCTACGAATCACAGACCTCTAGTGTACAACTCTTCTAACAAATGGTCCCATTGTAGTCTGGAACAAATTTGGTGAATTCCGAGAATGAAGTTCTGGGATCAAAACACTCAAGCATTGTTGCTATTTACTTTAATTAACCGAAAGGAATAATTTTGGCTGTTTTGCCTAGTATAAATACAAGGAGATTCTTCTAAGTTCATCGCAATTCATTGCAGAACGATGCCTGATCATTAGGGTTGCAAGTTCAAAATTCAGTTCTTGTTAAAAACCAGCTTCAGTAGTAATCAGATTTGTGCAAATTAATTAAAAAGGGTCTTGAAGTGCTTTCTGGAGTGTCATAAAAATTCGAAAATGCGTAATCCCTCAGCTGTCGTCATTGGACCCCACACAAATGAAAAGGAAAAAATATTGTGTTTAAAATATTTTCCGAAAAACTGTAAGGTTACCCTTGAATCCTAGCTATATTGAAAAAAATAAATCAAATTTTGTTATTTATTAACTATTGAAAAGAGCTCAAGGGAGACGTTCTTTCAATTTCACTCAAATGACCCTGGATTTTTCCGCATGATGTTTGTCACAAACTGCTTGCTTATCATCAGAAACTCTTGCGCGATCTCCGTATAAATTATATAAGCTGGTTTTATTTTTATGCCGAAAAGAGTTTATCCTTTAGAAGATGTTACTGTTAATTAAATATTTAAAACTAACAAGAAAAGCGGAAATGTTCTTTATAGCTTCTAAATAAAATTTCAATAATTCATGTACATATTTAAAAAATTAAATAAATATTATTTTAAAAAATTAAAATTATTCATATAGTTTTGATAAATGAACTTTTTTCAAAGATTTAATTAAAAAAAATTTCAAATATATCCAGCACAGAGAGATCACTGGATAATATAATGGAAAGAATACGCCCAGAGAAAGACTGTATCTCTCAAAACAGAGATAAAAAGTTCACTTTCCCCGATTACATCTGTTGCAGAGGCTCATCGAATTCTGGAACCGTGACCGACCATGCTTGGCGAATCGCATAACCCAGAAATGGTCGAGTAACTTGGGCAACTCGTGCTGCGAAGAGGCGGTCTTAAAGAAACATATCGGTACAGAAAATTATGCTGACGAATTTGGCAACAGTATTCAACGACCAGAGCCTCTGGGGCTGTACTGGATATGCCGCTTCATTTCCTGCTTTTGTTCGGGAGGGTTTTAAAGCCTATAAAAGCAATCTCAGAAGGATTTTTGCTGGCATTAAATCGCTTGTATTTTACCTTGAAACATATTTTGCCTTGTTGGCCATTCATTGTCATTGGTCTGGCCATCCGACGAAACAATGAGAGGCGTTCCTTTTGAAAAATGTTTTGATTAGATTTCTGTGTATTTTGATTCAATCCTTGATGCTTTCTAATTCTTGTAAATGTTTAGTGAACAGAAACTTCTCCGTAATTAATGACGAAGTGTTAATGATTAAGATGACTTGACACTTTTTTAAAATAGATCACACTCGGAAGAAGAATAAAATAAACATTGTTGGAAACCTCGAAACTAATGGACTATCATACTCTTCATCATAAATGCTTCTCTAAAGGTTTACACGAATTATTTCCAATTATAATTCTTTAAAGTTTAAAACAAAAATATAAACAAAATGTGTGTGGGCTAAGTAATCTTATAGCTATAAAAATGAAGATAAAACTAATAACTTAAAGCAATCATTTTGTAAGAAATTACTTTTTTAAACGATGATGTAGTATAGTGTGCAATGAATTTTCGAATACTTTATCATAAACTGAAACATTATAACAGAAACTTTAGTAACCATTTAGAAAAACTTTATAAATAAGAATGCAGTTAAAGTATGCGGAAAAAACATAATAAGCTATTCCTAAACTATTGGATTTAAAGTTAAGTGAGAGGATTATTTCCTTCAATAATTATTCTAAATGTTATGCTAATTGTTGCTATCACAGAACTTTATATGCACCTCTTCACCGCAGAAAATTTTAATTAAATTATATTCAGATATATCTTGACTAACAGAATGCGTTAAAAAGAAAGTGACAGAAAACGTCAAGGAATACCATCTGGATAAAGTTTAATAAGCTCTGAATTCATCAAGTTCCGAGTGTATAGACTCTGGAACTAAGAACATAGAAGTAGAGAAAAGACTTTGAGACAAATCTTCCGTCTACTTTTCTTTTTAGTTATACAAGTAAAAAAAAAAATTAAAAGACCAAGTTCAAAACACGTATACAACACATATTACCTTCTACGATTATTAAGTGGTACTTTTTGAACTCTGGCATTATATACACTACAATGAACAGACCTGTGGGGAGCTCCTCGGCACTCCTTCCTTTGTACACGGCACGGTGCATTTTGCAAGGCCCTGCGCCCTCATTCAATATCGCATCCATCCAATTGAAATGGACCTTTTAGTGGGAGCTCCCAGGTGTGATACCACAACTTTTCCTATCATGATTCGGTATTTGAGTGCGAAAAGCAGATGGAATGAAGGCAATAGTGGATGCGCGGGACTTTTCGCCAAGGTTCATTTCGCGCAGATGGGGTACCTCCCCTTTTTCAGTTCTTTTTTAAAAAAAAGAACATTTCAATTCAAATCTAATTTATACCGTGTTATCATGCATACAACCTGTAATAAAACTCTATTCTTTCAGAATTAAAAACGGATCAAATTTTTGATTGCACAATGTGAATTCGAATGCCAAATATTCCAATTATAAACATTGTTTCATGATATATTAAAAATATATATATTCCAATTAAAAATTTAATATTTAAAAAAAGATTTCTTAGGGAAAAAAATGCTGAACAAATTTCTTTACACTTTACATCCAAATATAATACTAAGGTGATATTTTCGTTTCTATTGTATTTATTTTTTAAAAAATACATTTCTGCCAACAACTGTAATAGTCTTAATTTTTATTCCTGGTTTTCTTTTTTAAACATTGATTGAAAACCTATACATTTGTCGCATAATTGTGATATTTGCACTCCACTTTATATTAGTATAACACACATTAAGCTGAAATAATCCAATTTTCCTTTTTTTCCTGGATAGGGTTTTAATTTATCAAAGCTGCTTTTTCCACAAAAATGAGAAATTACGAGTGTTAAGTCTACACACACATTATGAACGCACAGCAATTTTAAAAAAAAATCTATATCCAGTTTTTCTTAGTAAATATGGAAGAGTCTTTGTAATTCTACAAGATAATATGCTTGGCATTAGATATTTTTCTTTTTTTTCAACCGTTCAAGTCTTATTAGATGTGAAAAATTCTACATTACTCCTCCGTGTAGGGTGTGGGAGATTCTATCTCTTTACCTTAATTTACTGAAATATTCTCCAATTTATGAAGTCTAAATTTCAAGAAATAATCTTGATAATGTTTTTGATCAGTTTCCAGTTCAAACGTTTGTCACTAAAGACCCGCCGTGTAGAGGGACTGATTCACGTTAACTCTGTCCAGATACATTACCCATACGTTGGTGAGCTGTTGAAATTTGGAGAGTGAAATGGTCAGTCTCATAGTTTTGACCGCAATTTATGAAACCAACCATTTGACCGCACACGAAAAACTATGTAGGTCCGCTACCAGTGTGGCCGCGGTAGCCGAGTGGTATAGGTATCGAACCATGGCTTACTTTGTCACGAGTTCGAGCCCAGTACCACTAAAGACCCGCCGTGTAGGGCAGCAATGCACGTTAAATCCGTCGAGAGCTGAAACGTCCTCCCGTTGGTGTGGTGTGGTAGTTAGGAGAGGGGGGTGCCAGCTCAGGTGTCGTCCACGTCACTTGACCATGGTTCAAAATGACGTGGTCCGTCGCCCACACAAAGCCCTCGTGCAGCTGAACAGTGCGACGTTAATATTCAATCAATCAACCGCTACCAATAGCTTTCATGTAGCTTTAAAATGAGACGTTAATAAGTAGTCAGTTAGTCGAAATATTATTGAAATTGGTATAATGAGAAAGCCTCACATTTTGTAGTCTATTAATTGCAACTCTTGTTATAAAACCTTTTTTAGACTTTTCTTTTCCGTATTAAATCGAAGCACATCCTGTGGGCAGTGATGTGCTTACAAACAAATGCGGGAATTTCTTTCTAAAAAAGAAGAACGTATAATTCGTGCTACTCTTCTACTCGATCTATATATATATATATATTCGCCAAAATATTTTCATTTTCCCCTCCTTCAACAATGCCATCGGTTTCGATTGAATGGCTATGATCTGTTTTTAACCCGAGTAGACACTACATTCAATTATTCCGTCTGGTAAAGGCGACTGACGCGCTGAAAGAAAAAGTTTTCGCCAAAATAAATAATTTTCGCCCTAAATTCCTCGGATTGGGGAATAAAGCACGTGCCAATACCTCAGGAATGTCTGGGTCTACGAAATGCATCAGATTTTCATCTAAAGTGGAGGGTTTTTCAGGGTAACAAAATCCTACGTGAGATATATAAAAATGCCTCCTCACTTTTTTCAAACAATAGTTTTCTGATATCGCTATTGTTTGAGTTCTATTTAAAAAGGGCAGTGATAAGATTAAATTTTGGAGAATCGTAAGCTCGACTGCAGATCTTTTTTTTAATAGAAATTCTCGAATAGCTGCTGCAATTCTGAGAATTTTTTCCACTAAAAGAAAAAAAGATGTTAAGATATAGGATGATTTTTTTTCTATGTGAACAATTGCTTTTCCATATATTTGCTTCATTCGATACAAATAACATTGTCTAGAATTTTCAGTTTGTCACTCAGTTTGCAAAGTAAGCGTAGTTTATATAACGAGTCACTGAATAGTTATCGTTCTTAAGTAATTTTTATAAGGAAAGAAAGAAACACAATGGTAAAACTATTGCATCATTTCATGGAAGATTTATTTAATTTTTTAACGAAGTTATTTAGCTCAGTAAATGGGAGATATTATCAATCATTTCTAAGAATAATTAATTTTTTAATGTAATTAATTCTCAATTTCCCTCAAATTTCATCAATGTCTTCGGAAATCATTAACATAATAGTCCTTTTCCTATATTCTTAAGCCAGTAATTCTTCATTATTTCTTTATAAAAATTTGTTATATCCTTTGTTCTGAATCTTGAATTGATAGCTTTTTCAATATTCCATATTTTTAAAAAAAATCTTTTGTTTATGTTTATGCTTTTTCTGTTTTCATAGTGAGATAGTAATCCAACTGTAGAACTACAAATTTCGTGGCCAGTGGGTTCGATTGGCTAATTTCGATTCCATTCAAACTATCATTACCAGCCCTATTCTCATGAGCACACGTACACTCATGAAGATATTTGAGCATAAGGGACAGGCTCTTTCAATCGAGTTAAAAAATAATTCGAGGAAGAATAGGCACACTTCTCCCCACCCCATCCCTCTCCCTTTTTCAGTCATGCTTTTACAAATCCAAGTATCGTATCCAATATTTCGACTACAGTAGATAATTTTTGTCGTGATATCTTGTGCCTTTTAAGAAAAAATGTCATATTTTTTAAAAATTAATATTGGTTTTAAATTACTTCTATAATTGCAAATTTATTTGATTTATCTATTTCCCCCTTATATCTCAATTTATGACTCTATAGTTTGGTAATGCTACTCATGCTCTCACAATAGCATCAAGGAAATATTTAAGTAGTATAATGCAGTATTCTCAACCACTGTGCAGCGGCACTTCTGCGGGCCACTAAATTATTTTAAAATTATTAATATACTCTGTGTGAAAAAAATAAAGCCCGGAACAGAATCACTCGGCCATTTTATAGAAATAAACTAAAGATATTTGTGGCATATTTAACTTATCATTTCGTGGTTAGAGGGATATAAAAAATTTGATTGGGTTCGTAACCCATTTGGGATGTGAATACATATGTATATGAATTAATTTTGAATAAAGAGTAAGAACTAATTTCGAACGGTAATAAACGATATTTAATTTCCAAACATTCATAGCGTCAATTCATTCAATTGGAATAAAATTAGAGGCGATTATCTCGTAACAGCCAAAAAACTTTAAAAATATTGTTACAACTTTCTACATCATATTTGTGTGAATTCGGATTTTTCGCATTAGCAAATATAAAAAATGAAAGGAAATTACAGACTTTTAAATGTAGATGACGAAATTAAAGTTGCACTATCATTTTTAAGACCAAATATAAATGAATTTATCAAAAATCATCGAGCTCAAATTTCGCATTAAATGTATTCTTATAATTAATTTGTAGTTAAGTACTCAATAAACATTTTGTTGTCTTTGTCGTACTTATTATTTTATTTAACTTTGAACACTCTTATCGTATACTCATTTACACAGCGTATTATATATAAGTAAACTTTTTTTAAATTTATTTTATTGTTACCATGCCGCCAAATTTTGAATTTGTTAAAAGTGTACCGCAACAAAAAAAAAAGGATGAGAATCACTGGTATAATGAGTTAAAATAATTATATTGAATTTTTTAATAAATATATGTAATATTAGAATGCCGCCCCTTCAGTATAGTGGTTAGCGACGCTGACTGCTGTGTCGTAGGGCTTGGGTTCGAATCCCGGAGAATACATGAATGTTTAAAAGTGTATAAAGCCTTCGCGGCATGGGGGTACTCTAAGCAGTTGTCGAGCCGCAAGTCCTCTCGTGACCTTGGTTTGGCAGGGGAAGAGAGGTGGAAGGTTCCTAACGCTTCCCCAGGGTGTTCTCCCTCAAAATTGGGGTGGAACCGAGCTAAATTGTACTGTCCCCTGCATGGCTATGACCAACGACAGGCGTACATCTCGCCCCTTGCCATGATGAATTTCGTGGGCCTCGATCCGACTACGTCAGACAGGTGGCGTGAGCAACAATACTAGAATTATTTTTCCTTTGAAGCCTCCTCACTGTTACTTCCTTCAGCCTCGAACCCTGCACTAAGCGTGGGAGTCCTGACTCGAAAGGGAAGCCAGCTCAGGTATCGTCCACGTCACTTGACCAATACGGTGAAGAATTACGAAGTCCGTCGCCAAAAGCCCTCGTGTAGCTGAACAGTGCGACGTTAATATTCACTCACTTACTCACCCGACTCGTGTGTCCTCTTACCTAAGCTAATTTCAAAGTAACTATTTCTCGAGGCAAACTATCTGTAGTATAGCTCTAGTGGGACGTTAATTAAACAATTATTTTTTCTGGACTCTTGTGAGGATCGATTTATTTGCCGACTGAAATTATAAATAAATAAATTCTCGAATGACATCTGAACCTAGGTCGAGGAGAAATGAGAAATACTGGTGTCGTCGAACCTCTATTAAGAATTTTCGATCGTTTCTGGAGAGGCTATAAAAATGGGACCACACCCTTTCTTTAAAGACTCCGTGGAGGACGTCCACACCCCATCGATCACTAGGTAAAGCCCGAAAAAGATAAAACGGAGAAAAATCTTCAGATCTGATACAGCACATATTTCAAACGTTCCATAAATTTCGCATTATTTTCATTCACGTTGCATGAATTCCATTTTCGCTAACAAAAAAAAGCTCTTTTATTAATACCCGTGTGAAATTCCTCATTTAAAAATTATAGAGTGGATAAATCCCCACACGCGCATTCAAATATCGATCATTCATCTGATTTTATGGAAGAATCATTGAGTTAGATACGAAGAAGTTTTCAAGCCCTTTTATAGTTAAGTTTTGAAAAACATTCTTTATAAAAAGACTCGTTTATTTAAAATGTGTTTGCAAATCAGTGGTTTTCAAATTTTATCCACTGACGGAACACTTAGTCGATGTATATGTTATTAGGCGGGGAACCCTATTCCACATACACTCTCACACTTAGAAGAATCTATTATTGAAGGCACATCAACATCAGGGACGTAGCTACCGCCGTATCAGCCGTGCCAATGATGCGAAGCTGCAACATGTGGACCACTAACAGGGCTTTCTTTTCTAACCGCGAAGGAGTCTTAGTATGGGGCCCACTCAGAAATAGCTACGCCAATGATCAACATGTTACAAGTATTTTATGCAAAGGCAAGTAAAAAATGTATTGTGTTGTTAAGGATTTTTAACATAAAATTAATATAATTTACTCATTAATGATATTAGTTTATGAACCAAGTGTCACATACCCATGCATTATATTTAGTAAGTGGGATGTATGCTTGAACTTTTTTTAACAAAAACTGTTGAAGTCTAGGCAGTGGAGTAACGGAAAATAATTGGGCCCCCGCAAGGTCAGATCTTGGGCCCCAAGCCGGATATATATATATATATATATATATATATATATATATATATATACAAAGAATTGCAAAACCATAACGTAATGTACCTTTACACATCACTTAAAAATATTTAAATATTAAACTTAAACTGAGTATAAAATCAACCTGTGTCTGAGAGTAAACAAAGTAAGTAACGTTTAACATTAGAGAGTATTTATAGAATTTAAAAAATGGAAAATCTAACAACAGTTGACTGATAACCTGGTAACTTAAATAAAAACGATACACTAAGAAAAACACAAACACTGCAAAATAATATTTTCGATTTCAGATCCGTAGGATAGAAAAAAGGTATCACTTACCAAATTCTTCGTTTATGAACCCCGGGATGAGCTTGACCTTAAGTTCGATAAAATTCTAGCATAAATTGTCAAAAAGTCAAAGACACAACTACTGTTACTAATAAGAAAGCAAGGACACAAAAAAGAATGCGCTCGCAGTACCACTCAGGTTGAACTACAAAAGTAACTAGTTCGTTGCGTTGTTAGCTACACACACTACTAGCTAATATACAGTACTACACTAAAGAAGTAAATCACAAAAAAGCGATTGACGTCTCACATTTTTCTTAGCAAAGTTGGTTATTAATTCATCCAATTCAATTTTTCTTGCTTCTAGTTGTTCAATACTTATCAAAGACAAATAGGAGAGCCTCTCTTCTGACATCGTACAACGTAGATAATTTTTTATTAATTTTAATTTATAAAATGACCTTTCTACCATTTCATAAGTAACTGGAAGAGTTAAAAACAATAAAACTGTAATACATACTTCTGTTAAACTTGGCGCAGCAAACTTATTTTGAATCATCAAAAAATTACCTAAATCTTTTATCAAGTTTAACTTAATTAAATCTTCACTAAAAACTGCTTTTAGAGACATAATTTGATTTGGAAATTCTCTAGATAGGTCGAGACTATATATTTTTTGAAGATTACTGGCTTCATTATATAAGAGACCATTTGTAGTGCTTACAATATTTTGGGGAGAAAGAAACCCGAATGGTTTGTAAATGCCTTTCATACTCTCAAAGCGATTTTTTAATTGAGTAGTAATAACATCAACATTGGCCTTAAAAACATCCTCCTCGTTCTCTGTCTTGCAGCTTTTCATCAGCATTGAAATCATCGAAAAACTGTCTTAACTTTCCTGTCTCTTTTTTTCAAACTCCGGGGTGATACTCTATTTTTTAGCCAAACCACAATAGCTTCTTCCTTTATATTAGCAAAATTGTTACGAAGATTCTGGATAGACGTTAAGCTAGAATTTAACATGGTCTTAGCGTTTTCCAAATCTATTTTTGGTGATTGTAATGCTTTTGAAGTTAAATTTATGCTTTGTAAAATTTGACATTGGAAAATTGGCAAAAAAACAAATTGAAACTTTTTCATATGTTTTTAATCGCTAAAGCTTCCTGTTTCTCGTCTTGCTTAGTACTGGTTAGTAAAATATTTGAAAGTACTTTTAAAATCGAAATGCAATTGTAGCGAATTGATATTACTGAGTCAAATCGAGATGATCACCTTGTCGTGCATAATGATTTAATAGTCTGCTGAATGTTCTCGTTATTCTGCACAATTTTCAGATCACTCCACCTTTTAATGCTGAGCCCAAAAAATGTGTAAACTTTTTTGACAAAAGTCATAAAATTCTCTTACATGATGCACGTTATTACATGCATCGTTTAGAACAAGATTGAGGTTGTGCGTTGAACAGTGGACATAATTTGCTCTTGGTTGTTTTTCCTTAATTAATTTCTGTAATCCCCATACGCTCCACTCATTTTGGCTGACCCATTATATCCTTGTCCTCGACACTTCGCCAAATTAATGTCCAGTGTATTTTTAGAAAATTTAACTCGTCACTTTCCAAACTTTTTGCAGTCTAATTTGCCGCCTCAATAAAGCCTAAGAACGTTTCGTTAATTCTGATATTATCTGGCTCATTATTATCATTAAC
This sequence comes from Trichonephila clavipes, assembly GCA_019973935.1. Taxonomy (NCBI): domain Eukaryota; kingdom Metazoa; phylum Arthropoda; class Arachnida; order Araneae; family Nephilidae; genus Trichonephila; species Trichonephila clavipes. The sequence goes on from BMAU01020071.1 coordinate 161,542, forward strand.
ATCAGTTGTTACATACCTTATTATAATACTTAATTTGTCTTTTTTTAAAATATTCTGTGTCGTGTCCAGAATAATAGAGAAAAAAAGAACATTTCCTTATATTTTTAACAATATTTTTTATTCTAGAGCCTATAATAGTAATAAGTTCATTTTGAATTTTGGGGGTAAGATATTTTTGAATTCTTATTTCTGACAAATGAATAGTGAGAAAATGGTCATATTTAACCAAGAGGTCTATTATATTCAAAAAATTTCCCCTTTGAGTCGAATCTCGAGTTTCTCGATGTCCCAAAAAAGGAAGATTGCACATCGCTAGAGTCAACGTCTTGTAACGTCTATGATTCTTCGTAAGATTTGGCTAACCTTATCAACTTCTTTAAAATTGCATTTCAATAATGATTTCGCCGTTTTATTTTGTTTCCAGATGTCATATGTGCGACATGCTTGGATATGAATAATAGAATTTTCACGCTCTTTAATTTTTTTTATATTCCTTGCCAGTCATTCACACACCTTTACACCAGGCTTCTTTAAAATACATATTTGTTCTATCAGCGAAAAGCCAACATACCTGACAGTAAGCAACATGAAGTCGTGTTGAATAGCACAGCCATTTCCTTTCGATCTTTTGTCCTGCCTTGGATATGAAACTATAATAAGATGATGAAAAGCTCCTTCCCTTGGCATCTTTTTTGGAAATTACCTTCTGGTTGGTATGTGCCAAATTTTAAATTGTGTTCCCTTAAATTTGCCTCTATGGGCGTACCTACATAATGCGCAAAATCATTTCTAATCAATTTTGTTTCTTCGTTCTCATTTTCCGACTCCTTTTCTTTAGAGTATATCCTTATTAGTTGAAGTGCCCGAAACTGTGTTTTTGCCTTGTGGATTAATTTTCCCTTCCAGGATTTGTTCATCAAGTTCCCTGGCATTACTACAACTAGCACTTGCACAAGATGAACTTACGGATATTAAAAAGTTATCCAATTTTGCATATCTGCTATTAATATTATACTCCTTTTCCTTTTGAATTTTTCGTTTTTGAGAACCGCTCAAAGTTTTTTTTAACTTGTAACGTCGTCAGATGGTAGCGTGAAAATAATACATCACAGCAAGGTTGTGGGAGTAAAAAAATACTTTTAATTTTTTTCTCCAATAGGAAAATTGATTTAAGTTAGATTAAGAAGTTGATAATTTCCATGCCAAGCCAGTATGGAGACCCCGTTTTGGGGTCGCTCACTCCACCGCTTGTCTCCGTCCAGTCCGCAAGGCGTTTTTACTCATTCGCGTTTCGGATTCCTGGTCAGCATCACCGAGCAAAAAACTCTGGGATTCTCCTCTCCGCTTCCTCAAACGATCAGCCCGAGCTCTTTTCCGAGCTCTTTTCCTCGACCTCTCCTTTCGGATCACCTCTTTTTTATCTTTTTCGGGTCTCCCTCGTCTCCTGAAAAAGAACCCTTTTAAACACCAGGGGTGTGTTCACAACACGCCCCTCGCTCCTTCTTATTCGCAGGTCACCAAAGTCTCTCTTGACCTCCTCCTTCTTCCTATTCCACGCCAAAACACACCCGAGCTGTCTGGCCCAAGGCGCCATAGTTCCTTGTCCACATCTGGACACACTTGTCCATCACGCCACCTGTTTCTAGTATTCCATTCACAAAACCCTAGAAAAGATGACATGATTATTTTGAGATTCGCTTCGCCTATTGTCAAAGGGGCGCCGAAGTCCATTATGGCGACCCGTCTGCCGTCTCCACTCCCTGAGTTCAGACAATAAACAATGGCCCCATGGCCACGTGCACTGGTCACACCCCAGCTGGTTGATCATAACAATCCAGGGACAATCGATGGGTGTCGTTCTTGTCCTTGACCAGCTGGTGAAACCATAAAACCTATTGTGAATCGGAAGATGGGGAGTTCACTCCCATCGAAGATGTCACAAACTCCACTCATTTTAGGGCCGCGTTTCTTGTCTTATTAACAAAATAACAATATAAGAACCAGAATAATTCCGTTTACAAAAAACAGTTCTAATATTACAAGAGAGAAGTGAGATCAAAATGTTTTAACAGCGAAGGAACACTCCCTATATTGAAGTGCATTGAATATAAAAATGTATATGTTTAAAAACAATTTTGCAAAACCTTTTTTCATTATGCTTTATTTGATTGAATATTCATAAATCTACGGAAATTTCTGTGGGCATATGGGTTTCTAAATCTTATATCTAGACCATATAATCATTTAAAATGCTCTCTATGCGTTTTCAATTATCGCAATACTATTTTTAATGAAAAAAGCATAACAGATGTATGCTATTTACGAATTCGCTAAATGAAAATGAAATACATGTGGGGGGAGCTAAAGACGCCAATAAGTTACTTTGCTACTTCAGTAAAAAGTAACATGTCTTTTTTTTCTCCCTACCGCTAACATGAAGTATAATAAAAAACACAATGATGAATTTTTTTATCTTTCTAGCATTTTATCCAATTTTCCGTCTGACTTTCTTTTTATCTGTTAGTAATTTAGGTTTGAAAAGAAAACCCACTAAAGAAAAGTATCTCTTTCGTCGCGGGGATTACAGCAAATTAAAATGTTTTTTTGATTTGGTTATTGGATCTAAGATATCTAATAAGCGATCAAAGTTTTGATTTAGAATTATGTTAGATCGCCAATTTGAAAGTCGCTTCAAAAAATTGGATTAAAAAAAATGTAAAGTTAATTTTGTGAAATTCTACGTTAATGGCGTCAGTCTAGCTTTGGGCCCCCTAGAAGTCTTGGACCCCCCCCCACAGTGCGGGGGTTGTGGGGGGTGCGTTACGCCACTGAGTCTAGGTCTGTTGAAATTATCTGCAGTCGAACTTCATAATCGGCGTGGAATTTGTTTTTATATTTTGTTCTTGTTGCTCATGTTGAGAAATATTTTTTCCTTAAATGTATTGTTCTGAATGTCATTAAGAGTACTTCGTACCCTTTGACCAACTTTCTTTGTTTATATATTTAAAAAAAACTATATTTTAGCATTTTATATAGTGTTTCTACTCAAGAAAATGATACGAGATAAAATTTTTCACATATTATTCACACAATTGTCAAAATGAAATTTTTGATGAAAATTTGGAAATTTTTAAAATCCTACTCCTTTTGTAATTATTAATTTTTTGACCTGAAAATTTTTTGTAATAATCTTATGGATGTTCTAAGAAACTTTAGGGATCGATTTTACAATAACTTGATTCGTTTTTGAGGGAAAAAAAGAAAGCGTGTATCAGTGTGAACACGCGTTAGAAGTTAACTTCTTTGGCTTACATGTATTGAATTGTATAATAAAGTTTTATTTTGAAGTAATCTTATATATAATTAACAAATTTATTATTATCATTATTATTTCAAACTGCATTTTAAAAAAATAATTAGGATGGAAAAGGTATAAGTATAGACAAAATTTTCATTTTCAATACATATACTAAAAAACATTTTATTGTATGTATTTTGAGAAAAGTATCATCATTATTAGTCTATTTCCATTATGCTTATGGGTGCTTCAGTACATACTTTTGTTATCAAAGGCTTGTGGTAACTGAAGTAAGAAATGTAGGTTTTTTGCACTCAATATCATTTAAGTATCTCGAAAAGACTGCATCAATCGTAGTATTTGATTTTGTCGTTGATATTATTCTGTTGTTTTGTAGAGATAAGGTGAAATTGTCTTTTAAAAATTCAATTAATTGTAGATATTTATCTAAAGCAAAATTGACATTAAAATCTCCACTTAAAATAATAGGTATTTTATCTTAATTTTTATTAAGTAAAGCAGAACCTCTTGATGTATATGGTAATAATGATCGATGAAGAAACTCGATAATGTCATCCAACTTTTTGTTCGGAGTAATATATACTGCTACGATTATAATTTTTTGTCCATTATCTAATACGCATTCAGCCAAGCACAAATCCCCCACTGAAGATTGTATGGTACCATAAATATCGGATTGACTGACAGAACATTCCATGGATGGAGTTATAATGTTAACAGCATCGCTAGAATTTTGATACATCGCAACTCCTCCTGCTCTCGTATTTGGTCGTTTATTCTTCACAATGTAGTTGAAATTTGGAATAGATATATCACTTTCGTTGCCCAGCCAAGTTTCTGATAAAACTTAAAATATTTGACTTTCTTATTACTGAATCTTGTAAGTCTACAGCGTGAGCTGTAAGACTTTGGCAATTAAAAGTAAAAATCGATAAACCTCGTCTGTTCGTTATGAAATTAATCAAATCTTCATTGATAGTTTGTAGTTTGTTCAATGAAAGTCGTTTAAACTCCTCTTGCAAATGAATTGTTGATGACGATCGTCTTCAACAATGGTAAAATGTTTTATCATTATTTTTTGTCGTAATATCCTTTAATACTCGTTACACGTGATAAAGCAACGTATAATAATGATTGAGAGGGACGTCGATCGTATTCGTAAACAATTTCTGAGTGTGTGTTGCCTTGAGATTTATGAATTGTTGTAGCACATGCACACACCAACGGAACGTGCGTACGCTTATGCATACATTCGTAAAGAATTGCTTAAAGAAGTTAAATCAGGTAAAAATATGAAATTTAGAAAAATCAAAACGCATGGAACGTTTTTAAATTTCTTAAAAACTATACTCATTTTTTTCACACCAATTTTTTTATATGATTTTAGTTCTAAGTTACAAAGAGCCAGTAAAAATTTGGGGCATGTTTGTAAAAAAATTTACTGCCCACTGTAGTCTTAAAATACAAATTAATGAAGCACTATATAACACTTTCACAACAATCAAATTAATTACACCAAAGCATATATATGATTTAAAAACTCACTTCTTAAACTGGATTTAGAAATTCCATTCGGTTGAAAATTTAGTAAACACAATCTTTTATTGCCAAACTATTTGAAGAAATGCTGTGTTGGCACTAAATTTTAAAAAAATAGATTGTTTGTATTATTTCCTTAAAAGAATTTTAAAGCTTTATATCCAACAAACTCTCCTTAAACTAATTTTTGACAGATTTTGAACCATTTAAATGCCTACTTCGAGTAGATTAAAGACTCACTTTTTTCCGATTTTTTTTAATTCATAAAATGGATTATATTTTGTCTTCTAGGTAACGTAAAAACAAAACAAAGTATGTATCGCAAAGCTAAACGAGGAAAGGCTTGTTAAAGCTGCTGTTGAATGAGGAGAGGGGGGTGGGTGCAAGCTCAGGGCTAATAGATGAAAAACACAAGAGAAATTTTAAAAGCCGTAATTTTTTTAATCTATTTTTTCAATCTTTGAATAGATTACAGATAATACTATTCTACATATGGAAAAAAGTTTCATTAGATTATTTTTATAAATAATGAAGTTATTAAATATTTAATTAAAATTTTGAGTATTTTTTTGAAAAATCGCAAAAAAAAAAAGATTTTGTCATTTTTTTTTATAACTTATTCTAAAAGAGAAAAGCATGAACTTGTTTAGAATAAAATATCAATTCATTAACTCGAAAGGAAACTTAAAGGGAATGGTTTAGAAACCATTTTTATAAAAGCGTATCAATTTTGACTCATTTTAAAAAAATCGTAAGAAATAGAAAATATCTCATTATTTTGTTTTAAAAAATATACCATATCGTGGCGAAAAGAATGATCTTTCCGATTCTGTAATTATTTTTTGTCTGAGATATAGTATGAATTAGATGGCGTTTTTTAAAACGAGGGGAAAATTCAGAACTTCACTCATTTCTACCTTACATTCATTGCTAACCGTAACTGGTAACGCGTAACGGAAATTTCTCCCTACCGTGCCATAAGAAGTTAACTTCACACAAAAATAAAATGTTGATATGCATGCTAAAAATCAACGAAAGAAACAATATTAACTTTTATTATAATTAATTTAATAACAATACATTTAAAAAATTTTTTTAAAAAGTATTCAGTTTACAAAAAAATGGATCCCTAATTTTCTTGCATGTTTTATATATAAGACGCAGGGAAAAAAATAGAAGTGATTGGTAAATAATTTTGGGAAGAGTAGCATTTTGAATGTACTAATGTCTCGAAAAACACAAACTGAGAAAAACCACTTTAAAGTTTACAATTCTGAAAAAATAATTATAGTAAGCTTATATAAACTTAAAATACCACCTTAAGATATTAGTTATACATTTTTCTTTAAAATAATTGCATTTTCATTTTTTTTCAACCCATACATTTTTATAAATGATCCATTTTGAGAGAGTACTAATTGCACAAGAAAATTCAAGAAAAATGTTAAAAAAAAAAATTTCTGTCACGACAGAAATTTTAGTTTTTTTTCTTATATATTGAAGTATTACGTTTGTATGAAAACATATCAGGAATAAGAACTGAAATTATATGAAAATATTAATATAAAATTCCTTAATTCAAAAATTTTACATGCACACATTTCACAAAGAAAAAAAATGACATTATTGTATTGCCTCGGTAACATTCTGCTTTATATATTACACATTCTTTTTTATAGTTATTATTTCTCTTAATAAAATAGATTTTTTTTATCAAAAGGTACCTTTTAGCTTTTTTTTTTCTAAAAAGGGGGCATGGCTGAATTGCCTAATTTGTTTTCAAATGAAGTTTTATTCAACTTCTAACTTTCTGACATGCACAAGTGATATATCAATCGAGAGATAGTAATGCAAAGAATAAGATTAATTAAAAATGTAAAAAATGGTAGGTCTGTCATTTTTGGGGTACCAAGTCCTCTTAAAATGTTTATGGCATTGGTAGAAATCCTGAGTATTTTGCATGAATTTGCAAGCTGAAATTTAGGAGCAATAACTTAAATTTAGATTTTAACGTTGAATCTGTCGATATATCGATAAGTTGTTCTCATTCCTTCATTATAGATCTTTTTTTCCACAAATGAAAAAAGATGTATTTTCCATTAGAAACGTATTTAGTTTTGCAAAACTTTTACATTATTTTATTGACAGGGGTGTAGTTACCACCGTATCAATGATGCGGGGCCCCCAAGCTAGAGGGGGGTCCCAACGTATGAAACAGAATTATATTGTGTATTATATTTTCAGAATTATATTGTATAAATCTGAAGACGTAACTGTATAATTCTGTACATTTTACTCTGTTCAATTTTTAAAAAAATTAAAAAGTCTTCTGCAATTTCTAAAATATGTTTTTTTTTTAATTTCTGTATTCTTCTATAAAAAGACATGCGAGAAGCTTTTTAAATTAAAAAAGGCTACGTGTGTAATGAAAAATTTGGTTGATAATACTTTATTCATATTATAATGCAATGTAGAAATCACGCGAAACCCTACGATGAATATCATCTCTTATTGGATATAAAATTATTATGCACTGAAAACATAAGAGTTTACGCCTTCTTTTGTACAATTTGTGCTGGGTTTGTTTAGCCACAAAGGGAGCCTCCGGAGCTCGTTTGAAAAAGCCTCACCGGGCGGGCAGCCGATTTCGAGGCGTGCCGTCATTCCCTTTTTCGTCTGACACTTTTCTTTTTATTCTAATATCTCTCAGTGAACGTCTACAAGAGATAACAATTTGCTAAGTGAATTTACATCCGACGATCCGTTATACGGGACAGGTGTTCCTCGAGGACACACCCCGTCCCGCGTCCACTGAAAACTTAATGATCACGTGACAAAAAGTTGTCATCGGAACCATTGTCGGGACGAATGGATCAATAGATCTCCGGCATTCAATCCTTTCATGTTTCTCGCTTTTCTTTCTTTTTTATTCTGAACTACGAGTAGGTGCCGGAAAAACTCGTGTTCTGACAAATATTAAAATTCTTCTTCTTTTGTGCTTACCCAGCAAAAATATTTTCAATGTAAATGCTTTAGGGAACGGGACGTTTTGGACAGTTACACGGCCGTTACCTTTAATAACAGGCGTTGTCCAGATTATTTCCTATGGATGAGACGTGAAATCAGTTACAAAATTAATTTCCAAAGAATTATAAACATAATTAATTCCTGTTTTCGATGGGAATGTTTGACTTTAAAAGTGAAATGTAAAGAAAAACCCCTGTCAAATGTTCAAAAGCCCCGTTGTTACTGTTTATTTCTTGGGTTGTCTTTCCCACAAATTGTCGAGAAATAAAAAAAATATAGTATTCGATGAAAATAATGTTACACCTTAGTTATATTTTTTTATATATTTCAATCTCTTAATTCCGAGTCCCATAAAATTATGCAAATGCGTAAACATGCTACTATTAGAATAATGTGTAATTATCTATATTCTTTTTAAATATCTTACGTGTCTTTTAAATAGAATATTTGGTTTCTTTCTAAAAAATCTGAAAAAAGCAGTGTAAAGCATTTGAGACTCAATTTTGTTCCCTTTAAGAATAATTTCAAGATTTATCACCATTGTCAAATATTTATCCATCCTGACTATGTATATTTATTTTAATAAATAAGAAAAAAAACTGCTGCCTTAAACATTGTTCCATAAATCGAAACATATTCCTATCTAATTTTATTAATTGTTCAACTTCAGTCTAGTATTAAAACTTTAGCTGATACTACAAGATCAATTTAAAAAAGAAACGAGCTTTCGTGAATGGATCTAAAACAAAATTAAATATTGAAGGGAAATTTACTAAGATTTCCTGGCCTAGCATTTATCAAAAGAAGCATTAAAATTCTTCGAAAACGAATGGCATGATACAATGTATAATTGAGAATAATGTATTGATAAAAGATTGCACCAATGCACATTTAATTATCGCACTTTTAGTGGTGACCCCCGATGATGATAATTTAAACACTGTTCGCTCTAATTTATATAGCTCTCAAGGACTAAAACTTTGGAAGAACTTTTACCTACAGTTCAAGCAAGATTCTTGTTAGAAACAGATCATCCTACATTTAAAAAGCTTCCGAGCTATATTTAGCCTTTATTACTTAATGAGATTATCCGTGTCTAGGAGTGAAAAAAATGCTTTTGGGGAAGGATAGGGAAACCTTACGAGTGTCTTCACTTACGGCTTCTCTCCGTTATTCGAAAGCGCATAGGCTTCAAACATACAAAATGGATGCATAATTTGTATGTTCTCTTAAAGCCAAAGAAAAAAAATGCTTCGCTATTGTTAGCTATGTGTGCTCATGCTTATGGGGATAGCAAAGTAAAAGAGCGGAGTTTCCCAATGTATTCATTATTTGTCTAGATCTTGTATAGCATAATTTTTAAATAAGAAATTGCGAATGGTTGGAGTTTTTGGAAGTGAAGAATTAAATTATAAAACGTTAAGCGTGTAAAAATGACACATTTTGCTAATTGAATACGTTTTGTAAAATAGTACTGAACTTAACAAGTAGCACTGTTTAAACACTAATTTGTTTCATGGGGAAAAAAGAGCTAATATCGGTTTTTACAATTAAATGTAGGATGTTACCTATTTCTCAAGAAGAGTTGTATTCATCTAACTTTGCCATAAAATAGCCGAGCGTTTCTCAAACTGTGGGGGTGCGCCCCCTAGGGGGCAGGATAACTCTTCGAGGGAGGCGCGAGCCTATTGAAAAGTCGAAAGCAGAAGATTAACTAATTTACTGAAAGAAAAACAATTACATGTTTACATAATCCACTGTTATCAATGTATCAGTACTGCACAATGTACTTTATAATTAATTTAACACTAAGTCAATAACAAATGTACTAATTACCAGTAATCCCGTGGGTTTTTCATATATAAAACTATATTCAAAAATTAACACTTATCTTCATGATTTGTACGGTTTATAGTTAATCCCTTGGCTTCCGATTAAAAGTCACTACCCAGTGCCTCCGTTTTCCACGTGCATTGGGGGAAGGAATAAACAAATTTTCTGGAGTAAATCCTTCGTAAACGCTGTCACTGCATTTCAAAGCCTTCGGAAGAGTTTTATGGATAGCAGTGCACAGAAAAGATCAGACTTGGGAAAGGCGTACATATACGTCCGGGTCAATGGACGCTTTGGCTGAGCGTTTAAGAGGTGAAAGCCGTATCGTAGCTTCAAAGTATAGAAGAGGGAGGGAGGCGCGAAGAAAATTGTGATTGAATATTGGAAAGTTTCCCCACTTATGATTTTTAAACACATCCACCTTTTTTTCTCTCAATAACTCTTTCTCCCAGAAGTAGATGAAACCGAAAGTTTTCGGGGGGCTCCAAGCTCCCAAATACCACATTAAGTCATCTAAATTTTATTATTTTGGAGTGTGTAAATTCAATCCCACTGGGAAATTAATTTTGAAATATTCTTTCTCCAAGATCGCTGCGGTTTGGCTTCTTCATTCCACCATACTATATGTGTTGATCCTTATGTGTGTACGTACTAAATTTGTGTTGACCCTTCTTTTTTGATTACTTAGACATATTTAGAGGAATTTAAAAATAAATAAAATTAATAATTGGGGTGGTCAATCACTTGAGCTTAAAATAAGGAATAGGCATCACAAATAAAAACGTCACTTTTAAAATGTGTAATAATTAACTCGGAATTCGAATCAAATTTCTTTAATATAGCAATCACATTAAATCAAATAAATAGTTCGTGCCACAGGCTCAAAAGGGAAACGACGGTTCCTTTCGTGCAACAACAATTGAAACAAAATCAAACTTTTTTCCAAATAGAAAGCACTACATCAAGCGTTTTCAACATTACGTAACTAAATAATTAAACATACAAATTATATAATGTTATACCAGGTATATCAAGACAGCTGTGAAGCTATACATGGTAATAAAGGTAAATTCATTTTAATAAAGATTAGGTACTACATAAAGATTATTTTTAATTTTCTACTTATAAGAACTTTTTGAAAAATTTATTGATGGAACTACTTAAAACTCCCAAAATTGATTTCGAAATCATTTAGACCATATAAATTTTTTCTCCATTGAAAATAAATGAAATGAATCAATTTTAATCAATCGCAAGTTTAAATGGTAAAATTCGAAATGAAAGAAAGGTGATTCATTTTCTTATATCGGGGAGGGAATAATTTACTTTCTATTGTAGCTATCAGTTTATTGTTAAAGGATGTTCTCGCACGTACTCTGTTGCAATTAAAAGCGTTATTTTTGAAAATTATTCCTTACTTGAAATCAAATATGCATATTTATCGCGTTTTAGCAAGTGGTAAATTCGGCAAATTTTGACGACCTGCAACGAGCCAATTCATGAACATATTTTTAAAATTGTATTCTCAAAATCGAATAAGGCCCAGAGTAATTAGACAACATATTCATAACTTAATGACCACCGGGTCATAATTCAAGGTTTAATTTCAACTTGTGTCACCGGATAAAACAAATATAGTTGCATATTTAAAATGATTGTTTTATTGAGCTTTATCGAAGCCCTAAAACCTTCCATTCCTGGCATGGAAGCTCAAGATACCAGCTCACGTAGAAAGCTCGTTATATCTGTTCGTTCCATAACTATGTTCTTTGTGACCAGCATCTTATTCTGGATGAAGGTGAAATCGTTCCGCTTTCTCTTTGCAGATTCTGGAGCAGGAGAAGCACGCCCTTCGTCGCAAGTTGGACTCTGTGGTGGGCGACTACGACAGCCGCATCCTCGAACTGCAGAGCGACATCGAGGAGCTCAGGAAGGAGCTGGAGGAGCAGAACGCTCTGCAAAAGACCGCGGAGAAGGAGAAGGGCAGGCTGCTGCAGGAGCTCACAGAGCAGAACCACAGGCTCACGGCGCAGCTCAAACAAGTAAGTCTTAGTCCAAACATACCTTAACGTAATACAGTACCTTAACATTACGAATTTTGAAATAAAAAGACATTTTTTTTATTATTATTCAGAATGAACTCGAAGCTTGTTTTATTTTGGCTTGCATTCAAAACTTTTTTCTTTTACAATCTTCGTTCGACGGATATGTATCCATTTTATATTCGACTATGTCCAACGTCAAAGCAAATAAAAATAATACTTGTTATTTTTTTTGTGACATATTTTAGTCCTTTAACAAGCATGAGGTAGATAAGGAGGAACTGGATACGCTTATTTTAAAGAGTGCCTTATTCATGTGGTAACAACTTTCATCTCTGAAAATAAAATGAGCTGATAAGACTTTCTCAACATCTTTTAGAAGAAAACTATAACACTTGAAAATAAATTGATTACTAAAGAACCAAATTGAACTAACGCAGTCAGACTTAAATGTATATGAATAATATAGGATTACTCCATCAAGAATGGGAAAAGTATATGTTCTTAAAAAAATAGTTTAATGCACTTTAGATTACTTTGCACAATATTAAGATTACAGTGATTTAATATACTTATGATTACAATGTACTTAACATAAACATAATTCAAATTCATAACAAAATTTCAAATCAAATATTTAAAAAAAATCTTCATGTCTATCGAATGTGACGAAGGTAACATTTTTTATTAAAGAATATTACGTTTGTCACGCATTATATAAAAAGGAAAAAGATATAAAATGTGAACGAAAATTTTTTGCAAGATGCATGCATTGCAATCTTTAATATTATTAAAGCATTTGGAAAACCTATAGTGGCCGCGGTAGCCGAGTGGTATAGGTATCAGACCGTGGCTTGCCTTGTCATGAGTTCGAGCCCAGTACCACTAAAGACCCGCCGTGTTGGGCAGCGATGCACGTTAAATCTATCGAGAGCTAAAACGTCCTCTCGTTGGTGTGGTGTGGTAGTTAGGAGAGGGGGTGCCAGCTCAGGTGTCGTCCACGTCACTTGACCATGGTTCAAAATTACGTGGTCCGTCGCCAAAAGCCCTCGTGTAGCTGAACGGTGCGACGTTAATATTCAATCAATTGGAAAACCTATATGTATACCAACAGCTGTTTCTAAACGAAACAATTCATAAAATAACAAATGGCTTCTAGGAAGAGTTATTCTTATACTGTATAACAACAAAATCTTAATTAAAATTAGTCTCTTTTTGTTAGTTTTTTCATAATGCAATAAGTATTAGAACGGATTCCATCTTCATCTTTTTTTGTTCATTTTTGTAGCCTTAAAATTTTCCCCTATTCAAAATTAGTTGAATTCGATGAAACACATCAATCTATTTTCTCTCGGCTCCGGTGGCTTAGAGATAGCATGCCCACTCCATAAGCCAAAGGTTGCGGGTTCGACACCGGCTCGAGTCGATAGATTTTCTGGATGCGAAAATCGTAGGCACGCATGTCATATGATTATGTGGCATGTAAAAGATCCCATGAGTATCAATTTGGCTCTGGAACTCTCGACAAAATTAAATGATGGCAATATTAAACATCCGACGAGAACTTGAATTAAAAACAAATTCAAATGTCCGAATTTGGTAACGAGGCCGCCACTAGATGGTGCCACTATGAAATGGCTCTCACATTTTGGGACTTGCCTTGTTTGCCAAGGCTAAATTGCTAAAATGCAGCTCCATTGGGAAAAAATTCTGTTTAAGTCAATTATTACAAAACGAAAAGAATCGATTAATATTTCAAATCTGAAGCCTGTAGAGGAAAATAGACATGTAAACGTACAAATGTGTCTACCTGGATATATATGTAATCCTATTGTTATTGTATCGATAATACAATATATTAAGCGCGAAAGATTATTTCAAAAAAATTGTTATTGTGCAACTCTGATTTCACAAAAATTGAAAAAGATGATACAGTTTTCACTGAAGAGAAATTTAAAGAAAACAGAGAAATTAAAGAGTGTTTCAACTGACTGTCAGAAATTTCCACAAACACTTAAATATTTGTCTAATAATTTTTAAATAACTATGCATCAAGTATAGTTTCTGTTTTAATTTTCTGAGCGTTATACTTGATAGATCCTATTGGAGTAGCATTATATTCAATAACATCTAAAAAAGTCAATTTTTCGTAAATCCCATTTTCTTCATTATTACAACATAATTTAAAAAGTTCTGAAAACGTATATCCGCAATATAGGAAAGAATTTAACAAAATTATTTTTTCATTTGAATTTTTAACATTTGAATTATTATTGTATTAATGAATAGTTCCATGAACTTGTGTACAAATCCTTGAAAACCGTAATATCAACTGAAAACGTAAATTTTTATCACCGTATGAATGAATGATTGATGATGCAAACCACTCTCCTGCAATCATTAAAATTTGAAAAGTCATCTATACTCTCCTCCTTCAAAGGGAAGGGCTGCTAACTTTGAGATGTTTAGACAGAACTGAGATCAAGATTCTATGATACTTTATATGGCGCGAAAGATGTGTATTGAACAGTTGCTGTTTGGCATTCTATTGAGACTTCAAAAGACGAAGGAGCAAGGGGAAGTTCAGATCTGGAATGAATTGTCTACACTTCCGAATGTCATGTATTGGGAATGAATCAAATGTGAGGAAGTAAGAAGTTCGGAAAAATTTAGAAATTCCTGATGTGTTTTAAAACAGGAAGACTACTTACTAAAAACACGTAAAAAATTGTGATGGATTAAATAACAGTAGATAATCCCTAAATTATATTTTTATAAGTAAACAACAATAGAAATTTATTGTATTAAAATTGAAAAAAAGCTATCCTTACAATTTTTACTGCTCTTTATAACTGATGAATTTGCTAAAACGTAAAATGGAAAATAATATTGAAGTATGTTTAAAACATTTAGGGCAGTGAAACGTTTATTTCTAATTGTTCCTTTTATATACTTTTACAGCTGATATTGAACGATTGGCTAACGTGTCTTCTGAAAAATAATTCTGCCTCCATTCGTGTAAAAAAGGAAATATACACTGTTAGCCATTAAAATGGCAACACCAGGAAGGACTATTTACTTTATTTCTACTTGTTCCTTTTATATACTTTTACAGCTGATATTGAATAATTAGCTAACGTGTCTTCTGAAAAATAATTCTGCCTCCGTTCGTCTAAAAAAGATATATACACTGTGGTCATTAAAATGGCAGCACCAAGAAGGAATAACCTGACGAACGTCAAAATCACATGACAGGAAGAAGATGTTTGGATATGCAAATGATAGTATTTCAACGAATTTATGCGGCGCAGAAGGAAGAAACGACATCTGAAGCACTGCATAAAAGAAGTTCTGCTTCTGAAGCACTGCATACCATAAAGCATAAGGTCAAAGTTTGCTCAGAACATCGTGTTATGCCTCGAACAAGAAGGAAAAATGCTTATCAGCATGTATAGGAATTTGATAGTGGCAGGATCGTTGCCTACCAAAAGTGTGAATTATCGTTCCGTGATATCGCCCACCGCACTGATCGAAATCCAGGCACTGTCATGCGAATATGGAATCAAGTGGTTGCTGAGGGTCATACTATACGACATGTAGGATCTCCACGCCATCCCATAACTAACGCACGAGAGAACAGACATATTGTAAGGTTGACCCTGCAAAACTGTACAGCCATATCACGAACTATTAATTAAAAATGGGCATATTTTCAGCGCGCTCAATATTCGCTCGTACGGTGCGATGACGTTTGTAGCAGCTTGGACCGTCAGCACGATGCCCATTACTTCAACTTCCCATGATAACGTAGCATAGAGAAAGACGGCAATTCTGGTGCACTGTACGACAAATCTGGGTACAGGAATGGCACGATGTCATTTTCAGACGAGGCCCGGTTCTGCTTGTAGGATTCTGATGGCCTTAAATGTGTCTGGAGGCTCCGAGTATAGTGCTCGTCAACAGCTTGCATTCGATATAGGTATTGGGCAGTGGCGTAACGGAGAACACTTGGGCCCCCTTGCAAAGTCAGGTTTGGGGCCCCCAAGTTGGATTTTACAAAGGGTAGGTACTTGTCGATAGTCAGGCTGTGGGCCCTCTAGAGCTCTGCCCCCGCAATGCGGGGGTGTACGTTACGCCACTGGTATTGGGGCTTTGCACCTGATGTGGTGGTTTGGGAAATCATTGGATAAATTAGTTGTACATTCCTATTTCGGATTGATGATAATTTGAACGCAGATCGGTGTATTTTTGACATCTTATGTCTAGTGTTTATGCTGCTTGTAAATTGAATCATCTTGTCTTCGTGCCGTGCTGTTTACGTACTATAAATATCTTTTTTTGTGTATTTGCTTTCCTTCATGGTGTTGCAATTTTAATGGCCAACAGTGTAAGTAGTGTGCATTCTGTTGAAATAAGAGGTTGATTTTTTCCTTCATTAACACACTCGCGAACACTTTGTTACCATAGATTACCGTTCAGTAGCACGAAGGGTGGCATATTCTGCTTTTGTTGCGAACATGTCAATAAATGCGAGCAAACTGAATTGCGTGTTAAGTTAATTTTAAGGCTTCGCTTCTTTCTTCGTGGAACTTTTTGTAAGTTTCGAACTGATTATTTTTGTATCATATTGCAGTAAAAAGTTGCAGCTATTATTATCGATTTAAAGAGAACTTTTTCTGATGCTCTTGTGCTGTTCCATATTTTGTGTTATTTAAGCACATTTAAAAACACTATTATTACAGGCAGGAAGAACAGAAGAACAACTGCAAGCTCAACTGCAAACTCTCAGGGAACAGTTTAATGTCCGTCGGTCTAACCTCCACGATCATGTATCCCAACTGGAAGGACTACGAGAAGAAGTGTGTAACTTTTTTATTTTAGAACTCTTTGTATTTGGAATAAAATTCCAAGCATTTCAAATTCATATGGTATTTTAAACATTTTCTTTTTAGATCAATGTTCTGGAAGGTCGGAAAGCAGATCTTGGGCAGAGGATACATGCCCTCACAGATGAAAGAGAAAACCTGAACTTATCTTTAGAAGAATCTGGAGATAGAATCATTTTACTTCAGAGACAAAATAGAGAACAAGAACAGAAGGTAACTTTTAACAAAATTAAAAAAAAAAGTGTTCTTTTATGGGTCAAATTTTGATTAAATTATATCTGCTGTATGTTATTTTTATTACCATCCTAATAGACCAACAAATTAATCCTTTTTTAAGGGCATAGTACTACAGTTTCATACTGTCTGTTGAAGCGAAGTGTAAAATTTGATGTAATAAAATATAAAGAAAAAAAGAGCAAAAACCTAATATTATCCGGTTTTATTTTAATTTTTAGTTACATTGCAGACAAATTTATATTTTCATGTACAGTAAATTATTCTATTAAAACTGTATAATTTTATAACATATTAACTGCCTGTTTTGATACTTTTTATATATTTTTCATAAGAATAAAATAGTGCAGCCAATCTCTAAAACAATTTTAATTAATCAAACAAGTCATGGAATTCATTTATAAAAATATAACTTTGACGCACACGCGTGGGCAAATTGTAATTTGCTTTTTCAAATGAAGCTGCATTTCAATACATTTTTTTACATATTACGATATAAAACACTCTTATATCAAATAATGTTTGGAAATTGGCACAATTTAATTTTTAACATTTATTTTGTTTTTATTGTTATCCTATCCTTAGAAATTTTAAAAATTCGTTAAAAATATATTCTTTTTTGAATTTAGTGTTAATATTTTTATATAACTTCGTTTGTCTGTGAAAAAAAATATTTTTCGTTCGGTACGTTATACTATCGCAGTTGCATTAGAGTTAAATGCTTTAATTGTTTTAGTACTACATGTGCAAAATCCTGTAGAATAATTTTGCCAAACCAAAGAAAAAATTGTCGTCAAGCGATGCGATACTCCAGTAACTAAGATGCATTTTGACTGATATAAGTTTGGTTAGAATAGCTCCAATGGTATTTACGTATTATCGCAACCTATTGGCTACGTTTTGTAAAACGAAGCACACATGATTGCCAATTCAGATTATGCCACACATGCGAAATTGGTGGTGCCAACATGGTGAGTTATCTTGAATGTTGGGGCGATTGTTGCGATAATACGTAAGTACCGCTCCAATTTTCGTGGTTGACAAAATCACATGCACCAATTTAAATTAGTGACCAGTGTGTGTAAAAGGTCTGATATACTAGAATTTATTAGATAGATTTCTCTTCAGATAATTAATGTCTCATTCGGTGTAAAAGATGTACATGACTCAGTCTGGAAATGTATTCGATCAGAGTTGAACTTAAAATTGGAAAAGGGCTTTTAAAGTTCGAATTCGGATGGGATTTTATAGTAATGAGAAATGAGCAGTTTCAATTGGTCCAAGAACTTGGGGCACCAAAGAGAGAAGACTGACTCAACCCCTAGTACCTGCTAACTTTTTCTGGACATAATGGAATGGCCTTCACGTTTAGGGTGACCCTACCAGGAGTATATACTCACCATGTATATCGCCCATTCCGTGCAGGTACACCCTCTCGTCACTTTGAGGTAGCTAGCAGGTCTTGAGATGTTAGGAATAATAGCTACTGTTCTGTTTTTAGGTCTGAACTTATTGCAATTTATAAGGGATTACACACACACACACAATTTATTGACACTGCTTCTGACCTTCTCTTCCGGGACATTTGGATTTTAACTGACAGTCGTATTTCTATACAGCACCTTTCTCGTTGAAACAGTGTTGGGGATATGACAAGCCTAAATATTCTGGGTCTTATGTGGTTCGAATTTCTTCTAGACACTCTATATACTTTCAATGGGTCCTATCCTATAATGGATTGAATGGTTACGAGATAGCCGATAGTTTGGCCACTGCTGGCACCTTGAGGAGTAACATTTGTTTACCGAACTCTCCTCCATTAAAAGGATAGAATGAAATGCACTTTGGAGACTCACCCTTGATATTTTCGGAAAAGACCTCGCTGGTGTCACCAACTTAATATTCCTAGGGATCAGCAGATCGTGCTTTTTTAGTAGCCACATCTAATCTCTTACTTTTCAACAAGGTCAGAATGTCCTTCCAGAGTGTCACAGGTGCGAGACTCATCAGGCCTTCCTCAGTCTCATATTCTTAATTGCTTGAATTTTACTATTGACGAGGTTTTAGGAAATCCTATTTTATTGTTGGATTTTTTTGGCAATTTTTGGTTTTATGCAGATAGTGTAGTTATGCTACACCATCTGGGATAAGAAACAGTAACAACAACATCTCTTACACCAGTTTGAAAATGTTAATAGTTTTGCTTTACTTAAAACTTAACCAGTGATAAAACACTTTCATTAGCATTTAGTTGATAAATTATAGAATATCTGTCTAAATATATATTCGTAGGACCTTCAAAAACCTTTGAATTCTCCTTCACAACTTGTTCTGTTAGTGAAAATTTTGAGTAACACTTTTCAAAAATTTTAGAAATTTTTAAATTATTTAACAAGGAAAAAACGGTACTTAAGTATCAGCGTCACCGCAGCAAAATTGGCGCCACGTGAATCGTGCCATGATATCAAAACAAAAAGGATTTTAACGTGTTTTCTATGGGAAAAAAACAGTAAGATTTTGGAAGAAAATGGCATGATTCTCGTGGAGCCAGTTTGGCTGCAGTGGCTCTAACACGTAAGTACCGAAAAAACAATCTAAATTGTTTAATTTTTTTTTTTAATTTGCTAGAGTATTTAAAAGTTTTCTTTTTCAGATTCGAAGTCAGCAGCAAGATCTGGAAGATCTGCGACAGACGAATTCTCAACTTCAAGCAAAGTTGGACATCATTCTGAGGAGAAGTCCCAATGGAAATTCCTCTTTACTTGATGAAATAGAAATGTCTGCACCTTCATCCATGGAAGATGATGCTTCACGTGTACAGGTAAAGATATAAGTTTCAGTTTCATCTGAATCATAATAGCTTGCAAATTTATTTTTATACAGCTCTGCCCTCTCTGTAAATACGGGACAATGACTGGGGAGCATCGATCCGATTGCCCCGCTCTACTTCATGTTCACTCGCAAGACAACTGTGGAGTTCTCACTGCTAGAGTGACATCTGCTGTATATTGGACTGCAAGACGCCTTATGTTCGAGAGGACGTTTGCGGGCGTAGTTAAAAAAAATTATGCAGCATAATTGTAACAACGTGTTTGACAACTTTTATCCTTCTATGACACGCTGATGTACAAAAGATAAGAATAAAGGTTAATTATATACGTAGATTGCGAAGTAAAAGATAGAACGGAGTGAAATTTTGAATACTTAGAAGGCTAGTATAAATAAAGGAAACGTTTGAAGAATGCATAAAAATAAATTCATTGCTTGATTTCAAATGACGTAAGATGGGAAAAGACAAAAAAATTTGTCTATTGCCGCATTATAAAAAAACAAACTGCTTGTTAGTTAGTAAAGAGTGGGATTACCTATCTTGCTGCAGTACAAGCATTAGTCATCAACTGAGATGACTAATTTCACCATTCCTGCAATTCCAGAATGGTTTTGAGCTCAGCAAAGTCTCTTGGTGGAAGCTGACAAACTGAAACCTTTTGTTCAAGTAAGCCCTAGCCCTACCATCAAGTAAGCCATATTTGGGTTTGGGGGTCTTGCTGGTCATTGAATGTGCTTAATACGTTTTTACTTTTGAGATATTCCCTTACAGAATTGAGTTTTGCGTGACACTTCGCGTTGTGACCCATGAATAAGAGCTGTGGACTCATTGTACCACAGAAAAACGAGAACATCAGAGATTCCAGAACCTCATCTCTCTCTCTATATATACCTTAATTTATTAACAAAATCTCTTCCAAAAATATGAAGGTACTTGTATTCAGCAAACATTATGCCCACCTACAACAATGCTACCACGATATTGATCTCATTCTGTGGGGTCATAAGAATGGTTATGTGTTCCACGTTCTATCCAGATTATGCTCCGAGGGTCAATCACTTTGTGAACTTAACAGTGTTTCAATGGAGAGCATCACATCACTCCATTGGTTATCTGTTCAGTTCTTAACTTCATGATAAACGGGCTCTATTTTGCGCACGAGTCAATAGCTTACAAATAAGCTAGGATGTGGGGCATACTGGCTACTGTACCAAAGTCTTCTTTCAGCTGTTCGATTCGAAAATTATTGTCCCACTGTAACAGGACACTCCAGATATCTTGTAAAGCTCGTTTTGTTACATCGCCAATTATGAGGAGGGAGAGATTTGTCTTCTCGACTTTTTTTCAATTGCCTATGAACGTTCCCAATGATTTGGAATTAGTCACACAATTTTCTATTCCATAATTTAGAAAATTACTCTCTGTGCAACATTTATGATACTAGACACTTCTGTCTTTGAACGTTCATTTTCTAACATTAGCATGATTCCGTTTTTCAAAAAAGTTGATTCATGTTCGGATCATAATCCATACTTTTGAAACCGTTGAAATATCCACTAACCCACTGATTGCATAAGCAACCGGAACGTCAAATGCATTTCCAATAGCCCTTCCAATTATCCTATTACTTGACTTCCCTGGCAAAAAAAAATTTATACACAATCTTTGGTTAGCAGAAATAGATTATGTATACGCAATTTCATGAAGAGGGGCATTTAATTCTTTCATTTTTGCAATTCCTCGATTTTGCTTCACTTTTGTGTATAACAAGTGTATGTTAAGAAGACAACTTTTATCTCAAAATTTTGTACTTTTCCGTTAAAGCCATGCTATAAGTTTTCATCTCCAAATTGAAGTATTCGACTGATTTCTTTCAAAATGCCTTTAACTCAATTATATTTCTCAAATTCTTTTTGTTTTGATTTCTAAGTTTAACTGAATTCCTTAGATTAACAAATAGTATTAGAATGCATTTGTGGAGAAAGAATTGAATCTTACTAAGCTCGTTACCTAGCATCCAAATACGTCAAAGTAAAAACAATGCCTAGTAATAGGGCTTTAATTGGAAAATATCTGTTAACCTTATATGAAAGAGAAGTGATTAACGATCAATATATAGTAACAAATACGTCGTAACGTATTGCAACAAATCTACTTTTAGTTCCAAAGTACTTCACATTTATATCATCTAAAGAAGTCTAGGATACATTGTTTTTTTCCTTTTAATTCAATTGTTTGCTCTACATGATAGAAGAAGGGTTTCTAATTTTAGAGGCATTATACAAAGGCTTTAAAGGATGAAATTTTTTTCCTTTGCTCATCCCACAATAGGAAGAAAATGTTAAAAGTGTAATAATCACTATGAATGTGTGTGTGTGTGTGTGTGTGTTTTCAAGTTATGAAATTTTTGGTCTTTATTATAATTATTTGAAGTTGAATGTTTCATGCATTTTTGTTTATTTTGTGAAAAACCAGAAAGTAGCAAAATAGAAAGATTTTAATGAAAATATATTCTTTTTTAACATTCAATAGAAAATATAAATTAAATTATACACCTGAGGAAAAAGGTATAAATTCTGTGGGTTACTTCCATATTATACCTTCGAACAATTTCGCCAAATCAAAAAACTTCCCTAAATACTGTCATCATATGCACAAACAAGTTTATTGAGCATAAGTGGGGATAATTTTTCACTATTAGCAGCATATAGTGGCATTTACAACGTGTTTTGTTTGTGGTCGGTATAATAAGTTAGTGTCATTTTGTGCTTTTAACGGTTTTTGAAAGAATTCAATATAGCCTATGAACTTTATCTGTTATGGAATACATACAACTGGCAATTTAAGTTCATACGAATGAAATTTCAAAAAAAAATCTATTCATTTTCAAATTCTTATACAAAATTTAAAGAATATTTACAAACTTAAATTGTATTAACTTAGAATTGAAAACTTTGATTAATATGACTAGACAACATAATTGTGTGACCTGTTTAATTCTGGTCTTTTAGTCACTATTGATATTTATAGTCAAGTAGAATTTCTTAGTAATAATAAAGTGTAGTAGTCCTTTTTTTTACCGATTAAAAGTGGTCGTCAAGGTACTTTTTCGGAATTATTTATTTAATTATTTTATAATGAATTCGATATCTCACCATGACATTTAGATAAAAATCGCCAAATCCAAAGCGGCTCCCCCTATACTACACTTGAGCCACTATTTAAGACGTTGAAACTGATAAATTTATAAATAGATTCTTTATCATATGCAGCGGTCGCCAAACTTTTTGACCTCACGGACCAGTAAATTCTTAATTTAAAACCCGCAGAGCACTACTAGGATTTCTTAAGTGTTAAATTATGGTTATGAATCGAATTATGTCCCAATGCATCTTAAAACATAGTTTAACGTGATGAGTAAGTATATTCCACATTTTTCTGGGGGCCAGCGAAATTTTCTCGCGGACCACCACTTTGGTTACCTATGATCATATGTATTGTTTTTAGTGTTCGTTAATGGTGAACGACATTATCCCACCAAGTTGGTTATTGCTTATCTATTATTTATCTATCGATACTTTGAATTTGGTGTCTTAAAATTCAATGTGATTAAATAAATCTACTGTAAAATTGTTTATAGCATGTTAAAACATGAATGATTTCTTAACATTTTTTTTCTTGTGATTAAATTCAATGTTTAAACTTTTTCCCCTACTTTACAGAATCACTTACCTAATGATGACATTGAATGTGATGATCTAGTCTTGCCTTTCAGTGGACTGTTTCCTGAAGGAGATGATAATTTAAAGGTATTTTAACAAAGTTAATATCTTTTTGTAATAAATATTGTTAAAAGCTTTAAATTAATAGTTTAAGCTGTCAATATTTTAATAAAAAGGTATCTCTCCACTGCACGTTAAAATTGATAAATTAATATGTTGATTTAAATGATAACCCAAGTACAAACAATTGCAAATTTCTTTGAGTTTTGGGGAACAGAAGTATTTCATCTAAAGCAAATTCATAAATAATTAGATACAAGATTTTTGATGAAAATCAAACGTTACATACAACTTTTTTCTTAGTTATTTTGTAATTTTTCTCTGCAATTTGTGGAGGCTACGTTAATGGAGTGAGAAGGTGAACTCATTGATGGCATTGTCGAGTTGGCAGCATGAGTTATACTGCCATTAAATCTCTCCTTGTAGAAGCGTGTTAAATCCCTCGAGACTCAAAATTCTCTAATCGACGTGGGATAAAAGAAGAGTGGGATGCCAGCTCAGATGTCGCCCTCATCACTTCACCATGGTTCAAAATTATCAACTCCATCCATTGACATGCTACATCATAGAGCGAGTTGCTTCAATTAACAATCAATCTGCAGCTTATTGAAGATATCTTTCACTAAATTTATACAGAAATGGCTATATTTTACTCTTTCTCTTAAATTGCCAACAAAAAAATAGATACACTGATACCAAGAAAATTTAAAGACATATATGCAGTCTACCTTTTCTATACATGTTATAAAAAGTCAAATATTCCTTGAATAAAATTATACTGCATTTTTCCCCAAAAAATTTATTCAAATTATATTTTATAACATTTTGATGTGTTTTTTTTAAAAACTTATATCCATAGTTCCTAAATTCTCGTTTTTCGTACGTATCAGTGAGTTCAAACATATTGCTTCTATCACCAATAATATTTTACTAAAAGTTTGTTCGTATTTCTCTCTGTTGTAATATTTTCTTAAAATTTCCTATAGCATTTAGCGCAAGAGGTTATTGATATCTATCATCAGTTAAGGCGGCTGTGCCTTGAATTACGACGCAGACGAGACAACGTGTCTGTAGACAGTGGCATTTCATCTACCACACCCGAAGAACTCCAAGCTCAACAAGTTCGAGTTGGCATGTTCACCAATTTGCTTCAAGATTTCAGGAGTCTTATTGAGGATCTCCTTGCCCAAGGACCGGATATGGTTAGTTTTTTAGCCTTTTTATTATAGTTGTGATTATATACACATGTGTTTAAAATTAAGAGAATTTATTTTGAGCATAAAGAGCTTGATATAGTGCAGTAAAACATCTTTCAGCACTTATGGTACACTCACATGATCTTGTGTACAGCTCATCACTCACAATGCAGGAAAACCTAAAAGGGAGTGTAAAATGAAGCAAAAAAAAAAGAATTTATAGGTAAGGCCTTCAACAGTTTTTCCAACATAACTGGAATACTGGAATAGAAACATTGCATCTGTCCCTGTGGCACTCAGTCCATTTCCCCAGTAATACTGCAATCAGGTTCTAGGCTGTTCTGGGAGGGGAAAAAGAGTTACAATTGTCTTTCCAAGAGCATCCTAAATATCCCCTACAAGGTCTGAATATCTAGAGGTCATTCATACAGAGAATATTCTCACTTTCCAGATATTCGTCAACCAGATTAGCGTTATATGAACGAACATTGTTCATCCATAAAAAGGATATTCAGACGAATTGTATCCCTAAAAAAATGAACATGGTGAACATTTAATCCCAATATCCTCACATCAGTCTCAGAACCTCTGTCAAAGAAGTCTAGGTGCCCATACAATATGGTGTCTGTGCAGATTGTGAAAAAACCTTCACTTCCATGTACTTATGTTTTTCTCATATTAGAGGACATATAGCTAGTCGCTGAATTTTAAAGTATATTGAAAATGAGGGGTTAGGCTGTGTCTGAACTCATCAAGGAATAGAAAAAATAAGTAGCAAATATTTTTGCAGTCTTATGTCGCGTAACCTTCTAGAAATACCCTTGAAATTTGGGTTTATGTTGCTGCAAAGCTCAAAAGAAAGCTAAGAAGCCATTGCACGCCAATTATACTTTGCTGTAGAGGACAACTAGAAGATAATTGAATAAAATGAGGATTTTGTTGGTCATTCATGGCTTAGACTATTTCTTGATGTATACGGCCTCATTAAAATATTCTATTTATAATGAACGATTTTGGTTTAAAAAGTCAATTTTTTCAATGCTAATATTAAAGTTTTATTTCTTAGCCTTCTGCAGCAGCTCAAAATTTATAAAATAGAATTGGAGTATGCGACGGAATACTTATCCCTTTCGGGCTCGAATCTTGACATAGTAATGGCAGTGGTGCATGTTCTGCAATTTACCAGTGTTAGAAAAATTTATAAAATGTGAAAAAAAGTTTGCATTATATATAAGAATACTTTAAATACCTTGAAATTAAACTTTTGGTTAAATTAAAATGCAGAAAAAATAAAGAAACATGATCAAGAGGGGATAGTTGTTTACAACAACATTGAGGGGAAACCCAATGACTTCCAATCCTGCTTCCGGCATAATGTTAACCTGTGAGAAAACATCGAAATTCAATTGAGTTTTTCAAACTTCTTATGTGCAAGTTTTTAAAACTCTTTTGAACTTTATGGATAGAAGATGATCGGCAGATTTCAGATTCAGGATTTATGTTATTTATTTCAGTGTCTTTTCTAAAATATCTTGGTGATTTTCCAATAGAGATTTTGCTATAACCGGAAAAAGAACAGGGTACTCTAATGACTGCAGCGCCCCCGTAGCAAGCTTTACGGTAGAACTTGTCCATCCAATCCAGGTGCAACAAAAAAATCGCGAATTTTAGGGCTATGTGCTTCAAGCAGTTCCTCAACGATCGATAAGAATGTAAATGTTCTCTGATAGAAAGGATTTTGATTAGTTGCCAGAAAATGACAAGAGCAATACTTTTTGAGTTTGATTAAAAAATTGGTATGGAATAAAAAAGAAAAAATTTGTAAATTACTTTATAGTAACACAGAGAAATGTAACTAAAAAAGGTAAATTAGATCCATTACAATTTGTCTTGGCTTGAGGAAATTTAAATCAGAAAAATATTTGTTAATTCTAATAATAAAAAAAATTATTGAATCGTCTATTTTTTTTTTAGAAGTTTTGGTTGGTTGATTTTTAATAACTTGATATAGGATTTTTACTTTGTTTGCTGTTCTTAGGTTAAAAATTTATAAAATGCTTGCAGTAGATCTGGCAACGCAAGTGGTTTTCCTTTAATACTAGCGCCGAATTTAACGCCGACTGGATGACCGGAAAAATTTGAGATGAATTTTTAAAGTACGATCTGTGGAAAAAAACTTTCAATGAAAATTATCCGAAGGAATGGGATAAATATTCTGACCTTAATAACACATCACTCAAATTCTCTCTTTTTTAACAACTTCAGTTAAGACCAAAAAAGCAGGAAACAGAAATTTCTTTCATCGTTAAACCTCTGTTAAAATTTTAGTTTAAAAAATATACAGTTTTTCCTCATCCTTTCCGGTGATGTAATTCCATTAAAATGAAATAAAATGTTTTTGAAGAAAAGCATGCAGAATATCTCCTTTCTGATCACAACCAGAGAGTCTAGCTTAAAAAATGTGAACTGTGAAACTTTTTTATCGAAACCGTAAAGAAGGATGAGTCCCCCTTACAGACAAAAACTATACAGATTTTTTACTTTTTGACCACAACTAGAACCCAGCTTTAAAGAAAGAAACGGAAGTTTCATTTTTCGATTAACCATTGTGAAAACATTTAATTGTTTCTCTTCTCCTTTCGGAAAATTCAGTGTAAAAAAGAATAAAATGGTCTTGACGAAAATCAGACTGATTTTTTTCCTTTCTGACGACAATTGAAAACTAACGAAATTATACTAGGGTTGCCCTGTTGGCAAATTTATGACCTGGTTTGGCAAGAAAAAAAATTAAGCATCAAGGTGTGATCCAAAACTGAAACTGACCGCTTCAAAATGTAGTAGCTGCATTATTTCATGTACTTTTAATTCAAAAGTACTATGCATAGCGCAATGCACTATTGGAAAAGATCGGTCATGTTATCAGCAGGTTCTAGTTCAGGGTAAAACGTGTATCTGGTTTAGTCTAGATACTCTTAATGTAATGAAATTAGTTTACTTTGAATTAAGTTCCTGGGATTATTCATTCGATAAATGTTTACATGTGTTAAGACCCAATGAATCTTTCTGGTATAATATAATAAAAAATGCCAAAAAAAGCTTTTGTTTCTTTGAAAACTAAAATTGGGTGCACATATGATAGGATGTTATAATTCAATGAAGGATATTGAGATTTCTTGGTAATTCTAAATAATTTGAACATTAAAAACCAAGACTGTGAATTGCATGAAAAAGTTGGTTCGCATCAGAGCACCTAATGCAGGGGTGGGAAACTTTTCCAGGTGCTGCGGTCCACCCAATGGCGTAGGTGTGGTAAGCTAAGAAGAATGTCTACAATACTTATCAGAACTTAGTAATAAATAAATAAAGAAAGTGCATTTTCCTACATAACTATCATAAAAAAAACTTATACTTTTAAGACCGCGCTTAAAGCAAAACGCAAGATATAAGCGTAATAATAGCTACAAATATAATAAAATCAAACGATTCATTAATTATCGAACAATTCAAAATACATGAAAAAATAAAACAGTTTCATCTCAAGTTAGTTCTTGTAGTTGTAGTCAATAGAAGATTTAGTCACCAAATTGTCATCCAATATTGAATATTTCGGTATATAATTACCAACTGTTAATTTTCAAGCGGTCACCCCAAAATTTCTTGGTGGTCCACTAGTCTATCGCGATCGACTTGATGCCCACCCCGGACCTAATGCATGTAAACATAGAAAATATTTAAAACCAATCTGAAAAAAAAATTTAAAAAAATAATTTAGATGAACTTTGTAATTCAAGAGAATCTTGTAATTTTAAATTTCCAACAATGTATTATGTAGGACTTGGGAGTTCAAATGCACTCCTGCTTTTCTCAAATAAAGATTTTTTAATCTGTGTGTGGCTGCAATGCATAAGATTATGTTGCAAGAAATTATTCTTGTAACATTTGAAATAATTTTATTCAGGGATTGAACCTCTTTCCTATTATAATTACTTCGTTTTGCACGTTATGTTTGATATAAAAGTTGTACATTTTGGAGATTTTTTTTTTAATGTGTTAGAATTTAACTATTGATAAGCTTCTGCATCTTTGCTTAGGAGCATTAATTTAAATTTTTGTTCCGTGCCGTGGAGAGAAAATCTACTGAATGCATAAATTCTCTTAATTTGATCACCTTTGGCACTTGAATTGTGTTGAGTATCTGAGTTGTAGTTCGGTCCTTTTTTTTTTTAAAGAATTTCCTTTTTCTTCCTGTTTCTCTCCTAGAATTGGCTTTTCTTTCTTTCCTTTTCCAAAATATTTCTATACTCTGACATATATTTAGATATATATTTGTTCCTTTATTATATATAAATCTTCAAAAAATAGAGATGCATATATATATTGTTTTATTGAAAATTATGAATTTATGAAATAGACATTAAAAAAAATTACAGAAATTGCACTACATAAATTTCAAAAAAAAATTCTCAAAAAAAACTGCATTATGGAAACTATTTACAACTTTCTCAATGAAAGTGTGAATAAATTTCTTTTCAGCCTTGTCTTGCATGTCAATCTGTAGCTGAAGAGACTGGGAACTTGGAGCGATTGCAGAAAGAATTGCAGGCCAAATCAGACTGCCTTAAGGAAAAGAATGACGAAATATCGAGATTAAGCACAAAGGTCAGTTTATGATCCTAATATTTTGCAATGTTATTTTTTTATTATCTTGTAAAACATATTTTTAATAAAGAAGATTGCTAAAAAAATTCCATTTAAATTGACTTTTTTGCTGAATGACAAATAATTGTACGAGCTGAACACCTGAAATATCCATTGATATTTTTTAATATTATATTGGTTGTTATAGAAAGAGAGAAATATATATGTGTAACAATCAAAAAGGAATTTAAATTATGTATATTTAGAGAAATTATTAGATTAAAAAATATTTATGACTAGAATTAGTTTGGGAAAAAATGACTAGTAATTAATAAACTTATTTTCAGGATTCAAAAATTTATTATTTGAAAATCATAAACATATCTATTAAAATTACTAAAATATATGTAATTTCTTTAAAATGTTTGGCATGTTTTAACTTATTAATATCTGTGTAACATTATACCCCATTATCTTAAAAATTCTTATTATATAAGGAAATCACTTGTAGGATAATATGTAAAAATTTATAGTTTATTATTTGGAAATGTTTAACTGCATTCATTTGAATGCATCAACACAATTGCATATTTAATACACATTTGCCAGTTTTTATCTAAGTAATTTATATGTTTTAATATTTTCTTATTGCCAATCTATATTTAACTTATATCTGTCGGATATATATTACTACATAAAAAAATAAATAACTATGTTTTTATCATTTTTCATTTATTTTTGGACAGTTGACAATTCAAGATACTGAATTGGCTGCTTTGCGAGAAGAAAGAGATCACCTCAGGCAAGATGTCGACAGCAGTGCTTGGGCCAAAGATGAAATTGTGAAAAAAGCTTGGACTATGCGAGACCAAGCCGTAGCAAGGTTTGTAACTGTCAGATTCAATCGTTATCATTTTGTCTTGTTTTTTCAATGCATTTAATCAATTTTCTTTCTCAATTTTAAAATTATTAAAAAAATGTTTGATAATTTTTTTAAAAAAAAGTTTATTCTTACTAAGCACAAACACGCAGTCTTCCTTCTAGTTCTTTCATCAATGCAAATAAATGATAGAATGAACAGTTACCGTTTGAGTCTTAAGTTCTAAAATATCCAACTGTGGATTCCTTAGTGATGCAAATTTCAACAAACTTGTTGTTATATTACTACGATGTGTTATTTTAATGATATTCAGCGCTGCAAAGAATCGTTCCTTTAATTAGGTAGTACAATCACTTGGATGTTGGTAATCTGAATTTATCTTTATATAATATTTGCTGATTTCAGTAATAAAGAGTATTTGTTATTAAACAATTTATTTTTTTAAATACAAGACTGAATTTTAAAGTAGTCTATGTATGCCATTGCTGTACATATTTAAAATTTTTCAAGGGTGTATTTCTTAATTGTACTGTTTACCTTTTGGTGGTTAATTTATAAAAGCATATAATATTTATAAAGAATCTGTCCAGTTATAGTAATTAACCATATTAGTTATATTATCCCATTATAGTAAGAAAACTCTTTAGGTATTTAAAAACATTTTGATTTTAAAAAAAATCTGGAAAAGAGTTTTCTTTTTGAGCGAGGAAATTCATTTTTATTTCTTTGATTTATTTTGTGTAACATTTTCATAACATTTATAGGGTTATTTTTCAATCAAAAATTTTATTGTAAATGTGTATTTCAGAAAAAATACAGTTGAAATTGAACTTGCCAAGACTCGCATTGAATTAATGCATATCAACAGTCAATTAATGGAAGCCATCCAGCAAAAAGTAGAACTTTCACAGCAACTGGACCAGTGGCAGGTAAAAATAGTTTCAGTATGGTATGATAAGTTAATAAGCATGGTCTTATGACCTTAACAGTTTGAAAACTATCAGTATTTGAACATTTTCTGAAGACTGTAATCAGAATATTGTAAACATTTTCATTTATTGGGAAAAAAAATTGTGGTGTTGTACATCCAAATACTTGGGAGAAAAACTTGCTATTTCATTGTGGCTAGTCCTAAGAATATAACAAGAAATGCATTTTATACTGTATAACTTTTATTCTATAATATACATTTATTGGTGCGGTCACATTCAAGTATATATCAATTATAAATGTAACTATCATTTTTTTAATAACTATATATACATCTTTCTTCATGCTTTTACTTTTTCCTGAGTGATCTTTAATTTTCCTCTGTGGATTTATTTTCTTTGGTTAACAGAAATGCTTACCGAAGAAAAATAATGATGATCTTTCTCGGATTTTGATCCATTTCCTCTAGTATTCCATCCTCCTTCTTTTCCTTTTCATCTATTCACAAAGTTTAGTTTAAAAATCACAAAAGCACGTTTTTTTCATAAATTAATGATTATCTGACATAACGACCCATCTCTTGTGCCAATAAAGCCTTGCACCTGTTATATTCATAGTAATTATATGTAGTATAAAATTTCATAATTTAAATATATAAATAAACTCTTAGTGGTTTATAACAAATTTTGAACTTTTCTGATTGATGAAAAATGTTTTTTTAACCTTTTAAATACTACACTATGATTGAAAAAGGTAACAGAGTATTAATTCATTTAAACTCAAATGAAAATATTATAAAAAATAAATTTTCTGGTCTTTCTTTTTTAATGAAAAATATGTTTAGTGATATTTATGTTCCAAATTGATTTGTGTCCAGAATTTTTTAGAAGTAATGTGAACTTTTAAATGTTACTAAGAAAAAACACAAATTCAACAAATCTTCAGCTTTCCTTAAAAAAAGTTACATGTTTAGCAAATAGAAATTTTAAGAATCAAAGAATTTTTTACAATTACTTTCTGGTCTGTAAATAATCCGTTGAAGTAAAAAAAAAACATCAATAGGGTGAAGGAAGTAACAAATAATCTTAAGACCAAAATTCACAAAACAATAATCATATAGATGAAAAAGTTACAAAGCATAGAGGAAAAAATCTTTAAAACAAGAAATAAAGGCAAAAAATATTTTGGGGAACTTTTATGTTTTGAGATTTTTTCTACAGTCCAGGATAGTTAGGAAAGCTTTTTTCATGTAATCTTCAGAAACACTTCTTTCGTTAGATGTGGAGAATAGGCTGTGTGTGTTACTAGGATCAACTTCGGCACTTGTTTGATCTTGACAAAAGTGCTTGTATTGTTTGAACCTTTGTGATTTTTTTATTGCCTTACTTCCATATGCTGCGTGTAACTCATGAAGAGTCTTAAAAGATTATTTCTGTTATAAAACACATAACTTAAGCTTTGCAGACTGTTCACAATCTGACTACGCAAAAAAAACCCTACCTAAATGAAAACACTTGCTGTATTCTGTGACATTAATTAAATAAATCATTAGCTTTTCTGCCTTCTTTATTAATGAGATTAATATTACAAAAATATATATTTTATTCTGCAATTGTTGAGGTACAATCTGATAAGTCAATCCCTCCAATCTTCTATTCATAAAAAAGTTCCAAAGTCTGTGTTATTCTTGTAAAATATATAATTTATTTGAAAATTAAAATGTGCCTGAAACATCTCTTGCACTCTATCAATGTATCAATATCAATTTTAGCAATTAAATGTTAAAATCAAGAATTATTTACTTGCAATAAAGTCTATAGATGTTTGAATTATCATTAATGGACAGTTTTTCATTTGTTTCCCAGCTTGACATGCAAGCTCTCTTAGATGAACAAATGAAGAAGAAGCTAAAGAACTATGAGCAGCAGGAAGACCGACGACCAAGTCGACAGAGTCAGAAACTCAAACATCAAGTCAATTCCAAAGGAAAACTATTCAAACTTTTTAGGTGATGGAGTCAGCCCTCTTTCCTTCCCTCGCAATACTATTTCTTGTTTTCTGTTTCGAAGTACTTCAGTGAATTCAAAATTATTTATAAATGTGATACAAACTTGTTAGATCATCAGAAATTTGAAAAGTGAAGTTTTATTTTTGTATACAGCAGTTTGTTCTCTTGTGTACTGAGTATTGATTTTAGCTGTCTATTTTATGCAGCAAACCGTGATTTTAAAGAATCATTCAAAATGGGGACCAATGTTTCAGAGTGTTAGCAGCTAATACCTAAGCTGTTGTGTGTTATTATATGCTTCAAGTTTGTAAATACATGACCTGTTTTGTTAAATATTTTAGTTAGTAAGTTTCTTTAATTTATTTGAAAGTGAGCACTATCTTATGAACTGTATATTCAATTGTATATGGTTGTGTGCCTTGGTGCTGACTGATGCATAACAAGCAATCAAAGACTAAGTATGGAAGATATTTTACAATTGCTGCATACTGTCGCAAAAAGATAATTATTTGTCAAAATACTCATGCAACATCATGAAAATACAGTTTACCAGAATGAAGTTCTCAAAATGAATGTTATATATTACTTGTGATTCAAAGTCTTGAGAGAAATCCATTCAGTGATTACTTAATATCCAAAATTTTCAAAATAATTTTGTTTGTTTAGTAATGTGTAACTTTTATTATGTTTAAGGAAATGATGTATCCTATCAAGTAAAATGTTTTTAATACTTATATATAAGACAAACTTAATCTTTTTAAAGTACAAGTGTTCATTTCTGCATAAAAAATAATCTCAGTATCCTTTCTTTGTATACAACAGTTATTTTTTGAAGGAAAAAAAACTTACAATGAATTTAAAAGAAATCCATCCAAGACACATAATTGTTCTTGAAACAGAAATTACATTTGTATGTCATAAGATTGTGGATAATAGGACACCTTTATTGGACTGTGTTTGACATAGAGCTCTATTGTTACTGAAAATGAAATGAAATGAAATCTTTGTTTTATTAATACATTGAGAAAGCTGACAAGGCTCTCATAAAAACTAAATATAATTAAAAAATGTTTGATTAATTTGTAAAAGACGAACATAAAATGTTTTTATGCAAGATTTTATTAAAACATATCGTTTTAGCCTGCATAATGGAGTAGTAAATTAATAATAAAAAAATACTCCATTATTTACGGCAATGTGTGATTTCATCTGATAATATTTTTAGTTTTCCTTTGAATATGTAGTTTTCTTTCATGTGATGTGTACAATCTATAAATTTATCTTACTCTCAGTATTTTTTAAATTTATGACAATCGTATTTTTGTTTTAAATAAGTGCTTCATTGCATTCTCACACCAATATTTTGTTTGTCACTTGAGATCAAAATGCTTGTGTATTGTTTCAGTTCTACTCTATCCAATGTAAATTTACAACACCACCATACAAGGATCTCACTTGTCCAAGCCCATAGAGCTAAATGTATTCCAAAAGGTTGTATGGTCAAGCGTTGTAATAAATTTGTTGCTAATAAATTATATGCATGTGTTATACATCTGAAATGTTTTGTTTTCTTGAGGGGAGAAAACTAAAGTTGTTTGGAACCTTTTGATGCAATACATTTTCAATAATTTTACAAAAATATATAATCATAGATCTGATAGTGATGTTTCCTTTTCCAAAGATTGCAACATTTTTTTTTTTTTAAAAAAAAAAATCCATGTCTTGATAAATCTAAATTTTAAATTTTCAAAATAATTTATGCTAAAGTAATTTTGGGGAGAGAAATCCTTCAATTTCACTACAAATTAGTGAGGGTGTAGGTATTTTCAAAGTTAATTTCCAAACATTTAGGTTCATGTTTTAATTTTCTCTCATCATTCTTATACATATCGGTTTATAATGAACAGTCTTCTCTCTCTGAATAAAATGACAAACTTTAACAATGTTGATTCTTAAGGGGAAAAAAGTAATTTTTAAATATATATTTATTGATTCCATGGTAATTTATTTTTATTATATAACTATAGTTTACATCTATTTGAATTTCATAAAAACATATCTATATATATAAAATTTCAATGTTTCTGCAACTTAAAAATTTTATTGCTACTATATTAAAAGAACTGATGTATATTAACCTATTTTATGTTATATCAGGCAACAGGAAATTAAATCACTTTTTTAAAGAAAACTATATAAATGTTTGTTTACAAGTATTTCAGATCTTGAAACTGATAAATAATTCAATATATTCACCAAAGTTGATGGTATAATAATCTGTTATTTTATTTCCACATAGACAAATTACCCAACATATTATTAATAAAATGGAAATCATTCATTGATGTTTCTACATAGGGGGTTAAAATAGATTTAACTGCAACACAATATTTAATACATCACTGTTTATTTCATATTATAAAATGTTGCGCAAGTTTTTTAGAAATGTACTTAATATGGATTACGTTTCGAAAGAAAGTGATTGATGGTAATCATTGCAATGATTACTTTTTAACATGAACAATAGATAAATTATTTTTTGTTTTAATGTATCAATGCGGCATTACTGTGTGCTATTGGTAATTTTAAAAATTACCTTACCTCATCCCCTATATCTTTGATTATTATAACATGAGCATAAATACTGCATACAAAAGCTTGTATTGTATTTGATTATCAAAGGTCAGCATTTATAAGATGCACAGAAACAAAATATTTTACCTCTTCCCAAAAATATCACTTCTTTAGAACAGGGATTCACAAACTTTTCAAGATGTACTCCTTGGCTTCTATAACTATGATCTAATATAAAATTTTCTCAACAGTCAACTATCGAATATGAGATTTTATGTTGAGAAACTTGAACATTCATGAACTGTTAAATCTCTGAGCAAGACAGTGTTCCATGAATAAAAAAAAAAGTTTTGGAGTGGGAGGGTACATTGACCTGGGTGCAAGAGACCAATTAAGGCCATAATATTTCTGTAAAATAAAAAATTAATACAAACATATCATTAATGCATATTTATTTAACTTGTGTTTTTGCTTTTGCTAATACATAATTCCTACAGAAAAATTGAAATTTCTTTTTTGATGCTCAGT
The DNA here is from genome assembly GCA_019973935.1 of Trichonephila clavipes. Classification (NCBI taxonomy): domain Eukaryota; kingdom Metazoa; phylum Arthropoda; class Arachnida; order Araneae; family Nephilidae; genus Trichonephila; species Trichonephila clavipes. Next base: position 197,788 of record BMAU01020071.1, read on the forward strand.
GTAAACAAATGCATCAAAGCTCTGCACACACACGTTTGACCAAAGATAAATCTTCATTAACATTAATTTGCTGAAAAGTATTCAGCATTTTCTACAGTAACTGCAACACAAAGAAAAGTTGTAATACATTTAGAAATAACTCATACCTATTTTTAAAATGTATTGCAATATGCCTTGAGTTATTTACATCTTTCATTCAAAATCAAATCCCAAAGCAAACCAATTTCCTGGATTAAATTTTCATTTACATCTTTACAAACATTTTGGAATACTTTTCCAATTCATGTTTTTCTTAAGTTTTTATATCAGTGATTTATTTGAAACCAGAAAGATTTAAAATTATACCAAATATTATCTTCTATTTGTACAATAACAGTATAAATTTCAGTGTTTATTATCTAAATTCTTCTATAACTTCATCTCTTCTGCTATTTCAGAATATAATTTATTTAATTCGTTTTTTAAGAAAATGTTCCGAGATATTCAAATTACATGTTGGCAGTTTGGTTTCCTCTAAAAAATGTAAATTTTGTTCTTAAATTCTGTGTTTTAGTTTTTAAATCAAAGGCCAAGTCAAGAAAAAAAAATTTTGCTTGAAATAGTTTATTGATAAAGCTCAAAATAAACTATTAAACACAAAATAAATGACATTTTTCTTATGTTAAATCCAATAGACTTGTATCTTCAAATACTTCTGTATTATCGTTCCTCACATCAATAAATCCTCAAGGCATAAAAACTTTGCCCTTACACTGCTTTAATCGGATCTATTTTGGCTTCTCAATGACTTTCACATAATGAATTAAAAATGTTTAAATGCTTTTGTAGAACTTCCTATTTTTTTGTAGCCGCAGAAATCAAAATTTATAAATTAAGAGTGAGATAAGCAAGGTGCATTCATTGCATGAGTGTTTAACCCTCTCACTGCATAGTTATTTTATCAAAGTAGATTCGAAAATTGCAGATTTTTTCATTAAGTATTTCAAATCTACATTTTAGTTAAAATATACAAACAAATTTTACAAGAGTTTTTATTTTAAAATATAGAATTAGATCATGAAAACAGGAACAGCACAGGTTGCAAGGCTAAATAAATGGAAAAAATGCATGCCAATGGAAATCGCAGGTTGCGCAGAGAGAGTTAAAAAATTTATTCTATAAATATTGTACACCTTTATATTTCCCTTTCATATTCCTACTGCCATCCTACGCTTGCCTTTTACTATTCATAACATCTAAATTAAGCTAAAATCTTTTCAATAGAGTTTTTGTTAGTCCTTCAATCACATCAGTTATGGTTCAATAAACCCTATAATAGACTCAGTTATATATATTTAATCTTTTCTCTTCAAACTTTATACACCAAATAATGATTGAAATTTGCTCCTTATGGCAAACATCAAGATCCAATTTGTTGATTGGTACATTGCTGTTTTTATATAGTCTTTAATTTTGTTAAGGATTTCATATCCTAATGCAGAATTCATTTGTTCTTGTGATCTGTGTGCTAAATGATACACAATTCCATTTTTCTTATCTTTTATTCTTTTTATATAATGCATTAGTGCAGAGTTATATTTGTTTAATAATTTGATTAATTTTAAGGAATTTCCATTTGTAAGCATTCTTTGAAGTGGAAGATTACTACAATTTTTTGAAATAGAAATTGCAATTCCCCATTTATATTTATTTAGTCATTTTACTAATTTTTTCCAAGCAATAAACGAGTTTAAGTAACAAATAGAATGCTTATGATCTTGAATTATAGTTGACAGCTTTCTCCAACTATTATAGCCAGCTATAAAACGTGTAAATAGTTAATTTCTTCTTTAGAAAAATTGTATACAATAAAAACAAATAATCAAATCTTGTTTCTTTGAATAAATTAATCAGCTGCAAAGCTGGGTTTCAACACTTGGCATTCTTTTAAAGTAGTACGTAGTGAAAAAATATCTTTTCAGCTTTTTTTGTAGCAAAAATTTCTTTTTGTGTTGTACAAAAATGGTCTAGTTTTAACACAAAATAATATAAATACACTAATAGCCATTAAAATTGAAATACCATGAAGGAAAGAAATTACAAAAGATATTAAATCAACATAAATAGTATTGCATGAAGACAAAATGATAAATTTTGCAAGTAGTTTGGGGTTTACAGGGGTGTGAAATTAGTAGAAACAGCTGGCAGCTAAAACAGCTGGGCTTGGATAACAGAAAGGGGCAACTTATTTCATGCTGCTTCAAGTCTTTGCCACACTTCATCAAATGTATTAGCTGGTGAAGGGTAAAACGTATTAGCTTGCTAATCCCTCAGATGTTTTTAATAAGTGACAGACCTGGAGACCATGCACGCCAGGGAAACAATCAAATACCCTGTGTATCACGGAAGGTCAGAACATATGCAACATGCAGTTTTGCATTATCTTGTTGGAAGGCCTTTGGCAGGCCTCAACAATAAGGCACAACCATTTTACGTAAGATGTCAGAAATGTACTGATCTGTGTTCAAATTACCATTGATGCAAAATAGGAATGTGCATGTCATTTACTCATTGGTTGCCCAAACCATCACACCAGGTGCAGGGCCCCTATGCCAATATCAAATGCAAGCAGTTGGCGAGCACCTTGTAGCCTCCAGAATACTGCACACAAAACCGGGACTCAGATGAAAACACGTCATGCAGCTCCCGTATCCAGTTTTGTCATTCTGCACAGGAGTCGTCTTCTCTCTGTTGCATGTCAAGGAGAGCCAAAGTAATGGCTGCCCTGCTGACAGTCCACACAGCTGCAAACAACATCTCATCATAAGAGAGGATACTGGGTGTGCTGCCATTTTCTGACCAATAGTCCATGATGTGCTTGTATGGTTTTGCAAGACAGACCTCAATATGTCTGTCCTGCCAGGCATTAGTTATGGGAGCCTGTATGTTCAGTATAATCCTCAGCGATCCACTGATTACATATTTGCATGACAATGGTTGGATTTTGATCAGTGCAACAGGCGATATCACACAGAACAACAGTCCACACTCTCAATACAGGGAACAATCTGTCTATTGAATTGCTCCACTTGAGAGTAAGCATTTCTTCTTATTATTCCAGACATAACAGAATATTCTGGGGGAACTCCGACCTTACAAAGGGCTTTCCAAATGAGAAATCCAATACAAAACCTTTCCTTTATGCAGTGCTTCAGATGTCGTTTCTCCCTTCTGCATCGTCTATGTGTGCTGAAATATTAATCCTTTGCCTTTCCCAAGCTTTTCTTCTTTCACGTGATTTTGACGTTTGTAAAATTATTCTTTCCTGGTTTTGCAATTTTAATGGCCATCAGTGTACTTGGCTGTATAAACCTGGATCGCTTATATTTTATTTGATCATGTTTATTATTATCATTTTCTCGTTTTCTGGTTCCATTTGTATAAGCATTCAGTCCTCCAACAAATTTCAGAGTTTCTACATTTTCACTGCAAGACTGTGTAATTTGTGGGGAACTTTCTTCTTCAGTTGAAGCTTGAATTGCGACTTCCGAAGTCGAAGCAATTTCATTGCCAGAATTACTTCAGAGCCAAGAAAACAAATCGACTTACAATTTCTTGATATTTAGCTTTTCTTTTTTTTCTTTTCTGACACCCAGTGAGATATTTCAGTGGCATTGACATGTGATTAGATCTAACAATAGTATACACTTTATAAAGAGAATTACCAAACTGTACATAATCGAACCTAGTAGGGTAAGGTAAATGACCATTAATCTACTACCTTATGTTTTTAACGTGTTATACATTCACACTTAACTTTTATTTATACTGTAAACTTCCTATATTTTCAAACCCATTGATTGTTCCAGTTAAATTTCTTCCTCTCTTCTGCCCACCCCAGTTGTAGCTGCCGAAGAAGAGGTGCAGTATGCGTTGTTAGATGGTTGCTCATTTAACTGTCTTTTTACATTTTGTTCAAACAACTTAATATAAACAAACATACAGATGCACACACAAAAAAACAGAAAAAGCAACTTCTGTCACTTGTTGGATCTTCGATCAGTGACCTCCAACCCTGAAAGATGGAAAACCTGCAGAACTAAAGATATCCTGCCTTGTGGCTTCTGCTGGCCTGCTTTTTCTTCTTCATAACAATAAATTGTCACTCCTTTCCAAAGACCCTTACAGAGACAAACACCTTCTCCCTGCTAGAGTAGTCACCTAGCTTCAGTCCAGCCATTAATTTCTCTGCATAACCAAATACTCTCTAATCCACCTCATGAACGCCCCCCTCCCACCAATAAAAAAACTTGACAGTTGCCACTCTGTCTGGCCCAATTACTTTAAAATTCTGGGAGTGGTCACAAATTTGGCAATTGCTAAATATCAAAAGGAATATGTGTTATTTTCATTTCTTACCATGGGCTACACATTATGAGATCACGCTAAAACCCTTATTTAAGTATAAAACTTGTGTACCTATATTAGCAATCAGACATTTCACATTAAAATAAATGTTCATCACCAGCTGTTACTTTGAGATAGATTTTATATTGTATGTCTGCCAATGCGTAGACATTCACACTTGACAAAAAACTAGAATGGAGTTTCAAGGCCAGTTAAAAGGTGCTTTTAGTCCTATCTTTGGTAACTGAATTTTGTCAACAGAATGAGAGTACAGGACAATTAAAACAAGTAATACTTCCATCTTTAACTTTATTGCTGATTTTCATAATTTTTTACAGTAATTGCATTATTAGAAAACAAAAGAAAAAGGGGAAAAATATTAAAAAGAATTCACTTTAATATATAAATAAAATTTTAAATGCTAACAGATTTAATCCCATTACAAAACTTTTTAAACACAGTTGAAATCTTGAAGGCATTACTGCAAAACAGCAAATTTTACATAAAATCATCTGAATCTTCACCAGCATCCTAAAAGAAATTATTCTTTCAGTATGAATGAACTATATAAAATGGTACAAATATGATGATAGACAGGACATGTTGACAAAAACAATAATTGAACATTTTAACTCTTTATTGCAAATATTATTTCAGATGCAAAACAGGTATTTTTTTCAATTAACACTTAAAAAATACATGAAACAACTTTGGAACTAATTAACAAATAACCCCCCATGATGTAACACTTGATGACAAAAAAATTTTTAATTTAAGTACACACACACAAATAAATTATTTCCAATATCAAAATACCATACAAATTTTTGCATGGTTTTAATCAGCTAAGAGCTTCAGAAACTCGAATTTTATTCCAATAAAAAATATTGCAATCATTCATAATCAATACATCATGTAGTAAAATCAGTACAATATTTGATAAATTAGTGTTGTTTTTTAAGCTATTGCACTTCATGTAAACCGAATACTAAATATCAATTTATTTCAACCAGAAATGCAATACTCTCAAAGAAAAAGAACTTCAATAAAATTGAGAAAAAAAAAATCTCACAACTCACCTGATTGGATTGCATTTTTGCATTCATAAGGGTTGTATAATTTCTAGAAATGAGAGAAAAAGGAAATTAAAAATTTTAGGAAACATAAATTGATTATATTAACTTAATGAGTTTAAAGCAATATTTTAAAATTATTTATGCACTACCTAACATTTAAAAAACTGCTGCTACCAACATTTACGTAAATAGATAAATCAATTAAATCAAAACAAAAAACTAGCCCAACACAAATATGAAATGAAAATGAACAATATTCGCAACAGAGATGCTATGTATATCTACACTAATGGGAAAGAAAACTAGTTTTAACAAGTTTATGAGTTACATTTCTTCACTTGGATCAATTTCGTTCAATTAAAGTTACCTACACAACAATAGAGAGGATTCTCAGTGATCAGTCCAACAATTCCAAACTACAGTCAGACACAACACAGAAAACCTCATTAATATAATGTCAATATCACATCTTGAGAAAATTAGTACTGCCAAAGTTTGGAGAAGTGACATTTTTGAATGGCCTATATTGGAAAATAAAAGTTTGTTGCGTTGTCTCAAAATAAATGTGTCACAATTTTCGCAATTATACCATGAAACCAGTGTACATAAGTGTCTAATATACCCCTTTATCCCACTTGCTCATGCTCTTAGCAATGTGTTTAATCCACCATTTTCAACATATCACAGATCGTGTTCTTGGTCTAGAGGTATGTATGTTATAGAGCCTCATAATCATACATCTTTTTTCATAGTTGAAATTCAAACAGTTGCATAATTTTTTCTAATTTTTTAAAATTATACTGCCATTATAATATTCATCTTAACATACATATTTCTTATTATAAGTTGAAGGAATTTATGATTATACTAGCTGCATAGCCCGGCATTGCACAGGCTATTTTTACTTTTATAAATTTTCCCTTTCTTTCACAAAATCAGAACTTCTAATACTCATTTTCAAAATGACTCCCCACCCCCTCCACCGCTTAGCCAGCCAGTGTTGCTCGGGCCTTTCTCTTTTCCTCGTGACACCACCATTTCTGTGTGTGTGTTTGTACGTGCACAATGTGAGTGATTTCTAAAATTATGTCAAAAAATTTCCCTTTTTCGAAATTTGCTCCATTCCACTTATTTTTGATTTAAGACAGGTTTCTTTCCCCTCTCTATAGCCCGAACACTGTTTTTTTAGTGTAAAATTATTGTTCTATCTTCCTCTCCTTCTCACAGATATGATATAGCTTCAAATTTCAATGTATGACTTATAAAAAAAATATTGCGTTAGAATTTAAAACATTATTAATGTGAAGCAATAATAAAAAGAAAACGATTCTGATGTGCTAAGAGTAAAGCTTTAAAAAGTAGCGTAATGCGAAATTGAAAGTTCCTTCTTCCTCCTCAGTTTCGAGCCTGGGATCTGCCGTTTCATAAAGCAGCCGATTAAACAATCACGTCGTCGGTTCCTTCGGGGAAAGTACTGAATTGAGCTTCAAAATAAAGGTAGATTTTTTTTCAATATATCCCATTTCATTATTCGTTAAAGTAAAAGATTTTTTTCGGGCTTCATTTTTTTTGTTAATGCTTTTACACTTCATATAAATAGTAGACGATGTACTTTTTAATTAACAAAGAATCCTTTAATAATGAAATAATATAGAAATAATCCTTATATATTTATTAAAATCAAATTTCTATAAGTAATTAATAAAAGAAAAATTTACATATAGCTATTGAAACGATTGCTTTTGTAATCAAAAAGTATGAAACAAAAATAAATAATAATTAGAATTAATTCATTATTACTGACATTTTAGGCAATTTTTTTCGTATAATTTTGCAGCCACCGGAAACACAAAAGTACATTTTTTTTAAAAAAAAGAATAGTTTATGTATGGAAATAAACAGAAAAATAGAAATTTTCAAAATTACAAAATTATTAGATCGTGTTTTAAAAACCTCTGAAAAAAAGAAGTTCCGAAAATATTTTTAAAAAATTGTAAAATAATTAAATTGAAAGAAAGATATTGTTTTTTTTTAACCATAATTTTTAAGATATTTTATCCATCTTTGTAGAGATTACGTATAATATTGTTCTACACGCGGAAAAAAAAGAAAAGCATAGTTCAAGCGGAACAACTTATAATTCGTATTTAAAAAAAAAAGGAACCGATTTCGACTCATTTTTTATTTAAAAAAAATTGTAAAATAATTAAATTGAAAGAAAGATATATATATAATTTTATTATATTAATTTTTAAATAAATTTATTTATATGTAAAGTTTCGTTGTTTTGTAAAAACAGAATATCTTTCTGATATTCTCTGCAGATGGCGCCATGATGCATTTTAAGGTTTTTAATTAATATCATTTTAACTAATTGGAATATCGGAATATAAATGGTCAAAACGGATTCCTCGGATCATTCCTGAAATTTTGGTGATTAATACCTTTAAAATAAAAATTTATTTTTTCAATATCCCGTTTGGTTATTCCTTTTCAGGTTCGAACCTGGGAACTGTCGTTTTATAAAGCAGCGCCTTAATCAACCATGCCACAATTTCTTTCAGGTAGAACGGTAAAATAATCTTTAAAATATCGGAAGATGTTGTCAATTTCTCATTTCCTTTTTTGTTAAAGTTTTAAAAAATTTCGGGCTTTATTTTTAAGTTAATGCTTTTAAACTTTATATATAGATTGCAAACAACGGTAATTTTTAAACAGAAAACTTTAAAAAAAGTAAAATTTTACATATTTATCACAAAAGAGAAAAAAGTTGAAAAAAACACATTTTTTTTAACCGTAATTTTTAAGATATTTTATCAATCTTTGTACAGATTACGTATAATATTGTTCTACACGCAGAAAAAGAAAAGCATGAACTTTTTTTTTTAAGTGTAAAATATTTTTTTCATTTACGCAAATGAAAAAAATTTCACTTTTTTTTTAAAAAAAATAGTTAATGAAAACCATTTACAAGAGTAATTAGTTTGAATTGTTAAGAATGTGTTATTCAAAGAGAGAAAAATTCAGCCTGAATTAATTTTTAAATATTTTTAAAAACCTCTGAAAAAAAAGTTCCGAATTTTCCCCTGGAAATAAATGCGTTTTAATGTTTTTAATTAATATCTTTTTAACTAATAGGAATATCGGAATATAAATGGTCAAAACGGATTCCTCGGATCATTCCCGAAATTTTGATACCTTCTGCTAGTTTCTGCTTCTTGTGGTTCTTGAGAAAATTGGGATACAGATACTTTGTTTACGTACGAATTTTAATATATAAGATATCAGAAGAGCTTACAATGCCTTTTCCCTGAAACTTTTCCCTAAAACACTTATGCAGTTTCAAAAATTAACGATCTCGATTTAAATGTTCAAAAGGGATAAATGTTGCTTTTGATTGTTTATTCTTGAGCAGAGAAGATGATGAATTCTCTATTCTAATCTTAAAATTACCAAATAAATAATTATTTGATTAATATCCCGAACTTTCAATTGCCATGACTACAACCACAAAATGAATACCTCTTTACATAATATATATGTATATATCAGTTAGAGAACAATCATTTATCAGACAATACTAAAAACATTAACTTGTGTAAGAAAACTTTCAGCCATATTATCTATACTTAAAAGAGCAAAAATTATAACAAATTAAGTTAAATCATAAAAAATTAACATAAAAAAATATAGTGAAGTAAATAAACATGACACACATAATAAAAATTAAAGTTATTTATTCCTCATAAATTTGTTCATTCATAATTATTCTGCAAGCCATTCTACTTTTCTATCCTCTGAATGAACAGTTAGAATTCAAATTGCCTTTGTTTTACTAATTAAATAAGAAAGAAGTTTTTCAATATTTTGTAAATTAAAAAAAAAGGAAATTCTACAAGACTTCCTTTTAACTTGAATTTTATTTATGTCTTTTTACAACACAATATAATTTTTCTATAAAATTGGATGTCTTACAATTTAACAAAGTAATTTTTTTAGCAAGAAATGAATTAAAATACCTTAACTTTGCTTCTTCTTCTTTTTGTTGCATTTCTAATTTCTCTTGTTCTTTTAATTTTTTTTGCTTTTCTTTCAATTCCGATCTCTCTGATCGATCTCGTTCCTCTCTTTCACTTTGTAAACAAGGAAATCTCTCAACTTTAGTTTTATTCAGTCTGTTAAGAACATCATTTAACTTTTTTTCTACTTTTATTGTTCTGACCTACAAATAATAATTTATTGCTCTTAGCACACATGGGCTATGAATAGTGTTGTTAGACATTAACAGCTTATATATATATATATAAGCTTTTTATTAACATTTTAAAGAAATTTGTAGTTTTATATTCTTAATTTAACTTTGCTTATATAAGCATTAATCCTATGTTTTTATGATTAATGTTTTTCAAGAATATGGAGGAAAATTTTTTTTATAAATATGAAGCAAATGTTTAAAAGACTAACGGAATAGAAAAAATTTGCATTACCTTCTTGGAATTATGAAAAGCTACTTGTCCAACAACCATATCATTTGTCTTCTTCAAATTAGACCATTCTGTGTATACAACCTGAATGTTGTTCTTCTTGCTACCTTTAATAAAGAAAATGAAAACTTTATTTTTCTTTTCAATAAGTTATAGAAAACTTAAAAATAAAATTAGAAATTCTTTTTGAAAAAAATGCATTTGAACATATTTATTAAATTGATCTAAAATCAAAACATGCAACAGATTTTTAAAAAGAAAGCTAAATTTCACATTTTATGCAAGAACACTTTAAATTATTCGATAATTCTTAACAATGGCTTAAATTTTGAAATTACTAGTAATTACTAGTAAAAGAATTACTTTCTTGATATAAAATAAAACATCACAAACTGAATAAGATGCCACTCTTTTCTTACACTTAATTTTTAAAATGAAAGAAAAATCTACACAAAATATCAATTTTTTATTTCGATGCATGTATTATTTTTACACTAAATTTTGATATTTTTACAGGAACAAAATGTACTCACACACAAAGCAAAAATATATATTACTTAATGAATACAAACAGAGATGACAATGAAGGAAACCTCCTACAAAAGTCCAGAGGAAAGACAATTTTGATATTATATAAGTCAAATGAAGAATTTTAAACATATACATATTCATATTTCAGCTAAAACACTTCTATGATACAATCATTCATCATTGTTTACTTAAGTATGTATGGAACAAGTGCAAATTTTAGACTAGAAAGCAATGGAAAACAAAATAAAATCAATCTTTCTCTTCACATATAGGAGAAAAGTGACTCGCACACTCTTTCACTCACTCATCACGAGATCTCCAGAACTATTAGACCTACACACTTGAATTTTGGAGACACATTTCTTTTTTGTTGAGGAGAGATCCATTAAGAACAAGTCAAGCAAAAATTAACTCCCACAGAGGTTGCTGAGGCAATATTAACAGAAATTTCCATTTTTCAACCATTAGATCTACAGACTTGAAACTTGACAAGTATGTTTCTTCATTCAGTAGAGATTCGTTAAGAACAAGTTTTGAGGAAATTGACTCCCAAGAGAATGTTACATGGGTATTATAAATTACAAAAATTCTCATTTTTGAACTATTAGACCAAGGGTGACCAACTCAAAGGACCTTGCAGACTACTTCAGAAAAACTTTATAATACTGCAGGCTACGTACAAAAATATTTATATATAAAAATTACGTGTCACAATGTTTGTCCACGATGAACTCCAAAACAACTCAATCAATTTTAATATAATTTTGCATATTGTGTGTCATTTCATCTAACTTAAAACATACGATAGTTTTTATTTCAATTAATGACGTCATAAATTTTTATAGCCGGAAATCTAAATACGAGAAATGGGAAAATTTGCAAAATGTGTGTGTCACAATGTGTGTATATCTGCAGAAGCGGATTTTGTAGACTAAAGTGCACGAAAAGTGAATGCCTGGCGTATTTTGGGTCATGGAATCCAAATTTTGAATCAGTTTCAATAATACCCGGAACTTTGCCGGATTATGCTGGTCGACTATTTTAGACACACCATGGCAGGGACTTATCTTAAAAGACTTGGAGCATGAAAACTTAGTCCCTGATGTATTTCAAAAAGGGCAATCTGAATTTAATATCCTATCTGATAAATTACCGTAACTTTGCCGGATAATTCCGGATGACCATCTATTACCTGAACCCTGGCAGTTGCTTACCCTGAAAGTCTTAGAGCGGAAAAAGTGCCTATCTGGTTTACTTCAAGGCGGTGAACGAGAATCTGAAATCAAATTTTAGAAGTTTCCAAAATTTTGCCGGATAATGCTGGATGACCCTAATGCCCCCTCCCAGGAACTGACCTCGCAGGCTGGAGGGCAAGGAAAGTAGTCTCTAGTTGCATCTAGGGGTGGGAAACGAGAACCTGATACTTCAGAAACTCCCGCAGCTCTGCAGGATAATAACAGAATTAGGTGGAAAGGCTTTGCATTTAAGTCCCACATCCAAATTTTCATTGCCTCTAATGACTGAACTTGCAAGTGCTGGGGCATTAATGGTCAGTTCTGTGTGGGTTTCAGAGTGTCGAATAAGAATCTGAAATTGAATTTTAGGAGTTTCGATAACTTTGCCGGATAATGCCGGACAACCATAATATTTCTGGACAGTGGCACCGGTCCAACCTGCAGATGTATAGTTGCAAAAAGTTAGTTCTGATTGGGACCGTTGACCCGAATATTCCCATCCAATTGAAGAAAAGCACATAGCTATGTCAAACAGCACCAGACGATCACTATGTAAAATAATGCCAAATCCGTATTTTACACAAACCATGGCAGGGGCTTACCTTAAAATTCTTGGGGTTTGAAAAGTTATTACCTGGTGTTTTTCTGGATGGGATACAAAAATCTGATATAAAATTTTAGAAGTTCCCGTAATTTTGCCGGATAATGCCAGACGAGCGTAATGCCCCCCTTCAGAGACTGAACTTGCAGGGGTAGGTGCACCAAAAGTCGTCACCCGGTGCATCTCGGGGTGTGGAACAAGAATCTGGATTCAGATTTCAGAAACTCCCCTAACTCAGCTGGATTTTTCTGGAATAAGGGCAAATGGTTTTGCGTTTAAGTCCAGCATCCTGATTTTCATTTCCTATAGCAACTAAAATAGCAAGAACAGCCTAGCAAAAAAAAAAAAAAAAAAAATTGCATTGACAATTATATTTTCAGTTAAAGTTGTCACTTTGTCAGATGGTAGACAAACTGTACATTTCGGATTCAAGCTGCCATTAGACATTCATAAGAAACTATATATATATATATAGGCACAATGTGTACCATCTAAAAAAAAAAGCAGATTGGCTACGGTATTGCGAAGGAGTTCAATCATAATTAGATGAGTGTACCATATCTAATAAACATTCACTGGAGACATTTCATAGAACTTTGTAAGATTTAAGCAGGAACAAAAAACATTCGGTGGTGATATCCTTCTACTGTGCAATGATTCCCGACACATTTTCAGTCATTCCTTGCACTACTTTTGCTTATGAGATTAACACATGTTTAAAACAATTGCTTTTATGGAAAAGGGTCGAAACACTGATTGACCATAAACACACAAGTATAATTGCAAGTTGATCAATCGGAGCAAGTATTTTCTAACCAACTGCTGGATATTGGAAACGGTGAAGTAGAACTGCATCCCAAGACAATGTATCAAACAGCCAGACAATTTCTGTACTGTTGTTCAGACAAAAAAGGAACTGATTGAGAGTGTCTTTCCGGATATACCATATAATTATCTAGATAATAATTAGCTTTGTAGTTGTTACTTTATCAGAAAAAATGTTGATATTAACAAAATAAACTTCCAGATATAGAGTTGTTGCCAAGTGATACGATGCCTTTTAAATCAATCAACACAATTGTTCATGAAAACAACACTGTAAATTTTCCAACTGAGTTATTGAATTCTCTGGATATATCAGGAATGTGCCACCACACAATCTTCAGTTGAAAATTGGTTCACTGGTTATTTTGCTGTGTATAACTTAAATCTAACTAGATTATACATTGATACATATTTATTCATCACAAGAATTACCGGGAAACTTCTTGAAGCAAACATTTTGACTGCAAAGTTTAAAGGAGAAATCGTACTGTTGCCTGATATTATCAGAATCTCCAATACCATTCAAAGGCTTCAATTCCCGATTCGTTTGGTTTTTGTGATGACCATAAATAAATCTTAAAGCTAAACAATGTCTATTTGGTGCTTGGACTTAGAAAAACCATGTTTCTCGAATGGGCAACTATATGTTGCATACTCCCATGTGGGAAAACCGTCAAATCTATTTGAGTTAGTAAAAGACGGGTTATCAAAAAATATTGTGCACCTTTTAGCGATTAGTTATATTAAACTTATTTATTGTTATACTTTAAAATGATAAAAATATTAAAAATTGATAAAAATTAATATAGTCACTTCATTCATAAAATTAAATCTTCTTATGTTGTTACTTAACAACTCCGTAAGTATTTCATACCATTTCATTATACTATACTCAAATAGGAGAAAAATAAAATGCAAAATTTAAAACATGTTGTTTTATGCTTAATTTCAACTCTCTGAAATTGTAAGCGAAGATTAATGTGACTGCATTGAATGGCTTAGAATAATATCAAATCAACATATTAAAACAATGCCACAGCAACGCATGGCCAGGTCATATATCATTTCAGATTTGGACCCATTACAAACAATTATTGAATTAAAATTTAAAACAGAATAAATTATTATTATTGTTTTCATTATTTTTCATGTATACAAACATAGATAATATAATAATAACAATATATTGATCAAATAATGGTTCATTTATTTAATTAGTGAGATATTCGTTCCACAATTCTTTCACTTAGTTTTTGCAAGTTGATCACAATGATTGTATTTGCGCATTGTAAATGATGATGCAGGTTTATTTCCATTGTTTGAGTTTGATTTATGTTCTATAAATTTTACATTAGATTTCAGATTTATTTGTTACAAAACACAAAACTTATATCAAAAATATTGCACAAATAATCATATTTTGTAAAGTTATAATGAATCTTGCAGGCCACAAAATTATACACACATGTGGCCTTTGGGCTGTGGGTTGGCCACCCCTGTATTAGATCTACAGACTTGAGTTTTGGTAGACATGTTTTTTTGTTGAGTAGTGATCCACTAAGAACAAGTTTTGTGGAAATCATCTCCCACAGCAGCATAACTACTATTGTTTTTCACACACACACACTCATAATTTATATATAACATTACAAAATTTGTTTAAAATAATATGTATATATATTTTTTAAGATAATATTTACATATTTATTTGAGATAATATTTACATATTTGTTTAAGATAATATTTACATATTTGTTTAAGATAATATTTATATGTTGACTGACAGGTGAACCTGGGGAGTACCAGGTTATTTCACTTTATTTATTTTGCTTTGCTATTTTATTTGTTGAATCTTTCTATCTTTACGAGTTTAATTTGCAATTTACTTAAAAAATTATTGAAAATATTAATAAAAAGTTTTAACCTCATTAAATTTTTTATATACTTCTACCAGGATAGTTATATTTTGATTCCCCTGTGCAAAGAATGGAAAATACCTGCAACCATCAATATATGTATAACCATCCGATTACAGAAAAAAAGATGAAAACTACAGTACAGAAAAAATTATATATACCTAATGCATAGATGTGCCACTTATAAAATATTAAAAGTAATATTCAGGGAATAAAAACTGAAAATTCAGTGAAATCTCTTAATCGAAAAATAATTACCGTATTTTCCTGTATGTAATCCGCGGATTATGTGTTAAAAAAGTTTCAAATTTCGTTGTGCGGATTATATGCCGCCGCGGATTATCTGAGAAAAAACATTCTCCATCAGAAAAGTTTTGAAAGAAATGCTGTTTATGTTTTATAAAATAAATAATAGATGGCGCTTTCACGACTCGGCTGACGTATTACAGCCATAATTAGTTTTTGTCCAATTACTTTCAAGAACGAATTCGGTTCCTCGGAAGGAAATAGCAGTTACAAGTCGCTGGCGCCATTTACAACTTAGTCTTGACTAGAGGTGTTGCATCCTTTGAAAGTTTTTATCATGATGAAGCGTAAGCGTGTTAGCTATACTGCAGACTTCAAATTAAACGCTGTAGAGAAGGCTAACGAAGTCGGAAATCAAGACTTTTCAACGTTGACAAATCGAATATTCGTTTGTGGAGAAGGAACAAGACTTTTTGAAAATTGCGATAGACGTAAAAGGGCCGATCCGTGGAAAATCTCACTGGCCAGAATTAGAGGAAGAAATAAATGGATTTTAAAAGAAAGGGACGATGGGAAAGCTGTCTCGGCAGTTAACATCAGAATGAAAGCCCGAGATTGCACGCGAAATGAATATTGTTAATTTCTCTGGTGGACTATATACAGGCGTGGTGTTACCGGTTTATGAAGAGAAACAATTTAAAAAAAGAGTCATTCAAGTTAATTCGGACAGAAATTACCTGATAACTGGGGAAAAAAAAATCTGGCGATTTTTTTGACATTTTGCAAGCAAATTATTTTTGAAAATAATTTCACAGAGGATTTGATTTTTAATATGGATGAAGTTCCATTATCATTTGATATTCCACCTACCAGGACCATCGACATTCAAGGAGCAAGTAGTATTCCTATAAATACTACTGGAAATGAAAGAACGCCATTTACTGTAGTTTTATGTTGTGCTGCAAATGGTTTGAAATTGCTGCCAATGTTAATTTTTAAAAGAAACCGCTCCCAAAGAAAACTTTCCTAAAGGTGTGGAAATTGCGAAGGGAAGGAATGAAAATGGCTGGATGAATGAGCAAATCATGTTGTCATGGCTGCAGACTATCTGGAGAAAACCCCCAATTTAGAAATTCTTTTGGAAGGTCAATGGCATTTTTAATTATGGACTATGAAATCACATAAGGTGAAAACGAAAAAATGCTCTCAAGTAAAAAAAAAAATTGCCATAATACCTGGAGGACTGACAAAAAATTGCAGCCTTTATATATTTCGGTATTAATAGATTGTTCAAATCCAAAGTTAGAAAGTTATGGGAACAGGATGTCCGATGGAGACAAAAAACTATACAAAAACGGGAAAATTGAAGCGGGCATCATATGAAAATGTCTCCTGCTGGGTCCTGAAAGCATGGAATGACGGACTGAAACTACAGTAAAAAAACTCTTTCCGAAAATGTAATATTGTTGTCAAAAATGACTCTGACGATGAAGAGTCTTTACTATCGAGTGACTCGGATGTGTTACATTCATTTCCGAATCTGATGAATCAGATTTTGAAGGCTTTTTTAACTTCTAATAAATTTTTTCATCATTCAAGATATTTTTATTTTAAAAGTGTATATAAGTGTAAAAGGGGGATCTTAATTTTTTAAAAAATTTTCCGCTTGCAATGTTTTGCTTAACTTAAAACATAGATGGCAGTAGCAAAGAACTTTTTTGTTTATTGAGATTATTGTACAAAATATATTATGATACATATTTAAATAGATGTGTTTTATTTTATAAATGTTGTCCTCTGAACAATTTCTTACTTCTATTTTTAATTATATTTTTAATTCTATGTGTCTCCTTATCGGCAATTTATATTTTTTGGATTATTCGCCGCCAAAACTGCCACGGATTATACAATGTTTTTTTTTTTACTCTGAAAAAAAGAGCTCTGCGGATTATATACAAGAAAATACAGTAACTGTAAAGAAGTGAAACTGAAAAGCAAATTAATTTAAGAATTGAATTGCCCTCAAGCGAGCTGTTCAGAAGAAAAAAAGTAATACTTCAGCATAATTTTGACAAATTAATCACTCTGAACTACCTAACCATGATATTCATCCACTTGTGTGCTTAATGTGAAATCCTTAATAAAATATTTGTCAGGCAGAAAATCTTAAAATCAGCAGTTAATGTATTTCTCACAGATTTACTGTTAGAATTGTGTAAATAATTCTTTCATTTAAGCATTCAATTGAAACTTTAAGAACAATCAGGCTCTGAATTAATTTTTTCCACACCGATTCAATGTTTAATTATTGTAAAAATTCCTATCCACACTAACCTAAAATAAGTGAGGACGATTTTCTGATGGAGGCATTCCAAATCAGTTTTCATCTGGACAAGGTGTTCCTGTTGGAAAAAGACCTTACATTAATTGAACCAACAGATCATTTGCATAGCTTTATGGTAGATCTTGCACAAAAAGGTTTAGCTACAATTTTACGTCATTTAACTTCGTTTTGAGAAAAAGCTTTTTTTGAAAATGAAATGCCTCATTTTTATGATTATTAGTGAAAATACATTCTTAGAAGTGATGCAAAATTTATAACAGGTGTATTCATTTTTTAAATGTCATTCCATACTTCAAAAAAATAGATCTCGTCTAAAAGATGATCAATAAGTTTTTATTGCGTGTATTTGAAAGAAAAAATATTTCTTGAACACCTTTTAGACTTGATACAAAATTAAATAATTTGTGTTCAAAATCTGGTTACTTTTAAAAAATCAAACAAAAAAATCATTTATAGGGATTTTAACAATTATTATAATTAATCCAAAAAGCATACTGAATTACTTCAGATAAGATGCACACATTTAAAATTTTACTCAAATAAATATTTCCACTAGTCAATATTGTGAAATAGATCTAGAGAAGTAAAAATAAAAAGAATACTGGATATGAGTCTGATTGCAATACATAGTTAATAAGAAAAGTGGATTTCTCAACTAAATTCAAGATTAAATGTTATTAATGATTTTTTAAAAATATACAAAATGCACTCTAAATTTTAAAATTCAAGCAGAGCAATGAAAAAGGAACATGACATTGGTATATAAGATCTCTATATAATATAATAAACTAATTACTGAAATGTAATGAAATTTCTCACAACCTAATTATTTAAAACTGAATCAAAACTTTTACATCATATTAAAAAAGTAATTTCAGGTGCAAAAACAGGTTACTCACAGTCTAAAATTTTGCAACGATCAAGGATGATATTTGAACATGGCATTTCATACAACAAATGTCTACACCACATAAAGATTATTGGATTTAACATGCAACATGCAATGTATTCTGTATGACAAATTTAAAAAGAAATTCCAACTTCATTAAAAACTGAAACCTATCAAACACAAAACTAGCATCGCTACCAACATGTCCACCAATATTTCTTAGTAAGAATAAGTTTTTCAATTAAAATCCTTTTTCACTCATTTTGCATGAAATATTCTGAAATAGCTTCAGTAATGAAATTTCCTGCTTTGTGGTATTTGCTTTCTTCCAAATATTAACTGTGTGTTGAGACTAAAAATTATTTCCTATTTTAAAGACATCGAGATCTAATCAACAAAAGTATTGAATTTTAAGACAATATTGAGACAAACTTTTAATTTAATTGCAACAATTAAAAGAGTCTAGGCAAAATATGTGTGAAACAAAATACTAAAAAAAAGAGTCAATTCTTTTGCTCAAACTAAAAATTTTCAGAATGAGATATTAATAACCAAACTTTTTTACAAAATGAAGAGAATTTAAATGTTTAAGCAAGATGTTCAATTTCTGTTTAATGATCTAAATCAAGGTGTGGGAGAAAAAAAATCACAATTCAGGACTTGAATTTAAAAAACCTAATTTTAAAAATTTATAATTCAAAGTAAAATGTTAAATTTTTTATGACAAAACAAATTTCCCTTTCAACAAAAAGTTTTATTTTCAACTTATTTTAACAATGAAATTTCTTTCAAAACCTCATTTAAGCACACAATATTTTCAAAGAAATTTTTAAATATTTATACCTTGTATACTATTAGCCTTGACAAGCTGCGCACAATCTTGAAGTAATTCAGGAGAAATGTCATCAATAGTTTTATTCTGAAATATCAAATACATAAGTGACATTTTTAAAAAAAATTAAATTATTCAGCTATGAAATATAATGCATAGCTAAATAACTATGGATAGTTTCTGACACATAACAAGAGACATTTCAATATTTTTCCATTAATAAAAAAAAACAAAATTTTGCTATTTTTTTAAAGTATTTTCTAAGCTTTAAATGTCCTTTTTTCTCCTTGAATAATAATTATTATAGTTCCTAATTAATAATTATTCTAATTCCTGATTAATAATTATTATTCTAATTTCTATTCATATAATAAGTATTTTCTAAGCTAAATGTCATTTTTTTTTGTCCTTGAATAATAATTATTCTATAATTCCAAACCATCTTGTCCTAACATTAAAAATAATAGTCACAAGGCAATAGAGAATGATTCAATACTGAATTTTTTTTTACTACATATTTATGAGTGTAAACTGAAAATGTTTGGAACAATTTGAAAGTACAG
The DNA here is from genome assembly GCA_019973935.1 of Trichonephila clavipes. Lineage (NCBI taxonomy): Eukaryota > Metazoa > Arthropoda > Arachnida > Araneae > Nephilidae > Trichonephila > Trichonephila clavipes. Next base: position 217,716 of record BMAU01020071.1, read on the forward strand.
GAATCAACTTATTAACAGATCCACTAAAATTGAAAAGTTAGGATTGCTGTTTAATGAGCTTTGAAGTGAGAAAGTAGATATTGAGATTTAACTGTAAGATGTTTTTGCAAATATAAAGTATGTTACTCACTTGGAGATCGTTAGTCATTTGAATTAGAATAGTAAGTTGCATTAAAACTCACAAACTTCCTGCAACTGATGTTAGGACTTATTCTGGAGCTGAAACCTATGTGACTATAATTTGAACCATTTTGTAAAAGATAATTATTATTATTGATTAGGGGATTTAAGGTTTATTTTATTTCCATTGAATAATTACCACTAAGGTATTGCGATTTGATTAAATAAAAGTTAAGTTCTGCAATGATCTCAATATCACATTAATAGAAACAAGTTCATTTCAAAGCAATTTTAATCTTTTTAAGTTCTTAGTATTTCATTCTTTACTCAAAAAATAAATAAAATCGAAAATTCTTCAAAGTCAAGAGTCTCAGTTTTCAAATAGTTTATTAAATTCACACATGTTTCATACAGAAGGTCTTTCCTCCAAAGCATGAAATAGATTGATGACCATGAGTTGCCTTTTTTGATGTTTTTCCATCATTTTCAAACTTGTTTCTCATTTATGAAGAAATGCCACGCAGCCATACTGTTATAAGGAGTTTTCATTAAATGTGATTAACTGTAGTTTGAAATAAGTCACATTAATTAGCTTTGTGCTCATCTTCAAAAAAAGAAAGAGTGGCAGAGAAAATAAGACTAGCAGAGATACTGTACAACAGTGATTCGCAACCACCGGTCCGCGGATCAAATGGTGCCGGGCCACCTAAAGAACATTTAACTATTGCCATTTTATTTAAAGTGGTGCTTTTCTCTCGGATTTCGCAACTTTCCACGGAAATCACTTTTATATTCCGAGTTAAATCACTTTTTATTCCACATTAAATCCCTTTTATTCATTTTTGGTGTAACTATATTTAATTCTAAAAGCATATTTAAATGCAACTAAATTAAAATTGTTAAATCAAAACAATCTAAAGTATAAACAATTAACATGTCCCACCCTCAGTGGGCCGTTGTAAAATTATCAAATGTTAACTGATCCAAAGGGATAAAAAGGTTGCAGAGCACTGTTGTACAAGATAATAAACTAATGGAAAAAATATGCTGGCTTCAAATAAGGTGATCAGAAATAAAAATACTGATACCTGGGACTCTTCACTTCATAGCAATTTGATCAGAAAATATCCCACCAGCAATTTAAAAGTTGGTTACTATTTGACACATCTAGCTGTGGGGTAACATTTACTACATATGTGCCACACTCATTGTGAAGAGGTTTATAAAAACACTCCTTGAAATTATCACCAGATGAAATACAATTTTAATATTGTATCATTGCTAAAAATGGATATTTCTTCATTAAAACTGTACAATGTACTTTTTGGTACAAAACAGGGTGCATTTGACTTTTTTCAACATGCTGTGATACACCAGATGAAATACAATTTTAATATTGTATCATTGTTAAAAATGGATATTTATTCATTAAAACTGTACAATGTACTTTTTGGTACAAAACAGGGTGCATTTGACTTTTTTCAACATGCTGGCAACTAGCAAATTATAAGATTTACATCCCTCTCAGTAATCAAGTAATATAATCATTCCATCTGATTTTTTTTTTTTTTTTTTTGTTGCTATAAAAGTAGGTGCAGAATGATTAGGAATAGAAATAAGGAAATTTCTTGTTTTACAATCTTTCAAAAACCCATTCTGGGAGAAACATATATTTTCCTTTTTTCTTTAATAATCTCTACAATTTTGCTATACCTACAAACTCAAATGTTAGAACAATATAGCCTAATACAAGTGCAATTATTGAGAAAAAAGAAGCCTAAGAAATGTGGCAAAATAAAAATACAAGTGGTAGGGATTTAATAAGAAAAAAATCTGCACACTTTACGGTTAATTTTTTAAAAAGTCTATCACTTAAGAAAAATTCTTATTAAAAGAATAAATTGCAGAATATGCAATGATTGCAAAATTCCTCAACACACTCAATTTTTTGACTAGTTTTTATTTTTGACTTTATTTTTCATTATGAAATTATCGTAATATCTTAACTATTGTTATTGGTTACGTATTTTTTCATACTGATTTCAAATTTGTTTGCAGAATTTACATTAAGTACATAGTTTTAACAATATTTTGAAGAAAAAAAACTTAAAAGAAGCACAAGACAATTGTAATGATTAGTTATGGTTTTTACAACCAATGAAATGCTCCATTATTCCAACCAATTAGAGCTGTGATGATGAAGGGTTGAAAACAATGTTTTACAGTATTGATAGAAGTTGTCTCTTGCAATTTGAAGTGTGTAGGTAGATCATACTGGAATTATAGGCATCTCCACTATAATGGAAGACATAAAATAATACTTTTGAACGAAGAAGGTTATTCTAAGCATCAAATTGTTAATGAAGTACTGTATGGATACTCTACTATCATGAGAATGTAGAAAAAATATTCAAAAACAAATTCTATTACAAACAGGAAGCGATCTGGACGATCCAAGAAAAACTTTACACAAAGACAGGGTATTTTACACCATTTCACTTTAAATAAATGGCTCAATTCACCAACTTTGAAATAATGGATTTTGGCATCAAATGTAAATGTGTGCCCACAAATTGTGAGAGAAATACTACTAGAAATTGGATTACAGGGCTTCAAAGCTCAAGTAAAACTATTACTGACTGATTGGTGTGGGCAAAGGATTACTCATTATGGACTCTTAGAAAAGGTAATATTTGGTGATGAAAGTCAGTTTTGCATTTCAGGTAACAAAAATAATGCCTATGCAAGACAACATACTTATAAAATATTCAGCCCTCAGTGTCTGAAGTCCATTATAAAGTATCCAATGAAAGTGATGACATGGGGCTGCATGCATTCTTGAGTTGTTAGCAGACTTCATATCCTGAAAACCAGGGAATAATGCAAAATAATACAGAATAAATTGCTACCAACAGTAGATCTTTTTGGAGATCACTTGGGTATTTTTCAGGACAATATCACCATGCAAATGCAGCCCAGAAATGGTTCGAGTGAGTCAATATTAACGTCGCACTGTTCAGCTACACGAGGGCTTTTGGCGACGGACCACGTAATTTTGAACCATGGTCAAGTGACGTGGACGACACCTGAGCTGGCACCCCCCTCTCCTAACTACCACACCACACCAACGGGAGGACGTTTCAGCTCTCGACAGATTTAACGTGCATCGCTGCCCTACACGGCGGGTCTTTGGTGGTACTGGGATCGAACTCATGACATGCCTGCCATGGTTGGATACCTTAACCACTGGGCTACCGCAGCCCCCAGAAATGGTTCGAAGACAATACTGTAAATAGAATGAGCTGACCAGAACTATCTCCAGATCTTAATTCTATAAAGAACCTATGGCATAAATTTGGTTACGATATTCTGAAGAAAAATCTTCAAACAAACTTGTGTTAATAGAAGCTTTGATGTCTTCTTTTAACCATGTGGTCATAAAAGAGCTTCTTGTGAAATGAGTGTATTCCATGCTGTAGAACTATAGTTAAAACAAACAGCTGGTCCATAAAATATTGATGTTCAAACATGTAATTTTCCAAATGCATGCTAAATGCATCATACTTGTAAGGTTTTATGTTATTCTACTCCATATATATGTTTTTCTAAGTTGTGGTTTTCTGTACATAATATAAGTTCTTGTATTCAGACAACTGTACTACAAAAAAATATTGTATTGAAAAACTAGTAACAGATTTCAAACCAGCATAAAAAAAATACAATAGAATCAATAAAATTAATTTATATAGTACAATAATTTCATAACAAAAAATTAAGTCAAACATAAAAGTTAGACAAAAAAATGAATGTGAACAGACCTTTTAGCCACCACTCTGTAGATCATTATTACTATAATGCATCAGTCACAAATTTAAGTTTTCAGATCAATGACTTCTTACTTGGCAACAGAGTAATCAAGGATCATAGATATAGTAAAATGTGATGTAGCAAAATATCACACACATTGCAATGAAAATCCTACACAACTCTTAATTTATACAAAGTGTGACACAAAAAAATTAGACTAAGAGTGTTGCTTGAAAAAAGAGTGGAGTTGCCAACAACTTTTTTGGTGACGTCCTCCCATGCACCTCCTCTATCCATGTGGCCAGTTTCACCTTAATTGATCATGCCAGTTGGGAGTATTGAGTCAGTAAGTGAACACATTCAACTGCATTCTGCCGGGAAAATGTTGAATCAACATAAAGTTTCTTGTGAAACAAGAAATCAGCCATGAAAACATTTCAAATATTTATCAAGGTTTACGAAGATGAAACTTAGTCTTGTGAACATACGTTTGAATGGTGTAAGAGGTTTTTAGGGAGAAGGGTCTGTGTGGAAGATGATAAACCTGCTGAGCAACCAAGGTCAGTGATTGCAGACCAAAGCAGAGCCAAAATTCATGATATGAGTGGGTTCCCACTCATATCATGAATCAGACTATTAATCATGGTCAGACTGTTAATCAATACTACGACATTGAAGTACTAAAAAGACTTCATAAAAAATTATGAAAAAAAGGCCAGAATCGGGGAGTGATGGATGGCTGCTGCACCAAGACAAAGCATCAACTCACATGGCCCTATCTGTCAAGCAGTTTCTGATTACCAAAAATATTACTGAGATGGGGTAACCTCCTTATTCACATGATTTGGCCCAGTATGACTTTTTTTTAATTTCCTACAGTTAAATCTTGCTGAAAAGTAACCAATTTCACCTCAGTTGAAGAGGTTCAAGCAAAAATGAAAAATCTCCTAAAGGGACTTCTAAAAACCTCATTCCAGAACTGTTAGCAGCATTGGCAGTACCGAATGCAGAAGTGAGTGAATGTTGAAGGGAACTGCTTTGAAGGTGATACTGTCACAGAAAACTGATTCTGTAAATACAATGATTTATTGGACAAGTCTCGTTTTTCTTTTTGTGTCGCATCTCATACATTTAATTTTCAGCATTAACAGAGGCTCAAATAGAGCTTAAGATTTCCATCACAATGAACCATCTGAATCCAGTTCATTGATAACTTGTAAATATTTTCTGCTTATATATATTTATTAGATTTTATTTACTTCAGTTTATAATCCACCATTTATGATTGACTATTTATCAACATATAGAAGTAATATGAGGACTGCATTAAGTAATTGGCGTGTCTTTTAATGTTGCACCATGTGTGTGACAAAGATGACATCAGAATTGGCTCTCTCCTCTCTAAACTTTCATGCAAGCACAAGAACTTATAATACAGATTTAATATACATCAGCTTGGTGTATGACAGGTCATGAATGGCTTTAGGACTTCAATTACACCAAAAGCTCATGGTTTTGAACATTTAACGACAACCACACATTATTTGTTAAACTTATTTACAAATAATAAAAATAACATTACATTTTTAGAAATGCTGAATAAAATGCAACAATAAAAAAATTTTAATGAACTAACTTTTTCTAGCCTTAAATACACATGGGCAGAAGACATATCATCAACATGGAACCAAATATCCTCTGGAAATCCATATTTAATGAGAGTTTCATCTGCAAAATATGCATTATTAGATATATATTTCAAATTAAAATTACTATATATATATAAGAATAATTTTAAAAATATTTTAAATATATAAACACATTTAAAGAAAATGTCATGAAAATACATACAGTAAAAACATAAAACTTTTTCAATGTGTTTCATAATGTTTCAACTCAAACATTTTGGTATGTGCGTATTGTCATAATAATCCCCATCATTCAAGATAACTCACCAAGTTGGCAACCCCAATTTCGCATAAGTAGTATGCCCTGAATTGGCAATCTTGTGTTTCGTTTCATATAATGTCACCAATAGGTTGCAATAATACACAAGTATCGAAATTTTAAACAAAATAGATGGTTATTTTATTTTTTTTTACACTTTTTTCCCAAATCTCTAGTTTTATTTACTAGGTGATTGATACTGTATCATGAATAACTATATTTATACTTCACATTTTAAACACAGTTTGAATGGTAAAGCAAATAACTACTGAATCCAAATCTTTTATTTAAAAATTATTACTAACACTTAAATTTATTTTCCAATAAAATTAAGTTTAAAACAATATTTTCTCTCATTTTTTAAATCTCCTCTATTCAAAGATAGATTTAAATAAAGCATCAATCATCATGATTTCTTTTTTAAAAAAATGAAATTTAAAAATGAGTTTCAAAAAACTTTTAAAAAAGTTATATTTAAAGCACACATAATTTTTCAAATGAAAAAATACGTGTTCGAGGGTTAAAAAAAGGCAAGGAAATTAGAAGTACAAGTGATACTGATACATTTTCTTCAGCATCTAAGAGAAATATCAAGAAATTGTGATAGAAGATATTTGTGACATTTTTTTAATGTAAATTCATCACTAAACTAAATTTCTTTATTACAAATATATACATACTAAATATTTTTACTTTTTACATCAGGAAAAATAGGAATTTTAGCTTTAAAAAAATTAAAAGTATAAAACTAACACACACATACTTTCAAATTTATCAAGCCCCATGTATATTGTTGCAGGGGGAGAAACAACTAAAATAGAGAAGAGAATTAAATCAATCATGGCTTTAAATATTTAGTAATAAAATGTATACACATTTTAGATGAAGTGAAAATACAAAAAAATATCCATTTTCCTTAAACTAATTATAACAGATAACATGTTTTTTTATAGGTTTTGAAACATTATGGGAGTTGAAGAAACTAAACTTTAAGAAAATGAAAATCATAACTATTTTAATAATGCTGTAGCGATTCCTATACAAGCCAGTAACAGCCTCCAGAAGGCGGTGATCCCTTTTGTCTAGTGGTTAAGTTAATCGGCTTTGGATCCATAGATCACGGGTTCTAACTCCGATAATGGTGAGCCTGCCTGAAAAAAAAACACGAAACCTTCTGATGTGTCGTGGCGCTATCTATACACCGCAAGAGCAACTAAAAGCTGTCAGACACGCATGATGCATCAATCAAGCAGTCAGATCCACATGACACATCAATCAAGCTGTCAGATCCACGACACAACAATCAAGCCATCAGACTTGACGTAATAACTCACACACACTCGCCATAGCAACTATATTGTTCATTCGTCTATCCACTGACTCACTGGTAGGAGAATGTGAGCTCAAGTGTAGTACAGGGGGGCACTTTTTGATTTAGTGATTTTTCTTCGGATTTGGCAATTTTTATCAAAATGTCTTTTGGTGAGATATCCAATTCATTCTAAAATAAATAATAAATAAGTCCAAAAAAGTACCTAGGCGACTACTTTTAGTTGCCTAAAAAAAGGACTGTGCCAAGTGCCCCCCTTTACTACACTTTAACCAAGAGGGTGTGATGGTGGTATCTATATCAGCCAGCAACAGCCTCCGGATTGAAGTTATCACTTTGGTCCAGCCGTAAATTACGTGCTTACGGAACCAAAGGTCACCAGTTTTATCCTCTGCAATGCTTTCTGCAAAGAAGTTTCAACATAAGATCAATGTAGAAACTTACTTGATCCATGTATTTATACTTTTTGTTCACTTTTCTCACAACAAAAATACTATAAAATAAAAACCCACAAAAGAGCTTCTGCAAGTTAACCACTCAAAAAACTAGTTATCAAATAATGTGAAGCTAATAGAATTTACTTAATTAATTCTGTTAAGTTTTCTTATAAAATTCCTTAAGTTTTATCTTAAACATAGAAAACATAGATAACATATTCTTCAAGCAGTTTTTAAGTATATACATAAAAAAAAAAATTGTTTCACAAGTTAAATTGTGACAGATAGGTCAAAAATAAGGTATTTGAGACACATAGTTGAAAGAGTTGTAGGATTACTGAAATGAAAATACTACACCTAAATATTTTTAATTTCAAAAATTCGTGTAAGTTAAACATTTAAAAAGAAGAAACTTTTTAATACTAACAAGAAGTATAATATTTTTCAATTTAGAATGACAGCTTACCAGTACTTGTGAAGTAGTAGACCATATTGATCTGTCTTAGGACAGGACACAAGAATTACAATAAAAGTCTTCCGACTGTAATATAAATTAAAAATTTAGATAATACAAGATTTGTATAAATATTAATTCTGTGATCATATAAAACTTAGATTACTTGTTTTACAATTTGTGAGAAATCACAGAAAGAATATACTCTAAAATTAAAATATAAATAAATTGCAAATTCACATTTTAAAATAAGACGACGGTCGCGATTATACTTAGTATTAATTTTTTTAAAAAAAATATTTTATAAAAAAAAAAAAACATTAATCTCAATCAAAATTAATATTCCACTACTTTATATTTAATACAACTGAAATATGTTTTTTGGTAACAGTTTCTAGTTAATCTAATTTTATAATACCGATGGAAAACTTAAAGATTAGGGATACAAATATCTATCAATTGATTGAATGATTGATTAAAAGGTTGAAGGGGATATAGAGCAACACAGGCTATGATCCCTCAAAAAAAAAAAAGATAAGAGAAATCCTAATAGGTTAGTAGATATTGAAAAATTTCATTCCCTTTAAAAAAAAACTCTGAAAGTTGATTTATTATTCATTGCCCTTTCCAAAACATCTCTAAATGTAAAAGTGGAATGTGGATCAATACGAAGAATAGACCAGAGATTATTACGATGCCTAGTATATCTAATACAATTTAATATAATGTGGTCCAAATCATTTATACGTTTACATGTAATACACATTGCATTATCCTGTAAATTAAATCTATGTAGAAGGCCTGGAGTAATAATCATTTTACTGAAGATTCGAGTGCTTAAGATTTCTTCTCTTCGATTCTCTGTCCACTTTGAAATGATATCAATGGTTGGAATATTTCCCAATTTTTCAAAATATTTGCTTGAGTAAAATGTTTTATTGATTTTTTGAATTCTATTTCGATATATATTTTTATGAATGTCTTCTGAAGCAATCCAGTCAATGTAAACATTGGACTCCGTGACCGATCTTGCGAGATTATCCGCCTGCTCATTCCAAACAATTTTCGAGTGTCCCGGAGTCCAAAGCAGAATTAACTCATTAACGTAGTTAGATAGCATATAAATTTTGTTAGCAAGTCTATGAATTACCTTATTGGATTTGATCGAGAAATTTTGAAGTGCAGAAAGAACCGAAAGACTATCCGACAAAACAAGTAAATTTACATTAGATTCCACCAGATCATCTGCAGCGACCTTACAGCTCAACATAACGACTCCAAAACTGAACTGAATTGATCTGTTATTATTGTAGCGTGCCTGGTTCCATGTGTTGTAGTTTTTAGAAGTTTATCTCTTAATTGCTCGTTTAATCTTTAAAGTTAATAAATGTTTATTGTTATTTAATTCAACCGTGTTGTAGTGAAGAATGCCTAACCACGCAACGCGGCAGTGGTGACCCCTTTTGGACTTAAAAACACGTAAGCTATTCTGTTCTACTGGCGAATGTAATACAAATTCTTCTACTACGGATGATCAGTACGTAGCGAAAGATTTTTTTTTTCCTCCTTCTCCTCAAGGCCACTTGAAGCATCTGCTCGGAGATTCGTTTCGCTTCCTGCTTATTCAACAATATGACTAGTGAAACCGTTGAAGTCGCTCGTATTACGTTGCGGCTGCCGCCGTTTTGGAAATCCAACGTTCGTCTATGGATTGCGCAATGCGACCATGCATTCACATTCAGTGGTATCTCCAGTGATGATACTAAGTATTCTGCTTTGGTTGCGAACCTGGATGCTGAAACTCTCTCCTACGTGTCGGACATTGTGTTAAGCCCTCCGAACAGTGACAAATATCACACTCTCTCACAGCGGCTCATCACCCAATTTAGCGACTCGGAGACTCAAAAAAATTAAGAAACTGCTTACTGACCTTCAGCTAGGAGATGAGAAGCCCAGCCACCTGTTGCGAAAAATGAAAGAGCTGTCTAATGGCCAACTCCAGGATGACTTTCTGCAAAGTTTGTGGCTTCAAAGAATGCCACCACATATCCAGACTGTTTTTATCTGCATCCTCAGAGCCTTTGGATAAACTGGCTATCATCGCTGATAAGGTTTCTGAGGTTGTTGGTTCATCCTCAACTATCTGTGCTGCCACAACTGTTCCTCCACCATCCCAGTCATCTTCATGCAGTGTTCAGCCAACCATGGACTGTCTCGTCAGGCAGATCCAAGAGCTGTCTCTACAAGTTGCTAAACTGACAAGAGAGCGCAATTCCTCTCGCCACCAACGATATAGTTCTGACCGCCGGAGATCACATTCACGCTCTAGGAGTGTCAATAGAGGAAGTGGCATCTGCTACTATCATCGCCGTTATAAAGAGCAGGCCCGCAAGTGTGTTTCACCTTGTGCATTTGTGCAAAAAACGAGTAAGCTCTGTCATAGCTGGAATGGCAGAGCCCTCGAAACATACCAGCCGGTTATTTTTATTAGACCGCAAGTCTGGCCAGAAATTCCTCATAGACTCTGGAAGTGAAATCTGTGTCATCCCACCTTCTCCAACTATAAATAAATCACCTCAGTCTAACTTCTCCTTATTTGCTGCTAATAATACCAAAAATTCCAGCCTATGGTATAGTCCGTAAAGAACTGAACCTGGGTCTGAGGCGACCTTTTTTATCTGGACTTTCATAATTGCTGATGTATCATCTCCTATAATTGGTGCTGATTTTCTAAAGCACTTCAACCTTTTAATCGACCTTAAGAAAAAGGTTGGTGGATGTGGAAACTTCTCTTTTCACTTCTTGTGTTTTTCAAATATTGTACAGCCCTCAATCCTCACTGTAGACGCAAACATCAGTTTTAAAAACATCTTATCGGAATATCCAGACCTCAGCAACCCTTCTTTAATTTCCAAATCAGCATCACATGGCACAGTCCACCATATTATTACTACTGGCCCACCAGTCACTGCCAGGCCTAGAAGGCTACACCCTAAACTGTATGATGCAGTGAAGGTAGAATTTGAATTTCTTCTTGCTCAAGGCATTATTAGACCTTCCAAAAGTCCCTGGAGTTCTCCTCTTCATGTTGTGCCCAAATCTGACTCTACAGTTAGACCTGTTGGGGATTACAGACAGCTGAATTCTGTTACTGAGTTCGACAGCTACCCCATGCCTTATTTGAATGACTTTGCTCATGCACTACATGGCAAGAAGATATTTTCCAAAATAGACATTTTTAAGGCATTCCACCAAATCCCTATAGCTGAGTGTGATATTCCTAAGACAGCTGTAACAACTCCATGGGGTCTTTACGAATATACCCATTTATGTTTTGGCCTTGTGAATGCACCACAAACCTTTATGCGATTCATGCATGAAGTACTAAGAGGACTTCCTTTTTGTTTTGTCTACTTGGATGATATTTTGTGCTACTCAGAAAATGCTGAGGAGCATCGTTCTCACTTAAGAACTATATTCCAAAGACTGAGCTCATATGGTTTAAAACTAAATATCTCTAAATGTGTATTTGGTGTGACTGAACTCATTTTCCTTGGCCACCTTATCACTCCTGATGGCATTAAGCCATTGCCTGAAAAAGTTCAAGCAGTTCTTGATTATAAACAACCAGAGACTGTTGGCTCTCTGAGAAAATTTTTAGGACTGTTAAATTTTTATAGACGTTTCTTGCCCAAAGCAGCTGAACAACAGTATCTTTTAAGTGAATTTTAAAAGGTTCTAAAGGTAAGAAGGACTCAAAGCCTTTAAACTGGTCTTCTGAGGCAATTACAGCATTTCAGAGGTGTAAACAAGCTCTTGCTGATGCTGCACTTCTTGCTCATCCTTCACCTTCTGCCCCGCTTGCTCTTCATGTGGACGCCTCTGATTATGCCATAGGAGGTGCACTTCACCAAGTTGTGGACTCTGAGCTACAGCCATTGGCTTTCTTTTCCAGAAAACTTACTTCATCTGAAAAGTCTTACAGTGCCTACGACCGTGAACTCCTTGCTATCTACTCGGCTATCCGACACTTTCGGTATATGCTGGAAGCTAGAGATTTCACAGTGTTTACTGACCACAAGCCCCTCACTTATGCTTTTAGGCAAAAAAGTGACAAGTGTTCTCCACGGCAGATCCGTCAGCTGGATTTCATCTCTCAGTTCACCACAAATATTGTACACATTCCAGGATCTGACAATATTGCTGCTGATGTTCTTTCTCGTGTTTCTGCAATCACCTTCCCAAGTCAAATTGACTATGACTGTATTGCTGAGACACAACAGACTGATCAGGAGCTTCACACCCTAATAGCATCTGGAACTTCCTTGGAACTCAAAAAGGTAACTTTTCCCAATTCGTCTACTGAAATTATGTGTGATCTATCAACGGGCACAGCCAGACCCTACATCCCAAAACAGCATCGCCAAGATGTTTTCTCTGCTATGCATAATTTATCCCATCCTGGCATACGTCGATCAGTGCATTTGATGAAGCAGCGTTTTGTTTGGCCATCAATCTCATCAGATGTAGCTAAGTGGGCAAGACACTGCCTAGCTTGCCAAAAATCCAAAATTCATCGTCATACTAGATCACCTCTTTCATCATTTCAAGAACCTTCCCAACGTTTTGATCATGTTCATCTGGATCTCATTGGACCTCTACCTCCATCAAATGGCTACACCTATTGCCTGACAATGATTGACCGTTTTTCGAAATGGCCAGAGGCCCAACCTCTCAAAGACATAACTGCTGAGACTGTGGCTGAGGCCTTCTTTTCCTCTTGGGTGTCTCGCTTTGGAACTCCTGCAATTCTCACAACCGACAGGGGCAGGCAGTTTGAGTCCTCGCTCTTCAAAGCTCTTAGCAAACTACTTGGTGTTCAGAAGTGTCGTACAACTGGATACCACCCTCAAGCTAATGGGATGATCGAAGAATTGCACCGCCCATTGAAAAGTGCAATCAAATGCCATGCTACTGAGTGTTGGACAGAAGTACTCCCTATCATCTTACTAGGTCTACGAGCTTCTCTTAAAGAAGATATTCTGTGTACCCCAGCTGAATTAGTTTTGGGACCACTATTCGACTGCCAGGGGAGATGTTTGACTCTTCCAAGCCAGACGATGATGTTGTGAATTTTGTTTCGAAACTTAAGTCTCACATGCAATCACTTCACCCTAAACCACCAAAACACCATGGCAAACGTCCAGTTTTTATCCATCCAGGACTGTTGGAAGCAACACATGTTTTCTTCGCCGAGACATGTTACGTCGTCCACTTCAACAACCCTATGATGGCCCTTTCAAAGTCTTACAAAGGAAGGATAAAGTGTTTTTCCTTAACATCAATGGTAAACGGGTATCTGTATCTATTGATAGATGCAAACCTGCCTTCTTTCTTAACACTGAGGACTTGCAACTACCTCAAACCAAGAATGAAACACCTGCTACTGTGGAACCTTATGCAACAGCTTCAACACCTGCTACTGTGGAATCTGATCCAACAGCTTCAACGCCTACCCAGCCATCTACACGTTCTGGTGGCAAAGTTCATCTTCCAACTAGGTATCGTTGACACTGGAAGGGGAGTATGCAGCGACCTTACAGCTCAACATAACGACTCCAAAACTGAACTGAATTGATCTGTTATTATTGTAGCGTGCCTGGTTCCATGTGTTGTAGTTTTTAGAAGTTTATCTCTTAATTGCTCGTTTAATCTTTAAAGTTAATAAATGTTTATTGTTATTTAATTCAACCGTGTTGTAGTGAAGAATGCCTAACCACGCAACGCGGCACATCTAAAGCTTGACAAATGGCCAAAGTTTCTGCAGAAAAAATGGAGTTACAATGGTTGATCCTGTAAGCAAATGAAGATTGTTTTGATATACCTGCTATCGATGTAATTTGGTCGTTTTTTGAAGCATCAGTAGCTATAATGAAAAACTTCTGAAATTCCCGTTCGACCGTTTCATCAAATAAAACACTTATTGCAGGAATCGGTAAATTTTTATCTTGAAATTTAAATCTATTGGTATAAATTTTACATGGAAGGTGTAAAAAGGTAATTAATCTGGGAATTGAAATAATTTGATCACCACCAATATTTAAATCTTGCAGCACACTAATGATATAATTTTTATCTTCTTCTAAAACATTAAGATTCATTGCCTCTGGGCTGTTGAAATAAAGAGGAGAGAAATCACTATTGGAGATTTGAGTAATAAAGAACTTGTTTGCCAATCTTCTAATTTTATCTGACAAAATCTCTTGACCAGCCAACTTTAGTAGCACAATATTTGGGGTCCATTGAGGGAGACCTAATGCTATTCGGAGGGCTTTTGTTTGGATAACATTAAAAGGTTTTAATTGATTTTCAGACCATTTATTTATTATGTGACAAATATAATAAAAAACTGCATATGCTGTTATTGACTAAATTAATGAGATCTCTTGATCTCGGCCCATAGTGTTTATATGCCATACCTTTTATTGCATTGATCCTTTTCAAGGCTTTACTGCTTAGTTGATTTTTAATATATAAAGTTTGACAACGTTTAGAAAAAAAACCTCCCAAATATTTAATAGAAGTTTGCCATTGTAGGGAAAATCCAGCCAACAAAATATTAGGAAGAGTATAATTTCTTTTATTTGATAATTCAGCTATTGTACATTTCTCTGGGCTTAAATTTAATTTCCAATATTTACACCACTGGAAAATTCTTTCCAGAGTATTTTGTATTTTTTTGCAAATAACATCAAGGGATTTATGAGAGCAAAATATAAAAATGTCGTCAGCATAAACCAGGCATTCAACTTCCGATTCTAAGGTTTCAAAAATATCATGCATGTAGATAGTATACAAAATAGGAGATAGGACACTGCCTTGGGCTAGGCCTTGCGGAACAAGCTTTTTGGGAGAAAAATAACCCCTCCATTTTATTTGGAAGAATCGAGATGTGAGAAATTTATGAATCCAATTTGCTATATTTCCTGCTATACCAATTTGTAAACATTTATAAATAAGACCATCCACACACATAAACAGAGTCATATGCACTTTTAATGTCTAGACTTATTCCTACAAAAAAAATTTCTGTAATTTTGCATTCATTATTGCTTTATGTACCAGATAAGTAGCACTTCTGCTATCTTTGAAAGCAACGAAACCATAATGTTGGGGATGAAGTTTTCTTTCTTTAGTTAAATAGTAAGAAATCCTATTAGCCAAAATTCTCTCAAAAGTTTTTGAAAATACAGAAGTCAGAGCTATTGGTCTGTAGGAAGATATCTTAGTTTTATCTTTACACGGTTTCGGAATCGGGAGAATGATTGCATGCTTCCAAGAATCTGGAATGATTGCATTATCAAATAATTTTTGGAAATGTCTTAAAATTACATCCCGTTGACCCTGATCAAGATTTTTAAAGAAAATTGCTGTAACATGATCCGCCCCAGGATTTGTATTTTTTGAATTTTTTATTGCACTATGCAATTCAGAATATGGAATGGTTTATTAAGAAGGTTATTTTTGTCGTAGAGAAAATCCAAAGGAAGCGGTTCATGATAGGCATTTTTAGATGCAAAATAATCAGCAAACATATCTGCTTGCAATTGAGGATGAGTGATAAACCTATTATTAAGCTGAAGAATATTAAGTTTTTGATCCGTGTCAGTAACTGTGGAAAATTTTTTCAGAATATTAAAAAAACATCTTGAGATTAGAGAAATATTATTGCATATCTTATCCCAGTACATTTTTTTTGGCATTTTTAATGTAGAATCTAAGTTTGCTCGCATATTGTTTATATCTGATCCATAATTCAGATGAAATTTCTTTAATAGCTCTTTTCCTAAATATTTTTAAGCTTATAGAATTTATAACACGTACTATTCCACCATGGTGGGAAGGATCTATTCGAGACTTTCATTTCCCTAATATTATTAGTAATGACTTGCGATATCTTATCAGAAAGATTCTCAGAATTAACTTCTGGATTATTTAAAATAAAATGCGTTTGGTTCATAACTGCTTGCCAGTTTACTTTTTTAAAAATTCGTTTATTTGAACTGAGGAGAGAAAGCTCTGTAATAATTGGACTATGATCACTTTCAAAGGAGCAATCTAAAACATAACTATTGCAGTATCCAGACATGCTTCAAGAACAAAACGTGAGATCTATCAATGATGCTGCACCTGCTGAACTTCTATAGGTGGGAACAGTCGTGTTAAGAAGAACCAAATTAGAATCAGTAATCCATTCAACAAATTCATTACTATACCTTGAAATGTGATCCGATCCCCACATCGGGTGATGAAGGTTAAAATCACCAAAAATAATCATTGGAGCCATCAGGGATTCGAGAAAAGATTTGATTATTACAATATTAAATCCCTGTGGAGCGTAAATATTTACAATATAAAATGAAATATTTTGAACATGTATTTTAATTGCGAGGATTTCTAATTCTCTGGTTTGTTGAATCTGTACAGGAATCTGTTACGAACCGCATGTGCAGAGGGCGCTAGTAGTTCTCTTTGTTTACATTTCGTCAGTATGCTTGTAATACAGCCACGGAGCGGACGTACCTACCGTCCTCAATAAACAAACATTTTTAAAGTATACAGTCTACGCCTTTTGCTTGAGCAGTCAAGTTATACATAACTCAAAGTCTGCTCATAATCCGTTATAGACATTTCTAGAATAACCACACCATTTGTGGTTAAAATCAGAGCTATCGACCTCACCCAGTTTTGTGGTCGGTGTCGAGCCCGAGCCAAAAATCAAAATGGCTCCAAAAGAACTATCAGAACTCACCGTGTTTAACAGAAGGAAAGCACATCTGCTCGGTCAGATCACACGCATTAGAAACTCCTTGGAAAATGTGGATTCACCATTGAATCAAGTTGAAATAAGAACTAAACTCGCAGGTCTTTCTGAAGTGAAAGCAAAAATAGACAAACTTCGGACCGAAAGCTACAGGGTTCTTTCGGATGAAGAGCTCATGGATTTCGAGGCCAGTTTGGACACGATGGAAGTGGACGCAGATAATTTAGAGGTGAGTCTCAATACCTTACTTGAATCTTCTAATGTGGATACCTCTGAATTATCTGTGAAAAATGATTTTGCTAATTACAATGTGAAACTGCCATCCATTAATTTACCGGAATTTTCGGGACAATATATTGATTGGTTGCGATTTAAATCCCAATTTGTATCATTAATTCATGATAACGCTTGTTTATCAGACTCGCAAAAACTATATTATTTGCAATCTGCCCTGTAAGGCCATGCAAAACAATTGCAAACATTAAACGATTCTTTCTCATCTTTATTTGAAGCTTTAGAAGGTAGATACGAAAATAAAAGATTAATTGTAAATAGTCATATTGCTGAACTTTTAAATCCTAACAAAATAAAATTTGAATCTGCTTTTCATCTCAGAAGTTTAATAGATTCAATTCAGAGTCATCTTAGAGCCTTAAAACAACTAGAATTAGAACCTAACGCTTTGTGTGAATCAATGTTAATTTTGTTATAACTCAACGTCTAGATGATGAATCGCGTAAACAATATGAAATGGAATTACATTCTAATGATTTGCCTAAGTGGAATAATTTTTTAGACTTTTTTAATAAAAAGGAGCCAAGCCTTAGAAAACGTACAAAGAAATTCTTCGTTGAAAAACAAGAACGAATATTCTCCAAAATTCAGATCATTTGTCGTGAAAAGCGATGAAAAAACCCGTCCGTTATGTCCTTTAGAGACACACCCAATTTTAAGTGTAAAATGTTTCACGAGATGTCTGTTCAAGAAAGAAGCAACAAAGTGAGATCCTTAAACCTATGCTTTAATTGTCTAGGCCATCACCTTATTAAGAACTGTTTGAAACTGAACAGGAAATGTAGGGTTTGTAATGCGAACCACAATTCTCTTCTTTGCAAAACAAGTGTGCCCCGACCGATATCAGAACCACACCAAAACAGAAACCTTCCCTCTCCACAGAGTTCATCAGGGATCATTTATGACCCGAGTCCCGGCACTGTAATAAACCCTCAAACCGCGACGTGTCTTTACAATGAGGTTGGGGAAAAATCCATTTTGCTTTCGACCGCCAAGGTCAAAGTTCAGAGTGCGACAGGGGGTTGGCTTGTAATGAACGCGATCCTCGATTCAGGGAGCCAAAAATGCTTTTGTAGCTTGCAAGCGTCAAATTTCCTCGGGTTGAAAAAATACTCTATGAATTCAACTATTGTAGGCTTGAATAGAGCTTGCATTTCAGTAAGGAAAAGAATTTCCGCTGAAATTTCGAACGGAAGTTCATTTAAAAGAAAACTTAACTTTCTCATAGTCCCTAAAATTACTGGATGCGTTCCTACACAGCCATTGGATTTAACAAAAATAAAATTGCCTCAAAATATAACATATGCAGATGTGGAATTTAATATTCCCAAACCAATAGATATTCTCCTGGGAGGTGAAATATTTTATGGATTATTAAAAAGTAAACAAATAAAATTACATGACAATTCAATAATATTGCAGGACTCCGTATTTGGTTACATTGTAACAGGTTCCATTCAAAACGAACCATCGAACTATATATATATTATTTTTGCAATTTCATCCAAGATCAGGTTGATAGGAATTTAACAAAATTTTGGGATTTAGAAGCCATAGGAATTAAAGCAGAGTCTAGTTGTGACCCAGACGACCAAGCCATGCAACATTTTAAATCTTCAGTACGTTTCAATAGTGGTCGTTATGAAGTTGGGTTTCCTTGGAAGGGCCTTACACAAGAGTTAAATGACAATTTTTCCGTAGCAGAAAAACGTGTTAAATCCTTAACAGGAAGATTCATTCGTGATCCAACTCTGTACATACAATATTCCGAAATTTTGAAAGTATGAATCTCAAGGAATAATTGAAAGGATTCTAGAAACTGAAAAACCAACTGATAGAGCAGTATTCTATTTACCGCACCAAGCGGTCTTTCGCCAAGAAAGCCTAACTACAAATATGCGCATTGTTTTCGATGCAAGTTCCCATGAAGATGGACAACCATCTCTTAATGACTGTATATGGTCAGGTGGGAATTTAAACCCAAACATATTCCACCTGATAATTTCTTTTCGCTTGAACACGATTGCTATCACCGCAGATATAGAACGTGCATTCTTGCAAATCTCATTACGTGACGAGGACAGAGATGCAGTTAGATTTTTGTTTCCAGACATTAGATCAAATCAAACAGATCAATACAAGTTTCAAGTGTATAGATTTAAGCGTGTGATGTTTGGAGTCAACGTAAGCCCCTTCTTGCTCTCCGCAACAATTAAGCATCACATCGAGAATTACCGTGAGCAATATCCAGCAGCAACTGAAATGCTTGACACTTGTCTCTATGTTGATGACGTAATCAGTGGTGCTGATGACATCTCCCAAGCCTTAAAAGTATCAAAGGATGCTGAAACAATCATGAAGAATGTCAGCATGAAATTACGCAAATGGATTCAAATGATCAAACATTGATGAGAACTTGGGAAAAGGAAGGCCTTGAGACATATCCTCATCACTCGGACGACAGTTCTAAAATCCCTTCGTCAAAGGTTTTAGGGATACCATGGGATGTTGTCCACGACTATTTTACAATTGATGTTAAAGGACTTCTGCAATTGGACACGTCAAAACCCATCACAAAAAGAATTGTGCTTCAATCAGCTGGGAAAATATACAATCCAGTTGGGTTCTTGTCACCCTACACAATTAGGCTCAAATGCCTATTACAAGAACTTTGGCTACGGAAGTTATCCTGGGATGACAAGCTACCGCCAGATATTCATGCAGTATGGTCACAATGGTGGTTAGAACTTCCATTTCTATCAGAGTTGAAGATTCCGCGAAAGATCCTCGATTCCAGTGGAGATTCAAGTGAAGTCCAAATCCATACCTTTTCCGATGCCAGTCAAAAGGCATATGGAGCAGCCGCCTTCTTGAGAGTCAAGCACAAGGACAGAGTCAGCGTTGATCTTGTAACATCCAAGAGCCGTGTTGCACCTCTGAAAAGGTTATCCCTGCCTAGATTGGAACTGATGGGCGCTCTGCTTGCTGCACGCTTAGCGAAGGAAGTCAAAAAAATCCTAGATCAGAAGTGTTCAACCAGAGCCTTTTTCTCGACGGACTCTCAGGTCACCTTACATTGGATCAAAGGTTCAAGCCATAGATGGAAACCCTTTGTTGCGAACAGGGTTCGCGAAATCCTGTCCCTCACCGATCTTAACTCGTGGTTCCACTGTTCCGGCAAGGACAAACCAGCAGATCAACTTACTAGAGGAATCAGCGTAGACGCTCTTACAACCAACTCCAAGTGGTGGAATGGATCCTCGTTTCTACGTCAAATTGACTTCCAGACCAAAGGACTAGATGAAGCGATCCCAGAAAGGGTGTATTTAACGGAAATGAGAAAGAACTCAAATCCAAAAGAGGACATTTCCTTGACATTGACAGTGACTAAAAACAATTTCCTTGAAAACATTATTGATATTTCAAACAACTATGTAAAATTAATTCGTGTTGTAAGTTTTCTTTACAGATTCATACACAACTGCAGAACCAGAATTACAAAGATAAAGGGACCCCTTACTTCACAGGAGGTAAGTCATGCTGAGAACTGGCTGATCCACTCATTGCATGAAAGGGAGTTCTATGAAGAAATGCGCAAATTGTTGGCAGGTGAGCCTATTCCTATGAAAAGCAAATTAACTCCACTTAATGTTTTTCTTGATGAGAGCAACATCATTAGAGTAGGAGGCAGACTTGCCAATTCAAATTTAAATGAGAAGGCTAAATTTCCCATGATTTTACCTAGTAGAAACGTTTTAACTGATATTATATTGAGCCATTATCATAAAAAATATTTGCATGCAGGACCCCACTCACTTTTTTATATCTTGTTCGTCAAAAATTCTGGCCACTCAATGGCAGAAATAACTGTCGTAGAATTATTCATGAATGTGTGAATTGCTTTAAGAACAAGCCCATCACTATGAATCAAATTATGGCTAACCTACCGAGAGATCGTGTAACACCGAATTATCCCTTTAATGTCACGGGCGTTGATTTTGCAGGCCCATTCTTCATTAAGTTTAAAAATCAAAGAAAAGGGGCATTAAATAAAATTTATGTAGTAGTCTATGTATGTTTATGTACAAAAGCAATTCATTTAGATTTTGTGACAGTTCTCACATGCCAAGCATTCATTGCAAGTTTAAAACGTTTTTTTTTTGGTAGGAGAGGAAAGTGTGCAAAAATCACCACCGACAACGCTAAAACATTTGTTGGCGCAAATGCCGAAATTAAAAAATTGTTCAAAATGATTAAATTACCTGATCACACATTAGCAGAATTTTTGACAAATGAATCGATAGAGTGGAACTTTATCCCACCCAGGTCCCCAAACCATGGAGGGCTATGGGAAGCAGGAGTAAAGGCATTTAAATTCCACTTAAAAGAGTCGTGGGGAACGCACATTTAACTCTCGAAGAGTTCATCACAATACTTTGTGAAATTGAGGCTGTGCTAAATTCCCGACCACTCACTCCTTTGACGTCAAATTTCGATGATTTCGAAACACTGACCCCTGGACACTTCTTAGTAGGTAGACCCCTAACATCCATAGTTGAAGCGCAAATAACTAATATAAACGAGAATCAGTTGTCGAGATGGGAAAAAGTAAAAAAAATTACCCAACATATGTATAAGCTTTGGAAACGCGATTATTTGAATAATTTACAAGAACGTCACAAGTGGAAATTTAACAAATATAATGTTTCTGTAGGAACCTTAGTTTTAATCAAAGATGAAAATCTTCCTAGTACGAAATGGAGTACCGGAAGAATAACTGAAATTTTTCCTGGCACCGATGGTAAGGTCCGAGTTGTGAACCTGCGTATGCCAAACGTAAATATATTAAAAAGGACAATCAGAAATCTTTGTATATTACCTGTATGAATTTTGTTATTAGTAATTATTGTATGTGTATAAATTAACTTCAATCGTATTTAAGTATCATAAAATGTATTGTGTATTTTTCATTTAAGTACTGTAAATATTGTGCATTTGCATTTCATATTATGCATGCCCTTTTGCTTTGTAAATATTGTGTATTTTGTATGTAAGTATCGTGAATTGCATTATGTATTTGTATTGAAATTTCATTTCAATGGCGGGGACTCTGTTACGACCCGCATGTGCAGAGGGCGCTAGTAGTCCTCTTTGTTTACATTTCGTCAGTATGCTTGTAATACAGCCACGGAGCGGACGTACCTACTGTCCTCAATAAACAAACATTTTTAAAGTATACAGTCCACGCCTTTTGCTTGAGCAGTCAAGTTATACATAACTCAAAGTCTGCTCGTAATCCGTTATAGACATTTCTAGAATAACCACACCATTTGTGGTTAAAATCAGAGCTATCGACCTCACCCAGAATCTGTTGTGCAGAAATATTGGAAGGAACAGCAATTAATAAACCACCACCTGATCTGTCTTCTCTATCTTTTCATGGCCGCGGTAGCCGAGTGGTATAGGTATCGGGCCGTGGCTTGCTTTGTCATGGGTTCGAGCCCAGTACCACTAAAGACCCGCCATGTAGGGCAGCGATGCACGTTAAATCTGTCGAGAGCTGAAACGTCCTCCCGTTGGTGTGGTGTGGTAGTTAGGAGAGGGAGGTGCCAGCTCAGGTGTCGTCCACGTCACTTGACCATGGTTCAAAATTACGTGGTCCGTCGCCAAAAGCCCTCGTGTAGCTGAACAGTGCGACGTTAATATTCAATCAATCAATCAATCTCTATCTTTTCTAAAAATGATTTTATTTGGAAGATTTATATTATCGTGAATTGATAAAAAGTTTCTTGAAAAATCCAGATATCTGCTTCAGAAAAGGGAGGGATATTTAACCATATGAATTTATTTTTGAGGCCTCTACAATTCCATTGAATTATATTCATAAATACTTAAGAAAAAAAATTAACTAGAACAAACTATCCTCCCTTTGAGGATAGAAAACCAAACTAATGAAGATAATAATTAGCCCCCAAAACAAAAACTTAAATAAAAGAGACATATTTACAAAAACCCATTTTACCACCGCAATTATCCCCTGTCTATGTTATTGGATGCGTCGCTTTCACTAGAAGCGCGTGTTTTAAGGATTGAGGATTTATTACCAATAGCTTTTTTTTTTCCGCAATGGGGAGTGACTCGATTTCCCCATTTCAAAAATCTTGCTAAGGTGAGAAAGTACAGATTCCATTGTGTTTTGAAAAGCTTCCATAATTAAAGTGGTTTGCTTTTCTAATATTGCTTGAAAAGATGTCAGCATGTTTTTAAAGTTTTTTTTTTTTTTCTAGATAGTCTTGCATATCTAGATTAACTGTATTAGTCTGGATTACTGCAGAATAAGATGTCCTTTTATTGTCCCGGAACCTTCTTCGCGCTTCTCCCAATGTAAGATGTTGCTCACATTTCAATTCTAATATATTTTTTTTCTTTTATATATTCGGGGCAATTTAATGAGTTAGCTGGGTGATCACCTTTGCAATTTATGCATCTTGAGTTATTTGAGCATTGTCCAGAATGTGAAACACCACAGTTGATACATATTGCAGTTTTTTGGCAAAATCTAGTAGAATGAAGAAAACTAAAACATGTTGTACATTGTCTGGGTTCATCGATAAAGTTTTGAATTCGATGATTGATGAACCACAGTTTCACAGTTTCTGGTAGAGTTGTCCCGAGTATTGTAATTAATACTGGTGAGAATTGTTGCTGTGAACCAGTTTTAATAAATCTTCTCATCTCTATTATTTCAAAATTATTAGTTTCTTGTAGCTCTTTTGCTATCTCATTCAGAGATATATCAAGTGGTATTTCATAAATAAGGAATCTTGACGTGATTCCCTCCCAAAGAATATTCGTTTTAACTGACACATTTGAAATTTTGTCAAGAGATAGTATTTGTGCTGCACATACTGGGTCTAGCGTAGAGAACCTTATCTTTCCATTACGAGTAAAAGACATACTTTTTATGTTTTCATGACGAGCAATTTTTTTCTTTATTTCTGCATTTAAAAGCTGTGGGTTAGACTTTGGGTGAGTGAGTGAAGATTAACGTCGCACTGTTCAGCTACACGAGGGCTTTTTGGCGACGGACCACAAGGGTTAGACTTTGGAATCTGAGAGGATCCTTGACTATTTTCAACCAAGATATTGATTTCGGATATAATTCTTTGTCCAGCTCGTAGAATAATTTCCGCGTCCCTCAGAGAAGATCTGAAAAATTTTGAAAATCCTGTTTCCATTGTTAAACTATTATCGATTAAGGGTTGTTCAACATCAGAGATGATTAATCTAGAGTTACTCAGCTTGAATCTTTTTTCAAATCAAAAAACCAGAGAATAATAGAAATTGGAAAATTACCAAAAAACAGAACCAAAAGTAGGGAAAAAAACCCCTCTTGCTCTGAAAAGGGAACCAAATAAAAAAAGAATGATACAACCTTTTAAGACTTGAGGAAATTAATACACCACCTTCAACCTTTCAACCGACCACCGCTGAGCGGGAAGCCAAGTCCACTGAAGATCTATCAAGTTTCAGGGTTAAAGCTGAATGTTTATAAATGAGATATTAAAGTGTGTTTCGTTAAATCACTGTTTAAAATAATTTAATTATAAGATTTTTAAGTAATTAATGCGTTAAAAAGAAAAATCATCTGCAAAAAGAATATCCGCTATCTATTAGATATTCCGATAATTTTCTTTATGGAAATTTTTGTGTTTTATTTCTCTTTTTCTATGTATTTTCATGATGAGTATAAAATTCTTCCATTATCATTTTTTTTTTTTTTTATCGGTTAAAGTGTAGATAAGGGCGACGTGAATTTCTTTTGGTGACCGAAAATGTTCACCAAGTTACTTCATTTTTAGCGGTGTTTTTAGCGACTGTATTCGATAGTCAAGCTCTCTATGACTTCTAGATAAAAAAAAACAACCTAAATCCAATGAAAAAATGGTAATCGGGAATCAATTGGCTACCTTGAGATTTTGAAACTAACAATGAGGAGGTATTTAAGGCTAGCCTGTGTGTAAAAATAAAGTAAGTCTTTAAAATATATTTAACTTTCTTTTGAAAAACTTAAATTCACGAAAAAAAGATTTTATTATTAGATTTTAATTTTATTAATTCCCAAGAATGGATCCTTCGGAAATCGACAGTCAAAGGATGCTACGGGGTTTATTGATAAAATTTTTTCCCTTTTTAACTATTAGATTTAGACTTTAAATTCGGCAATAATATTTATTTTGTTGAGTAGAGATCCACTAGAAATGGGTTTCACAGAAAATCCTTTTAGAGCAACAGGTTACGAGTGCGTAAAAGATAAGTCTACTTCAAATTTAAAAATTATTATTTAAGAGGTGAAAGTTATAAGAATGTTTCTCAATAAAAATCAAATGCTTAATGCTAGGACTAGATATCAATAATTTAGGAAAATATTTTTAACAATACCGATATTAAATGCATCTGGTGAGAGACCCTTTTCTGTTTTTAAGCTCTTTAAAAATTGTTTAAGAAATATTGTTGGAGGGGATAAATCGAACATGGCCATATTATATATATATATATATATATATATATATATATATATATATATATATATATATATATATTGGACAAAGTATAAACGGCAAAAATAATTGATGAATTTGCCGAAATAAATAAATAATTACATAAAACTATACTGTAAAGTTGTAAGATTTTTAATTTATTTGAATACAGTTAAGATTTCTCATGAGCCGTTGAGTTTTATTATTAGCTATACATTTTATTTTGATAATTTAAGTTCAGCGAATATTTTCACTTTAAACCCATGCGTCCCAAACATTTTACCGCCAGATCCTCCAACTAGCTTAATCCGCATTTAGGGATATATCATCCTACTTAGGAGTGCGATGGTAATGAGAAGGGCCTTTCTTGACCAGAGTTGGGAACTCTTAAGTCTTACGAGTGTCGGAGATTCGAACCCGCTACCAATGGATTCGTAAGCACGTAACATACCTCTAGACCACCACTTTTCTCACCCACAGACCCCTCACCATGTTTTCCGTCTTTAAGTAGACCCCTGCTTACCTAATAAAGGGTGTTTTTTTAGAGGTATAGAACTTTAAATTGCAATAAAACAACGATGTATTATTCGATTGACATGAATTTTTTTTATTCGAAAGATAATCTTGTGGCATTACATTTTAAATATTATTTCTGGCATAGGACTGCCACGGCTGGCTCGGATGTAGTCCAATTTTCGATGACTTTTTCCAACATTTGTGGCCGTATATCGGCAATAACACGGCGAATGTTGTCTTCCAAATGGTCAAGCGTTTGTGGCTTATCCGCATAGACCAATGACTTTACATAGCCCCACAGAAAATAGTCTAGCGGTTTTAAATCACAAGATCTTGGAGGCCAATTCACAGGTCCAAAACGTGAAATTAGGCGGTCACCAAACATGTCTTTCAATAAATCGATTGTGGCACGAGCTGTGTGACATGTTGCGCCGTCTTGTTGGAACCACAGCTCCTGGACATCATGATTGTTCAATTCAGGAATGAAAAAGTTAGTAATCATGGCTCTATACCGATCACCATTGACTGTAACGTTGTGGCCTTCATCGTTTTTGAAGAAGGATTCCACCAGCCCATAAAGCGCACCAAACAGTCAGTTTTTCTGGATGTAACGGTGTTTCGACATACACTTGTGGATTAGCTTCACTCCAAATGCGTCAGTTTTGTTTGTTGACGTAGCCATTCAACCAGAAGTGCACTTCATCGCTAAACAAAATTCGCTTATGAAAATCGCGCGCGACCATTATTTTCGAAAGAAAATTGCACAATTTGAAAGCGTTGTTAAGGCGCGAGTCTATTCATGATGAATTGCCAAACCAAACTGAGAATAAATCACTTGACAGCTGTTAAATCGGTCACCATCTTGGAAAGTAATGCCAACTTAAACTTCTATACCTGGAAAAAAAAACACTGTATAATCATATATCATCAGAATTAAATGAAATTTAATGCACAAACGACTTGTATTAGTAAAAATAAACGATACAATTTTCAAATTAAAAAACAATATTAAGTGTCCGATATCAGTATTTGGTGTAGCCACCACGCGCTTCAATAAGTGCTGCTATACGGCGTAGCATGGGTTCAAACAGATTTTGAATGTATGCTTGTGAAACAGAATTATATATTGCTTGTATGCGCTGCAAAACTTCGTCTTTTGAAGCTGTAGGACGCAGATCATGAGTGAAACGCCGACCAACCAAATTCCACAAGTGCTCAATATGCGATATAACCGGTGAATAAGTAGGCCAAGGAAGAAGTTGCATGTTTTGGGCTGAACAGAAGTATCGAAAAGTCTTTGCAACATGTAGGTGTGCATTATCGCTCTGAAACATAGTCCCAGAGATGCCTTGAAGGAAGGGAACGACTTCGGGTGGTAGCACATCACGGACGTACCTGTTGCTATTAAGATTACCCTCAATTCGTGGCAAATTGGATCGTCCATGATACAAAATTGCATTTCAAACCATAACTCCGGATGCTAGGCCACTATATGTCGTTGGATAACGCACTCTGGAAGGCAGTGTTCACCAGCATAGCGTCTAACACGAATGCGGCCATCATGGTCCCACAAATTGAAGTGTGATTCATCTGAAAAGACAACTTGGTGCCAATCAGCTGCATCTGCAATGAGCCCATTGCAGACGCAGCTATTGATGGTTTGCCGTGAGGGGGATCCTGTGTAAAGACACTCTTGCACGCAATCCACGGTGCAGCAGACGCCGACGAATTGATGAAGCCGACATTAGTACGCCTGTAGCAATAGACCAACGTGTTGCCAACTGCCTGGGGAAACATGTTTGGTCATTCACCGCCATGCGGAGCTGGTGTCGATTTTCATGCGTTGACGTCACCTTCCGTCGCCCACTGCCAGTTTTTCGAGTTGTTCGGTGCTCGTCGGTTCATTGCTTCTAAACTTGCATCACTCTGTGGAACTTTTTCACTGCACACGAGCTCCTATTGCGCGATAAGAAAATCCCCCTACTTGAAGGCCTATAACCCTCCCCCGTTCAAGTATGCATCCACGACGAAATAAGGAGAAATCCGAACAACTTACGGAGTTTGTTGTTCGGATTTCTCTTTATTTCGTCGTGGATGCATACTTAGGTCTGACTAAACATTCGTCCCTAACAAATAATCATTAACTATTTTCAACGTCCCTCTATAGTCCTCTATTTATACGCTTCCAGCATCAGTTCAGAGGGCGCTTTGCACACCACGCATGCGTGGTGGTTTTGAAACTTAACTATTTTACGTAACATCTTATGACTAATATTAGCTACAAAGTTCATTTAATTCTGTGCATTTTTTACAAACAGCAGTGAATAATTTTTGCACATTGAACAACTTAAATATCTTTTGATAGCTGTTATAAAGCTACTTACTTTAAAGTATTGGAGTGTAGTGTTCAAAATTTAAGAAAAATATGTTAATTAATTTTAAATTTCAATTTAATAATACATAAAATGACTGAGCAACAAATAAAAACGCTTTTAATAGAGAGATGAATCTGGCGCTTCAATAACAAATTTTTAACATTTGGCATTAATCTTGTAGAGTTTAACTTTAAATTTCTTCGGTTAGTAGTGTCTGTTCTCCCCCCTTCTTCTTTGGTCTACCATATTCAAAGCATTCTAAATCTAGATTCAAAATCCGAATAGAGGGCATTTAAATGAACGTAAGTTCAAAAAACATTATTCTGGCAGAGAGTCTGTGACAAAATGAGAAATTGGGAAAATTCGCGAAGTCCAATATTATACTCTTTTAGCTTAATTCTGGTAAAAAATGCTGAAATGATGGGCCTTATTTTAATAAAATATATGCTGTCACCTATTAACAGTACAAATTAACTTCATTAAATTCAGTAAATAAATCAGTTAAATAAATAAAATCTGGTTTCTCCTTGATTAAATTTTCTTTTAAAATTAAAGTCGCGGTATAGTTTAATGAGAACCTCTATCGTAGACCCCCATTTACTCCTTACGGACCCCTAAATTATTTTTTCACCGACGTGGACCCGTTGCAAATCATCATAGACTCCTAGGGGGTCTATATAATCCACATTGGGAATCACTGCACTAGACAAAAGTTATCACTCCTGTCCCGAGGCCGTTACTGGCTTATTTTAAGATACCACAACAGTACTCTAGCCCTTAGCCGCAATGAATTTTGTGGAGGCGAATTTCGGAAATCAATCCATTTACATCAAGCTATTCAACAAAGTACAATACAATAAAAAAACCAATAATTTATAGTCAAAGCGCATTTAAATGAGTGGAGAATAAATAAGTACTCATGATGTAGAAAGCCAGCCATGGTGTTGATCTCGTCATCTGAAAGTAGTTCAAATTTGCGAGATGTGTTAACTGTGGTTAGCGGGCAGAAATTAGCTGCCGGAAAACGTTCAATAAACAAACAAACCTCACATGCTTGTATACACATTCGAACTTGAATTGTAAAATATTTTAACTTTTTTTTTCTTTCTGTGATAGTTTTGTTTTTTGCATTATTTTTTAAAAATTAAAGTTTGCCTGCCAAATTTGATTGAAAGACATTTCGAGTCTTTGTCGGTATATATTTCTTGCGGTATACTAAGGTAAGGTACATATATTTTCTTTTTCGTTACGTAGTTTCAAAATATTGCGTCAAAAGTGAATAATATTATTTAAAGAAAATTAATCTTCACACTCTTTATGTTAAAATAAAAATTATACTTCAAATTTTGTCCCAACTTTTGTCTTGGCATTAGTTGTTATTGAGCATCTATTGTTACTTTTGATGATAAAATATAATTTTTAACGGACGTTAATACTTTTTATTTTTACCCTGTTTCATTGTCAATAATGTACCAAATTATATTTATATGCTTGTATTCCTTTTTATCCACATAAAAAGACATCTGTTGCGTACTTGTGCGTAAACAAATTTAATTGGTTAATTATTACATTTTATGATATATCTTCCTTGAATTTAGTACTTGTCATTGATTTTTTAAAGCAGCACCTAAGGCATCTTCATATTTAGCATTAAATTAAAGATTCAAATTGTTCATCGCAACATGTTATACATATGAGGTAACAATATAATATTTTAATTTATCAGATTATCTACAACCACAATAACTTAGTGATTGAGATTGTGAATTTTTACCTATTAAACTTTTTAACTGAGTTCTGATCCCATTGATTATCTTTCACTAGCATTCAAAATTGAATATCCAGTAAGTGTATCTAGAGTTGCTGTAGTTCTATTTTAATATGAAGTAAAGGAATGGAGAATTTTTATTTTCAGTTAATTGGAAAGATAACACTTAATTAGTAGATGGATATTTATATTCTGTTCTATTTATCAGCACATTTGATAGCATTGGTGGGCTAGTTTTATATTTTTTTGAAATTGTGCTGTTATGAATCATTTTTATTTACATGTGCCTCACATATATTTATGTAAGTACATGTATACACACTGTCATATTTTGGTGCTTATGTATTATCGTAACAATCTCTAACTTTATTAATAACTCGTTAAGTTGGCAATTCCGATTTCCTATGTGTCGTACACACTGAATTGACAACCATGTGCTTCATTTCATATAATGTCGGCAATAGGTTGTGATATTGTGTAAATACCCATATTTCTAGTGATCCTCACCCCCACCTCCTTGGGGTTCATGAATCAGAATGGGATAGGGAAATTTATTGAGGCTGATATGACAGAAAATGTACCAGATTTTGTCAAAAATATTTTCATCCCATAATATAGTTAATGAAAATTCACATTCTGTAAAAGTTGTATAAGTTATATATAGACTTTTGGTACATATGTAATCTTAATATATATTAAATGTTTTATTTTCAGAAATAATTTTTCACAGAATTTGCTTGACCCTTTTTTTTTAATTGAAATGTATTTTAAATGTAAACTATTTCTGGGGCCTATTTTATTCACTGAAATGAATTTTGAATGTAAACTGTAAGTCCCAGAAAGAGAATTTGTAGACCTTGGGGGTGATTACGGTTTGGATTCATAATTATGGCTTAAGAAAGTAGAATAGTTATGTGTATAGTTATTTCAATAAAAAGTAGCTGGCTTCACTTTTGGAGGACAAGCTATTCTACCATTTGTTCTGTCTGTGAAGCTGTTTCTTCACTGAAAAACCAGTTTCCCAAACAAAATTGAATGCAGATATGAGTTTATGAAAAAAACAAGTGATTAAAAGTAATGAATAGCAATCAAGAACACTGAACATGTGGCTGAAAATAATTTTGCATTTCAAGATATCAAAGTTACCAAACTAAATATTTTGCCATGATAAAATTTTACCTAGAAATCTGAATTTGAAGATCTAATCTAAAAAATACCCTGTTCTTCACCCCAACCAAAAATTGTTTTGTTTTTTTGTTCTTGAGCCTTAAATCAGGTTATTATATGTTAAGGTTACTTCTAGGTGACTGTTGTGGTTACTTTGTATTTCCAATATTTAAAACCAATGCTTTGAATGCTGTTATGTTAATTAACTCAATTATATTTTATTTATAAAATAAACTACCTTTTTCGTATTTATTTGATAAGAGAAAAAAAATGTTTTCATTAATTTCTTTTTTTAAAAAAAACTTTTTAAATTCTTATTTAAAACATCGCAAATATTGTGTTTAATCGATTTCAATTTTAATTTCCACTGCACATATTGCTGAGATCTTTTTTATTCCCAAATGTGTCCTTTACTTTTTCTTCTAACTTCTGGATTACTGTGCCATCTGATTAATTAGTATTGAGAGGTTGTTTAATTGATGATTAATTGTTCAGTACTTTTTAGTTTATTCTACTACTTCCAACTACTCCAATTCCAGGTCTTGTAATAACAGAATAATCAATCATCTCCTAATTTCCCTAGTTCACTAATTGCCTTTCATTACAGTTATGTATTGCAGATTAATTATCATAGCTTAGTGTATTTTCATTATTTATATTCTTCAGATATACTTTAGATATTGCTATATATGTATTGAACATTATAATAGTTAAAAAAAAGGTTAAAAATTTATACCCATTAATTTGTCTCAAATTATTATTGTCTACATTTTATAGGTAATTTTGTATTAATCAGAAATGAAATGTGAAGTGGTACCATCAGAACTCTCCAAACGCATCCCTTTTTCATCCTCAAAGTTCTCTACTTTCCTTGGGGAGAATGTTGAGAACACATTTGGTTTAATTAGTAAAAGTGAGTATAAAATGATTTGAATATTTTTGTTTTATGTAATCCTATCACTTCAAGTATAAACTGACTAGCCGTTACCCACCCGCTTCATTGGGTATTTCATGATGTTGTATAAATATATACTGTTTATATATATATAAATTATTGATATCTAGCATTAAGAATTCGATTGTATTGAAAAATATATTTATAGCTGTAACTCTCGCCTCTTGATATAAAAAGGACAAATTATAACCTCTAATTTCTATTAATATCTAAAATAGAAGTAGAAAGATTTTTTGCACTTGCTTAACCCAATAATCAAGTGTATTTCTGCCAAAGCAACTTTCAATGGATCTCTACTCCATAAAATAAACATGCATGCTAAATTTCAAGTCTAAATCTAACAGAGCAAAAACGAAATTTTTATCATCAGTTTGCCCCGTAACCCAGTTGAGAGCATTCTTAGCGGATTCCAATTCAACAAAAAAAACATGCAAAGTGTAAATGGTTAAAATATCAAAAATAAATGGGTAATCAAGTAAATGGGTTAAATTCAAAAACAGGAATTTTTCTCTAACTTTCCATAACCCCTCGCAACCTCACTCCTTTGGGAGTTGGTTTTCGCAAAACTCTCTGTTAGAGGAACTCTATTCCATGAAAGGAATATACCTTCTAATTTTCAAGCAGGTGTTTCTATTAGTTGAAAAGCGGAAATATTTATCTATTACGCCCCTTAGTGCCCCTTGGGGGTCAATTTTCCCCAAACCTATCTTGTAGCGGATCTTTACACTTTGAAAGGAATCTGCTTATCACATTTTAAGACTGTATGTCTAATAGTTTAAAAATGGGAATAATTATCTATAACGCCTCTGCAATGCCACTTAGGAAGCGATTTTCACAAAACCCATCTTATAGCGGATCTCTACTCAATGAATCAAATTTGCTTACTCAATTTCAAGATTTTACGTTTTATTGTTTAAAAAAGGTGATAATTACCTATATAACGCCCCTTAATTCTCCACAACACCACTTAGGGGTCGATTTTCACGAAACCCATTTTGTAGCGGATTTCTACTCTATGAAAGGAATCTGCTTACCAAATTTCAAGACTGTACGTCTAATAGTTTAAAAATGGATATAATTATGCATAACGCCCCTTGGAGGTAGATTTTTGTAAAAATCATTTTGTAGGATATCTCTTCTCTATGAAAGGAATCTTTGTACCCAGTTTCAAGACAGTACATCTAATAGTTTAATAATGGAAATAATTATTTACAATGCCCCTTGGGGTTGGATCTTTGCGAAATCCATTCTTAGCTGATGTCTACTCCATGAAAGGAACCTGCCTACCAAATTTCAAGTCTGTAGGTTTAATAGTTCCGGAGATATCGTGATTAGTCAGTGAGTGAGTCGCTTTTTTCCTTTATATATATAAATGAAATCAGGATTAAGTAACTATTTTCTTAGTGATATAAAGGGTGTTTTTTTAGAGGTATAGAACTTTAAATTGCAATAAAACAATGATGTATTATTCGATTGACATGAATTTTTTTATTCGAAAGATATCTTGTGGCATTACATTTTAAATATGATTTCTGACTGCCACGGCTGGCTCGGATGTAATCCAATCTGGACGTCCAATTTTCGATGACTTTTTCCAACATTTGTGGCCGTATATCGGCAATAACACGGCGAATGTTGTCTTCCAAATGGTCAAGCGTTTGTGGCTTATCCACATAGACCAATGACTTTACATAGCCCCACAGAAAATAGTCTAGCGGTGTTAAATCACAAGATCTTGGAGGCCAATTCACAGGTCCAAAACGTGAAATTAGGCGGTCACCTAACGTGTCTTTCAATAAATCGATTGTGGCACAAGCTGTGTGACATGTTGCGCCGTCTTGTTGGAACGCAGCTCCTGGACATCATGATTGTTCATTCAGGAATAAAAAAGTTAGTAATCATGGCTCTATACCGATCACCATTGACTGTAACGTTGTGGCCTTCATCGTTTTTGAAGAAGTACGGATCAATGATTCCACCAGCCCATAAAGCGCACCAAACAGTCAGTTTTTCTGGATATAATGGTGTTTCGACATACACTTGTGGATTAGCTTCACTCCAAATGCGTCAGTTTTGTTTGTTGACGTAGCCATTCAACCAGAAGTGCGCTTCATCGCTAAACAAAATTCGCTTAAGAAAATTGGGAACAACGGCAATCTCGTTTTGGGCCCATTCGACGAATTTCTATGAGGTGTGAGTCTATTCATGATGAATTGCCAAACCAAAATAAGAATAAATCACTTGACAGCTGTTAAATCAGTCGCCATCTTGGAAAGTAATGCCAACTTAAACTTCTATACCTGGAAAAAAAACACTCTTTAGAATATTTAAAACCATAATGATGGAAATTATTATATCAGCATGTGTGCTATAGTTTTCTATTTTTAATTAAAATAATAACAATTGTCTAATATTTTAATAAAATGAAAGGTTAGAGTAAAAATTTTTTGAATTTGGAATAATATATTGATTATTTATAGTTGAATTATGCTTTTTGTATAATTACTATTCTTCTACCAATTTAGAAATTTCTTATTTTTTAAATGCTGCCAAAAAAATAGGAGGATATGCAGAATGCAATTCAAAACAGTGTAAGTTTTCATTGTGATAGAGATTCAAAGCGATACATTTTCCTTTTACATCAAAATATTTTTAAAGAAGTTCTTACCCATGTTTTTTTCTTAAGCTGCCTTTGTTCAATGTTGAAGAATAGAATACAGGTAGAGAGACCTTTTTTTCGATAGAAAATGCTGTATATTAATACAAATTCATTTGATCGAATCCTATTTAAATTGAATAGGATTTGAAAATTCCTATTAAATTGAATATTTTATTGCTTTGTAATATGTTTTTTTTGTATAAAATCAAATGAATTTAATATTTAAGTATTTTCTTTTCTAAGTAAGTATTTCAAATTGTATTCTGTTCTATCACCATAAGCAGAGTCATTGTAATATGTAAATGTGTCTAATTTTGTGTTCTAGGAAACAGAAATTTAATTTCTTCCATGAAATTTATGAGATCAGTTTTGTTTTAAAACACTTTCATACTCTTACATTTGTTAAATATTTAAAAAAAATTGAAATATTTCAGATTAAATATTTTTGTATCATTGTAGATGGTTTATGGCTATACCTTGTACATGATACAGTCATTGATGTATATTGTACTGAAAGTGGAAAATGGTGTGGTGGCCATTGCTTTGAGGAATCATTAAGAAATCCATCTGCAAAGATAACAGCTGCTGTAGAATTCACCTCGTCACATATATCTTACCCATGCTTACTGTTAGCTGTTAACCATGATGATGAGAGTTTACTTTGCCTTTTTGATGTAAATTCTTGTAAAGTTGTACGAGCTGTAATCATACCAGACAGAGTAAGAATTTAAGAATTTTCTTTTATATATTTTTCTCATTTTATTAGGAGGAGAAAGGACTATTTATATCTAATAACATTATTAATATCATTTAACTATCCATACATGATATTTTAATGAAAATTATTAGAATACAATGACATCATCGAAAAAAAGTGTGTTAATCTGCATTTGTTTTATAAAGGCTTTACGGATGCCTTTGCATAGCTGTTAGATGTCAGCTTATATGTATTCTACATTTCTATATATTTATTAGTTAACAGAAATTATTTCCAAATTAAAGAATTACTGCATAAATAAAACTTTTTAAAAAAGAAATTCATTAAAAATTAGGTGTTATGATCTATTTACAATTTTTGTTCTTTCCCCCCAGACCATGAATTAATCCTGTATATTTTTATGCATAAAATTTTTTGTATTTTTGTTAAAGCATTTCTAAAAACTATTACCTTTGTACAGAATTCAAATTTTTTTCAGAAGTAAACAGAAAATGGTCTAAAGAGCTGTTATTTTTAAATCTTACTTAAATCAGTAGTTCTGGTAATATTTGAAGAAAATTGTTGAAGGACTATGTATACAAGTTGACTTTATACCACTGATTCATATTGTTCTTGTTTTTAGTAATGTATGAAAAATAATAAATAGTTGGGATTTATAAATTAGTATGCATCATCTTATGAATATTTGAATTCATTCTAAAGTATTGAAAGGAATTCTATGAAATTTTGAATGTAACCCATTTGTGATGATGCCTAGATATGTGAGCTGCTGTCTTGGGATGACTGTTAACAGGATACACTGTCTTGTGGAGACGAATAATTTATGCTACCAAGTCTAACTTCGGAAAAATATTCTCATAAATTAAATTTGTGGTCCAGCTATTTGAATTTTGGTACATTATGATATGAATACTCAGGTAGTTATCAGGAATAATTTTAACACTTTATAATATTTTTCTTCAGTACTTTATAAAATGACAAAAGATACACAAAAAATTCATTTCAGTTCTTGCCAAACTAAGAGAAATAAATGAAACACTAAAACATCCATCCTTATCTCGTCAAAAACAAAAAAGTATTCTGAAGGATCAAGATTATGGGCATATACTTATATTATGTGTAAACATTTGCTAACACATTTAGAGTAAACTTCATTTATTTACACTACTCTTTTCGGCAGGTTCCTGCTTCCATTTGAAAACAAAATATTAAAAATAAAAATACTGCAACAAAAAGGAGATCAAAGTGCTCCAGTCTCAAAACATTCCACTATTGCAGACATAGATTACATCTATTGGTCAGAAAACATACTAATTAAATATTCCATGTAAAAAGTCATGTATGATACCTCTGGCCATGAAAGACATTTGTAGGGAATGTATATATGACTTGCATGTTGTGAAAGGGTTAAAAGTTTTATGACAAACAAAATATCTAACAATTTTTTACTGCACATTTCAGTCAATAAGTAATGCATAATAGTTTGTTTTGATAACTGGGTAGCCTCAGAAGCTATTCATGCATATTCTTACCAAAACAGACTACAGAAAATGACTAAAACTTCTATTGCAGTAAATATTTAGAAAATTTGGGGAACATACCATCCACATTTATATCCATTGGACCATAAGTAGAAGAGAGGAGGTTCTAGGAGTATAAATTTTTAGCAGAATGATAATAACACCCAGCCTTCTAAGCAAATTTAATTTTCAGGATAATGCTGTTTGTTCAACTTGCAATAGAATCAATGATTTGGAACATATTTTGTTAACTGGCATAAAATATACCTGTCACAGGAATTAACTCTGGAATATACTTTAAATAGATTTCCAAAAAAGTATAAACTTCTATGTTGTAAGATGTTTTAAAGGCTTCTTTGACATTAGGGAACTTATATTTTTTAAGCTTTCAGAACTCAAAAAATTTCTAGCAAAATTTTAAATTTCAAGTTTCTAACAAAATTTGAAATTCTAGTTTATTTTACAATGATAAATTAATAATATAAAAAACAAATTGACATCAGTTATTAATTAAAAGTTAATTATTAAAAGTTAGGAGTTACTTATATTCATTAATGAATCTATTTCAGCAGCGCGCACAGGAATTTTTCAGGGGGCCGGGGTCGAAAGTTCACTTTCTTGTACCATGTTCCTTTTGATTTTGTCGATTTTCGAGAGCAAAACACAGTAAAAAACTAATTATTGAATAAATTAGCATTAATTAATTAAATTAATCATTAATAACAAATACTTAATTAAATTTTACGTACTATATACTTAGAATTATGATCAATCGGGAAAAAAATCAAGGGCTTTGGGGGGTCTGGACCCCCAGGACCCCCCCTTGTGTGCACCACTGATCTATTTATAGTATAATTTTTATTCCATTTGAGCCATTAATATTTAAACTAATTTTATCCAACTGTACAGATAATTGTAAAAGTTATTTTTATGTGTGTATATATATGCCAAGTATTACAATTCATGATTGGGATATTGTGTCACGCACATAATGCAGGAACCCTCTACCTGAAGAGAGAACCAAACTTAATGAATTGCTATTGTTTAATACTGAAATAATTTTTATATTGTATGGTAATTTATCTTTTACAGTAAAATTAGAATTGATTGATTGAATGAATTTTGTTTTTGCATAAGAAGCTCATGATAAATCTAGTAAAATTTTGTGTTTTTTAAATATTCATATATTTTCTCAAAGCAATTAAAGTTTTGGATATTGTTACCATTGTAATTTCATACTTGTATTTGTGCTTGATAACAGCTACTGTCTCATATGTAAGAAACTACAAATCAATCTTCTGAACAATTTTAAAAGGCTGAATATGTATATAAATACTTCTTTTTATCTGATTAGTATTTTTATTTTTAAAGTAAGTTACATCGTTGAAATTTTGGCTGATCATCAATGAAATCCATCAGTAAAAAAGGAATCCTCTATGAATTCAATCAGATCATTATTCATTAATTGAACAATTAAACTTTTCCTTAAGTGAATTAAGTATTTTGTCTGACATATTTTTTTATGTGCATTTTTTCCTGCCTTCTCTATTAAATTTTAGAATTAAAATTTTTACTAGATTAATATTATAGTTTATATTCTATCGATTTATTTATTTTAATTTTTAATGTATAAATTACACAGGCCTAAAAAATTAAAGTTTTTAAAAAAATACAAAGAAGTTTTTGGTGATTTTTATGTAATTTGGCGTGTTGATTTCGAAAATGACTATAATTTTTTCCCAACTTGTCAGCATGTTTTGTAAACTCACTATCAATATTTTTGCAAAAATCCTATTTGAAAAGGAATTCTTGTGAACAATTTAGCATGTATCATCTAGCAGCTGTTGTTTTTATCCAGTTAAATCTATGTAAATATTAATTCTTGATGCAGCATTCATTTTTCACTAAATGAATAAAAACCACTGTTGCCAGATTTCACAAGTTTCTTTTAGTGGGAAGAAAAACAAGAAGTTTCCTTGAAGTTTAAACTTTTTATATCCAATTATGATATAATTCCTGGAAAAAATCACCAACATACTATTTTAATTAGCTTTTATTAAGGTAATTTATATAAAATTAAATGACTGACCAAGAGGAGCAAATATTATGCCTGTGTACATGAAAGTTTGAAACAATTTTTAAACTCTGCAAAAAGCAAAACCAAACAAAGTTTCTATCTAAATGCGTAATCTTTTTTCCTTTGAAACTTCTTTTTGACGTTCTTCTTTTATTTTCAATCTCAGGCCTATCTCATGTTAACATTCAACAGTAGTCCGCAAGCATGTTTTTCTCTCATCTTTCTTGATATTTGGGCTCCATATCTTTGATATCTTGGTGGAACCTTTCACCCTGTTCTTTGCTGACTTATCCTAAATTTTCAGGGGGAGTCCATAGATGAGTGAAAGAAATGTATTTTAACCCAACCAACCCAAACTTCTGTTTCTTTTGTCATGGCAGTATCAGATTATTTATCCTTCATAAGCTTGCAGATATTTGGACCAACAAAAATGCTATCTCAACTTGGCTTTGGATAAACCTGAAAACTTTTTGCAAAGGTATTTGACAATCACCCTCTTCTGTAATAGCATTGGCAAACTGCTTCATTTCATCTAGTTTTATTTGCAGAGGGGTTAACAATACATTGTTTGGCTCAGCCAAGCTGTTCAGAAACACATTCTTGGTGCCTTCCTTAGATCCTATTTTCTTGTCTGTTTTGATCCAGTGTTGGATATTATTATGGCTGCCCGACTCACACAAATGATACATGGGAACTTAGCATATTTGCCTTGTTGACCAAGAAGCATGAAGATAGCTTTCAAATCACCACAAATGGTCCAACTGTGGAGGGCATATTTTATTTTGTTCAGGATGAGAGTCAGGTTTTCCTAGTTTTTCTTTAAATGCACCAGATATCCAACTGGTATAGATGCTTACTGGCTTCGGTGATGAAGAAAAACAGCCGTAAGCTCCTTTTCAGTGAATCTACACACTACTTCCCTTTATTTTTATCATAGATATTAAATTTCCTTCTCAATCTGGGACATCTAAACAGTAGACCAGGTTCTCGTCTTCCTCAAAGTATTCTTAAAAAATTCTTTTTCTTGGCTCTTGTACCAATAAAAAGAGGTTTCTTTCGCCAATAATTTTTTTTCTTTCAATCTGGAGCTCAACAATTCAACTGCCTCTTTCAAAACGCCCTCTAGTCAGATCATTCATTAAACCTGATAGAAGAACTGGAAGGGAATCGGCTCCTGTGAGCTTATGTTTAGTATCAGAGCCTCGAACTTGTGGTGAAACTATTGGTAAAGAGAGATTGCAATGGAAATGTGTCACAGAGTGATATGCTGTAAATACTCATAAAAACCCAATCAAAATTGAATTTTTCATGTGATAGAAAATTTTCATTATTATTTTTGAAATCAGTACCAAAAAGTTCATAAAGTTAAACAATTACTTCCCTTGTATTTTTTTCCATCGTTTCCTAATGAAAATCAATATATGCATATATATGTATTGATTATTGAAATCTTTAAAACTACTCTATTTTGTTTCTCAAAATGATCAATGGATAACTGTCTTTTTTTAGATCTGAGTATATTTTTTCCTCTCTTAATTATTTCTTACTTTTAAAACTACATTAGCTATGATTGTTTTAATATAAAGTAATTATAATATTGGTGAGTTCAAAATATAGTCTTGTATATACAAACTCTGACAATAAAGTTCGGTGAATGAAGTCAGAATGGTCGATCTGGCGGAAACAAAATGCTGCACATGGGTTGCGGCAGATGTTGACCATCTGCCCCCACCATTGCTCAGGTGAGCATCATTTGTGTTCTGTGTGAGACTTGTTTTACAAAGTGCTTGTTTAGTGTGTTAGTTCTTAACTGAGAGCAGGAAAATGATCGAACAAAAGATCAATTTAAAGTTTTGTTTTAAGCTTGGCAAGACACTGATAGAAACTTTTTCATTGCTGATACGTGTTTATGAAGATCAAGCACTGTCCATGAAGTGTGTGTGAGTGGTTTGTCCATTTTCAAGAAGGCCGAGAAAGTGTTTCTAACAAACCCCATAGTGGAAAACCGGCGACCTCTGTCAAGGACGAAAACATTGAGAAAGTGAGTAAAGTTATCACTAAAGATCGTTCATTAACTGTGTGCATGATAGCTGGACGATGAATGCTGCAAGGTACATTGAAATTTTGATCTGTTTCATGAAACATCTATGAAGAGTATGACCCCAGTATGCACACGGTTCATGAGGGTATGTGTGTGTATGTAAACTAAACATCATTCTCGCCAGATTGTAATCCTCCAAACTTCTTCCTATTTGCACGACTCAAACTTGCTTTGAAAAGAAAGATTTTGATGATATATCTGACATCCAACAAAACTTGACGAGACTTTTGAACTCCATCTCAAAAGAAGACTTCTTGCAAAGTTTCCAGGACATATATAGCAAACCTCAGTGGTGCATGATTATGGAATGAGACTATTTCGAAGGACAGTAAGGTAACTTTCATTAATGTTTCATCTACGTTAATGTTACCGAACTATTCACACACCAAACTTTATTGTCAGAAGTTGTATACTCAAATGTAATATAAAAATTAATCTCTGATTCAGAAAGGAGAGGGGAGATGTGTGCATGATGTTTAGAAATGTTAATCTTATACATATATTTATATAAAAATTCCTTTACTGATGATTTTCAGGTAACTTCTTTAGATGTAGTTAGTGGGAATGGTGGAGTTTGTAAAGATACCCACAATTTGAGTCGCCGATTGCGTTTCATGTTTGGCATTATTGCTGTTGGAACACTCCATGGACATATTTTTTTCCTTGACTTGTGTTTGGATGAAAACTTTACCTCAAATGAGAATTCTCCTAGCATTGCTGTTGTGGTGAAGAAGCAAGATTTCTCAGCAGAAAAAAGAGAAGCTGCAATAGCTAAAAAGCAACACATTCTGCTTCATTTAAATGGTATGTTCTTATACATTTTATGTTTTCTTTTCATTTAATGTTAAATAAAGAATCATAATATTATAAACTAGCTGCAAGTACCCGGCTTTGCCCGTCTTTAAAATAAGGTTTTCTGTAGAAGCTTACAAAACTGTTTATTTGCATGCAATAAAAGGGTACATTTATCTTAAAGCAATGTGATAGACAACATTTTTGGCAGTTCCATTTGGAGTGTGTACAAAATGATTTTCCTCTCTGCCCACTCTAGAGCAGGCCACATACAACTGCCCATGAGAAAAGCATGGTGTCTGCAAGTCTATATATACTCTCCCCCTTTTTCTCATAGGCATGACTGTAGCAAAAAATGACAATACATTCCTATGAATGAAGGAATGGAATGTAGTAAGTAATGTGATATTTGTTGCAGTATTTGCTTGCAGTAAAGTAAATATAACAGAGAAGTATTGCAAATTACTTACCGCTTTTGTTTAGTAAAGTTTTCTCTCTCTAAAATGAACCCATGGCTCAGAACATGCTCAAGGAGCACTCTTTTTGGCTGGAGGAGGCCAGAGTGAGTTTGCGATGGAACGAAACCTGTTTAAGAACCTTCCCCATGTAATTTTGTGAATGTGTACCAAATTTCACTTTTTTTGGTTGTCTGGATCTTGAGTTATAAGGGAACAGACACACAGCCAGACAAACAAATGTGCCTTATATGTATATATAGATATAGATTTGTTTGAATTCTTGTGTATTATTACTTTTGTAAGCTTCATGGCATATTTTA
The DNA here is from genome assembly GCA_019973935.1 of Trichonephila clavipes. NCBI lineage: Eukaryota > Metazoa > Arthropoda > Arachnida > Araneae > Nephilidae > Trichonephila > Trichonephila clavipes. Next base: position 260,895 of record BMAU01020071.1, read on the forward strand.
TGGTGTACCAGTCTTTTAAAGCTGATTGAGCCACAGCAACATTTAGCTAGGTATAGCTAGTTATAACATAAAATTAAATCTTAAAAAGATATCAAAAATAAAAGAAGGCTCAATATTTTGATTAAATCAGTATAAACATTTTCGTACAAACACAATATATATACTGTAAAATATTTATTTTGCTATTTGCCTTTCAGACAGACATCAAACAAAATTTTAAAAATTGTCAAAAACAGATAAAAAACATATTTAAGGAAAATACTACTGATTAATTTTGCCAAAGACATCGCAATGTGTAAAAAAATATTTGCGGTACATAATCGCCAAAAATAAATGTAAGTACTAAAATATAAAAAAACAAAAATTATATGTTGAATTAATTACGTATTAGTGGAGAGAAAATAAAACAGGCTAAGATAATACTCATAATATTAATTTCATATTGGTAGGCTACTCATTTTTGGCATGATTTTGAAATCACACCAAATTGGTATGTTGCGGCCCGTCTAATGTTATAGTAATGTACAGAATTAAAGGTACTTATGTATTATTGCAACCTATTGGTGACATTATACAAAATGAAGCACATGATTACCAATTCAATGCATACAAAGTTGGGATTGCCAAAGTGGTGAGTTGTCTTGAACGGTGGTGATTGTGCAATAATACATAAGTACTAAATAAAAAAATTATCCCAAGTATTTATATCACGAGCATAAAAATGAAGTACAATACTAACATTAACTGACATAAAAAGAACTGAACTAACTCTATCAATGCAAAAGCATAATTTGAAAAAATAAGGTACTTACATATAACCGCAACCTATTGGCGACATTATATGAAACGAAGCACATGACTCACAATTCAGCATATATATGACATGTGAAATCGGGGTTCAAACTTTGCAAGTTATTTTGAACATTGGCGATTGTTAGGATAGTACATAAGTACCAAAAATAATTTATCTTAAGACTACCTGCTTCCTCAACAGGTATTTAAGCCATTTGTCTGTTTTGCTCATTCTCTGATGCCTATTCCAGTTTGATATGTAATTACTACCAACACTGCTTTTGCTTGGGCAGTATAATTACCCAAGTTTGATTTTCTGCAAGGCAATTTTATGCACTGAAGCCAATAGTATACCCTTAAAGGTTAAAATAAAGACACATAAAATTGCAAAATATTATTAATTTCATACTATCTAAAAACAGATAACGAAAACGGAAATACTATACTTATGTTAATCGCAGTAATAAGAACTGAAATACCATTAATCAATTAGAAGTTTTAATTTGTCAAAATTATAACCTTCACATTCTAAAGAAATATATAAATTCTCTGAAAAAATACTGAAATTGTAAGTTGTAATTTGTAAGCAAAATCACACACATAAACATCCCGCGATAATACCTAAATGTTGCCAAAACAACGAAACAAAATTTTAGTTGTTAAAAAAATGATTTATTCGAAAAATAATCCTAATTAAGTATCAAAGAATAGAAAAATTGAATAAATATTCCAACTAATAAACATAGCTACTGTAAAAATATGTAATAACCTTGGAAAAACTGCATGTAAAGTATAAATTGTCCACTTAGTGAGAAACGTGAAATCATATGACGTCATAACACTGGAAAATCACTTAAAAATTAAATTTTAAAAAATTCGGAAAGAATTATGAACGCCAAACCTATTTAAGAACCTTCCTCGTGTAATTTTGTGTACGTGTACCAAATTTCACATTATTTGGTTGTCTTGATCTTGAGTTATAAGGGAACATACAAACAGACAACAAATGCGTCTTATATATAGAGAGATTAATAATTAGTTTTGTGTAACATACACTATCAGATGCATAGATTTAGGGTGTAACAAGCAGTTGTATACTCAAATTTGTAAATTTCCTTATTGGAAGAACAGTTTTATGTTGAGCCAAACAGCATTGTGACTGTTAATGTACAAGTATTAATTGTATTCATATATTTTTTCATATAATTAATTTTTTTGAACTTTTTGGAAATTTTTGTTTATTGCATTCATTAAGCTGTATCCTAATAATTGCAGATAATCAAAATAATTTTTATAATTTCATGATTTTTTTTAATTTAAAAGAAATTTTAGATACTGAATTATGATAAAGCATTTTTGTAGTAAATATGTATCTAAAAACATATTTACTAAATAAGGTTTAGTATTATTTTTTATAAAAATTTGTCATTTAATAAGAAAAAATTATTTAAAAAATATGTGCTCAAGATTTAATATTGTTATATTATTAACCAATTTTTGAATTCATGAGAATTTTTTAAAAATATTTTGTTTTAAGTACAGTTCCCCAAATGTACGTCATAGGTGGGACTGAGTGATAACTCTATTAGTCGAATTCGCATAAGTTGGGGTATGAATTCAATTGCAAATTATTTTTTTTTTTAGGAATAAAATGTTAAAAAAATGTTGAATAAAATCTTAGATAACACACATGTACAAAATCGTAAGCCAAAGTTATTTTGATGTAAAAGGTTTCATAAAATCTTACAAAGTAGTCTGGCAGCTGAAGGATTTTTTTTTCACTTGCAAAATTTCCTTGTAGTATGCTGATCATTTTTTAATTCCATTTGTTGACAAAATTTACTCTTCATTCAAGTCAATATTTTCTTAAATTTGTAACCCTTTTTTCAATTTATCTGAGGCTTTCTGTCAATTTCCCAACCATCATTCAATCTGATTGAACTCAGTCTAACGACTCAAACTTCTTCATTGTCTTGCTTTTGCTCATGCATTTCTATAAGTTCATCAATTCTCAGCTCCTGATTGTGGAATCCGGTAGCTCCTGAATATCATCACTATCCATCTCTAAATTTATTTGCTTGGCGAGATCAGAAAATTTTTCAATCATTTAATACACCAATTTTACCAAATTTTTTTTCTCAAACAAAAGACAAATGAACGAGATTTAAAAATTGCTTAATGTCTGATTCGCAAAAATCAAAGTAGTGTAAGTCAAGGTAATACTGTAATAGAACATATGTTTCTTGCCAAAATCTGGGTACTTATTATCCTCAGTTTTCAAAATTTTTTATAAACCTCTTGATTATTTTTTTTAATTCTGAAAAAATTAACAATGCTGCTTGCATTTTTGAAGCTTTTTTCCCATCTATTTAAAGGTAATAGGTAAGATACTTGTTAAATAATCAAAACTTTTTTTAATTGAATAAATTTATTTTTCATTCCATCATTTTTTTCCCTTTGACTTCTTATGAAAACATAAATTAAAATTACACATAACAAGTTTAAAAATTGAAATTGTAATAGAAACTATGTTTTACAAACAGTATTTTTTATGTGTATAAATACTTGTTGGTGGAATAATTTTTTTAAGCAAGTAAACTGAAAAAAAAAATGTTTGTAATACTAAAGAAAGTTTACATCCCAAAAATGTGATAAGGGATAACTATTTAGTACAAAACTGTTGATTTAGATTAACTAATTCAAAAATATATTCTTTTATTTTTTATAGTGGAAAGTTCTTCTGGTGGTAGTTTTGAATTCAAAAGCCGTAGCAGTACTCTAGGTCACTTTCCTAATGGTACAATTTTTAATTCTGTTTCTTTTGAAAACTTATTGGTTTCTATTTTAATCATCACCTCTCTTTAAAAATATATCTAAATGTTCTTTTCTTTAAAGCTGATGTATATGTGACTGCAGTAAAATATATTCCAAGTCTCACTACATTAGCTGTTGGTTTCAACTTTGGTGGAATACAGCTATGGGAACTTCATCATTTATCATTACAGTATGTTTTTTCTGTCCTTGTATTTTGAAAGAAATATATTTTACTTGTTCATAGGGTAATGTGTGAAGAATTAATACAGTTTGAATTTTACTCATTAATTACTTTTAAAAAAGAAAATTAATAAAATATTTTAACTAAAATTATGAGTTATATCAAATTTCTAGTAACAGTTTTTTACACTGTCCATTTATAGTGTTTTATTGAAACAGTTTTTTAAACACTTCTAACTGTACAACTAATTTACCATTAATTATTTTCTAATTTTTTGTGGAGCTGCAGTAACCAAGTGACCATAGTTGCAAAACTTGTGGCCAGTGTTGCTTTTGTTCGAGTGGCAGGTTAGATTCCAGGTACTTCTAAAGACCTGTCATTTGGAGGGGCTGGTACATGTTAAATCTGTGGTGATTCAAAGTCCTCACCTTAGGGTTCATGTTGAGTGGCAGTGCAGGTGTTGTCATTGATACTTGACTGTGCTTAAAAATTAATAGTTTACTGCTTCAGGGTGCAATGTTAATAAAATAACCCTTCACAATTTTCATTACAAAAGAATTATAGTTTTCTAAATGCTTAAAGGGAACTAAATTTTGATTCTAATAACATAACTACTCAATATCACATATCCGATTTTTCATTAAAAAAAAATTCTCTTATTTTAAAGCTTTTTGCATTACATGATATATAATTTTCCAATTCTAAAAGATTATTAAAAATATGGAAACAAAGTAACATTATTATTACAATATGAATTAATAATAGTTATGAAAAGAGGGGATTGCAACATACCAAACTTTTTAGATTTTGAATTTCTCATCATAAAATTACTTTCAACTTCTACACAATTCCCACTTATCAAGATGAATTCTTGATCCAACCTGCAGTCTCTAGGATCAATATATTAGTTTATAATATTTTTTATTACCTGTAAATTTATTGGTTTGTTAAAAACAGAGTAAATATAAATTTATTGTGTAGAATTAATGGTTCAGATTCAAATGCAATGGGGAACACAAGCTGCTCAGATCATTCTATTCAATTCTTCAACAAACTTATTTGGATTTTATAAAAAGAAAATTTTGATTTAGTGATTATCTGTATAATTGTGTATAAATTAACTTAAAATTTAGTTTCCTTTAATCATTAAAGGTAACTTCAGTTTTCTCCAGCTACAATCAAAATTGCAGAATTATTAATTTTTTTCTGATTGATGGTGATGGAAGGAAATTGTATAAAGAAACTTAAAAATAATGATTAAAAAAAAAAGATTTTACTGTTGTGTAATTTTAAATTAAAAGCAAATATGTCTTAAAATGTCATGAAGAAAATTTTTTGTTTAATTAAGATCATGATATTTTACATTTGAAATAATAAAAATAGTAATTTTATGTGTAACATAAAATTTGCTCAATACTTTCAAAGTGAATTGTTAAGTGTGTCTTATATTTTGTATGAATTTTTTTAACCATATGATTATAATTTGTATTTTTTTTATTTGCTGAATATTGGGTGGGGAAGAGATTTTTTTTACATGTTTATGCTGAAATTTGTGAAGCATTGTGTTTGCTAGTTAATATTTGTTAGGGGCTGTATATTTTAATGTTGATATCATAAATGATTTTAACTAAAAATTGTACTGGACTTCACATTTTTTTTTTTTAAATACCTATAGAATTTTTACAGATTCTTGTGCTAATGTATAATCATTTATATTTATGTGAGTTTGACTTCTGAAATTAATCTTTAATGATTTGTTAGTGGTGTTTTTTTTTTCACTTAAGGTTCACTATTGCTAATGATCATGAACAAGCAATTGTTAATTTTGCTTTTCAAGAACCAGAAAATGACCCTCGAAATTTTTGCTACCTTTGGGTCTTTAAAGGGCATTCTGTTGCGGAAGAGGAATTGTAAGTTAGAAAAAATATATAAATATTTTAATTTTGTGAAAAAATTTTAAAATTAATTTAAAATCACATTTTTTATTTGAAAATTTTTGAAAGAGATTAATTTCTATCAAGTGATGTAGCCTTTGTTTGCTAAATGTTATTTAGAAAATTTCTGTGTATTGTAATAAATTGCAATGGATTTCATTGTTATGTTGTTGATATTGTGTAATTGATATTAACATTTTCCCTTCCATTGATGTATGTATTGATAATAATTGTATCAATTAAAAAATTTTCATGCTGTTAAAATTTAAATTATTTTGAGTACTTGAACAAGATAAATTTAGTTCCTTTCTTATTATACTAAAAAGATATGAATTAGTTTTTGTTACTCTTTTTATTAATTGTTCATTTAGTTTATTCTTTTTTTTTAGTTCCTCAATTAATACTTTAAATCTTTCAAGTTTCAGTATTGTTTCCATTAATTGTATCAGTATTGTTAGAATTAAATGTTTTTTTCTGTAACAAGATCACACTGCTCTTTGTATAATGTTATATATTACAGCTTTTAGTAGGTAATATTTCATGAATAAATGTGTGTGTGTGCATGTGTGTATATATATATATTTGTGTTTGTATTTATATAGCTTTTAAAGTTATATTCATGTTATGTAAAAATGCATTATGTTAACTTACTCATATTTTCTGTATTGCTAGGCCAAGTACTATTTCTGTAGCTACATTGTATTCTTTGACTTACTTCAGACGTGATTTTGTAGAATCTTTTGGTGCTCTGTACACAGTAAGATAGCATTTTTATCCAGATTCTCCTTTTCTTTATTTGATAATTTTTTCAATATTACTATATGAAAGTAAATTAGGAAAAATTTTTCAGCATTTTTGATGGATTGAAATTAATAATATTTCATGTACACTAAATATATATAGAGTTATTTAAACATTTGCATTTTTTTCTTAAGAATTTAAAAAGAAAGAGTGGTAAAATGTTTTATTAATAATTAATTTTTAATAATCAACTGTCCATGGAAGCATTCCTGTCAAGTCTTTAAATGTATAAAATATAATCCAAAGTTAATTATTTGAAATTCTTATCAAAGACATTTCATCCATGTATTACAACTTATTAAGTGCAAAATTTTCACATTTTGGTATTCCTGATGAAATGAATTTTTGATTTAAAAATATCTTTGCTTAACCCCTTAATGGTTGCATAATTTTTAAGAAAACGGTCATAAAAGTGTTTATTTTTTTTGTTCACACAAGAAAGTTATATAAAACTAAATATATGTATTTATTTTTAAATTTTGGATAAATTTTTAGCTTTAAATACAAAAAAATTTATTTTTTAAGAAAAGCCAACATTTAGGGGTATTATGGTTGAATGTTGGTTTTTTGGCAATGAGAAAAAATTAAAAACCTTTTTTTTAACATTAAAGGAGCATTTTATTACTCTTATACATAATGTTTTAACTCATTAGTAATTATTCCTTGTGAGATAAATTTCAAAGCATAAGATAAAAAGGTCAACATTACATGTATCAGTACAGATCAATCATCACTGTTCTCAAATTCATTAACCGAACTTTCCAAAACAATCAGTTATTTCAGAATCACTCTCAGATCCATTTATACTTAAATTAGAATCCGATTTGCTTCCTGACTAACTTCAAAATTAATACAATATTAAAATATGTATATTATCACAGAACGCAAGCTACGTGTATTCACGAAAAGCGGAACTAAGTAACTGAGCTAAGGTTACAAAAACATATCCTTAATATATATATTTGATTTGGCTAACATCTAGTTTAAAATAAAATAACTATCTCTAAACATGTTACTAATAATCTGGTACTGTCATCTGATGGGAAATAAACATGATTCCGCGCGCACGGGCATAAGAGGTAGATAGTTTTAATATCTTTAGCATGTTACTTTTAAACACTCCAGCCCGGAATTATCACGGGCATGAGAAATAGAGGGGGAAATTTCACTCCGTGATTTTGATGGGAGCGAGAAGGAAGGGGTTAATGTTAAAAAATGAAATCCATGCTCAATTTTTTTTTCAGAAATAAAATTTATTAATAGAATTTTTGTTTTTCTATTACATAAAGAGTTCTTAATTTCTGTTTGAATTAACCTCTGTTCTTTTCTTTTGTTTATGCTTAATTTCACATTTCATTTTGACTTTTTTTTATCCATTCATGTTTTATTTCATTAATCCATTCTACTATATGAATTTTCATACATTAAATTATCTTGTCATTATGTTGAAAATTTAAACTATAGGAAATTTTTTCTTACTTATATTTGCAGTATTAATATTATCATTCAGACTGCAATACATATACCAGTTTATAGTCCAATTTTCTTAATATTTATACTTATTAAATGCAAACATAATCTTCCACTTAACTAATTTGAAAACTTCATTTTGCATTATTTGTTTAGAAGAAAATGTATGGAATATATTTTATACTTGAAAAGATGGTTAGATTCAATTAGAAATGAATAGCATATATATATATATATATATATATATATATATATGATAAAATATGCTGTTCTATATAAAATAGTTAAATCAAAATATATTTATTTTATGGCATTTTTAAATTTGTGAAAAATTGTTCTGTGTTTTGAATATGTTTTTTGCTAAGACAACCCTAATTTTTTTTTAAAGCACCTGTGTGATCAACATATATTTGTTTAAAAACATACAATCTTATATTAATATTGGAGCATTCATGTAGTCTGAATTGACCAAATCTTTTTTTATTTTTAACAAAAAACAAGTATATGTTTGGAAATTAATCGTATGGCATTGGGAAAAGGTTAAATGTTCATAATATAACTGAGCTGGAAATTTTTGAATAAAAAAAGAAAAGAAATGGACATAAAATTGAGACTATGTAACTTTATAATTCATTATTAATTTATAATTAAATAATTATTATAATTATTAATTTATAAGGAATTATTTGCTGCTTTTGTGTGTGTGTGCGCATTTTTAAAGCATACATTTTTTTGAAGAGATTGCATTTTGCCAATTCTTATTCTTATGGATTTCATGAAGAAAATTATCAATGAATAAGCTAAAATTGCAACTTTTCAATAGATTTTATTTTTAAAATTACACCCCCTCTTTAAGATAACTTTACTAAATATTTTGATAAAACTAAATAAAAATAAAACTTTTTTAAAAAAAATTATTGAGAAGCTTCTGATAGCTATTCAGAAGCTTAATATTTAGAAACTGGTTTTAAACTGTTTGAATTATATTCAGATTTTATCTGTTTGTAAAATGGGCGACTAATGTGATAACAAAATCATTGTAAAGAAGGAAAGATAAAGTGAAATTTTTATAAAGAGAGAAATTCTATTTTGAGCAATTATATGATCAAGAGGTTATTATAGGCCTTAAAAATGAATTCTAGAAAAGTGGGGAAAAAATTCAAATTAGGAGATTATATATAAGAAGCAATGATTGTTATATTATCCAATGATGATATGTTGTAAATATCAAACCTGTTATATAGCCCTCTCCTTCAATAATATTCTTGAAGTTTTCTAAATTTTGAATTGTAATAGTAAAGAAACTATATTTTCCATTTCTAACATCTTAGAATTTCAGTTTCAAATTGTAAAATTTTGGTACATTTTATCATTAATTAAGAGATTACCTGGAAGATAAAATATGTATAAAAATCACAGTAATTGTAATGTTAAGCAGAATACTTATTGTAGTAATAAAAGGAAAAAATTTTGTCTTGTTAAACATTTAAGTTCCAAATGATTCTTTTGTTTTCTTTTTCAATACTGATTTAAGTAGAATAGCATTTAAAATAGTTATATATATAATTAAATTACATTGTTAGTTTTTATTATGTTTTCTGATATTATGTAAAACATTTTGATAGGTACAAACTTGCAGGTAGTATATCGTGTGTAGTTAATTTATTGCTGTGTTTTATGTAAATCCGAGAAAGAAAATGTGAGGAATTATATACATCAAAGGAAATATTTGTTTCATAAGAATATTCTTTTTTAAAATTATTATTCCGTTATTTTGTTTAGAGTGTTATTTAAATATTTTGAAACTACTCAATGACATCCTGTTAAATTAATTTATAAACTTTTAAATTTAAAAATGAAGCATTATCATATAATGATTTAAATGAGAAATTTTTTAGTTCTTGAAATTACTTTTAAGTTTCAGTAATGCACTATAATAATCAGGAAAAGTTCAAAAGAAATTAATTTAAGTGTGTGATTAAAATTATAAACATGTATCATCATTTAACACTTTACATATGCATTCATTGTATTGTTCAGTTTTTTTTTATAATGCATGATATTTCAAAAAAATAAATAAACACCTTTATTTATGTTAGGAATTACAAACCTGCAATAGAAGATTTGAACTTCCCTTAACAAATATTGGCAGTTCCTTGCATTCTGCAACTGCTGGAAGCCGTTTAATGTCTTGTCAAATCATTAATGAAAAAGATATGCACCACAATACACTCAAAGCTGTAACTGCAAATGAAAGTAAGTTTAATAAGTAAGTTTATGAACATTTATATTGGAAATAAGTATTTACTTAGTATTAAGAATTTGTAATATATGTCTAAATGGTTAATTTCTTTCATTGTAGGTGATTCTGTTTCAGAGAATATGAGTTTGTGTTTCCTATCTTGGGAGGTGTGGCCCAATTCAGATCGTTTGCCACCTTCTTATCACTTAGCTGTCTTTGACTTGAATCAGTGGTATCAAGCACATATGCCAGCTGGTTTCAGGTAATTAAAAAATTTTATTATTTCTTTTAAGAACTGAAGTTTTCCATTAAACAGTAGTCATAACTTTTTTATAAACTTATTTCCTGACTAATAATGAAGGTAGAACACATCCTCTAAGTAGATACTCATAAACTATGCATCCAAATTTATTCTACAAGTATTGTTATTTATATTTATCTGAAATATTCATATAACTTTTAGAACATCTTAATGTTCCCCCAGTAATATGTATTTGTAAGCTACTGATCTTAATTATATTAAAGATATGTTATTATTTTTAATTTTTTTGATATTATCTTTCTGATAAATTTTTTACTTCCTGTTTGTATCTATTGATATCACTTTTTATGAAATAAGTTATTAAATGATTAAAATAATGTGATGTGTGATTTATGGATATCTTAAAAGAAAATATTTGTTTTTTTCATCACATTAAGAATATTAGAATAAGGTTTGTGAAATAACTCTTCATTGTTCAAAAACTTAAGATAAAATTTATCATTTATCTGTGTAAAATAAGTTTTGTTATAAAAGTTATTTAAAAAAAAACATTTTTATGTGTTTGAAGTAGTTAACAATATGTAAAAAGTGTGATACCAGGTGTATGCATATGAAATGAGACGACTGTTTTAAAGAAAAACACAATAAATTGGGGGAAACTTAATATTTCTTTATTTGAAATAATATCCATCGCTAGCTACACATTTTCCCCATCTTTTGGGCAATTTGTGAATACCACACCAAAAAAAATGATCGGTCTTTTGAGGCCAGCCAAGATTTGACGTTTTCGTAAGAGGTGAAGCGCTGGTCAGCCAATGCGTGTCCCAATGATGCAAATAGGTGGTAATCGGAAGGAGCCAAGTCTGGCGAATACGCCGCATGTGCTAAGGATTCCCAGTCGAGCGCCTTAACGATGTCCTTGGTAGATTTAGCACGGTGGTTAGTTGCGTTGTCATGAAGGAAAATCACTTTGTGCTGCCGTTTCTTGTATTGCTCGCGTTTTTCGAGTATAGCATCGTTTAAATTAAGTAATTCTTGCTTGTAGGGATCAGTATTAATGGTTTCGCCTGGTTTGAGAGGCTCATAATAGATTGGTCCCTCCTGATCCAAGAAAATACACGGCATTGTCTTGCGGTCGATTTGGACGGCTTTCCAGGGTCAACATATGATCGATTACACTTGGGATTCTCAAAATGAATCCATTTTTCATTGCCAGTAACAATACGATGGAGATATGACTTGCGTTTGTAGCGGGCAAGCAACATTTCACACTAGAGTTTTCGGTTTTCCTGTTGACGATCCGTTAGCTCGTGTGGTACCGATCTACCGACCTTTATTATCTTGCCCATTGCTTTGAGATGATGGGAAACAGTGCTCTAGTCAACATTAAATTGTTCTGCAAGATGTTCTTGCATTTGGCCATCATCTTCATCGAGTAATGCTTGCAATTCAGCATCTTCAAATTTTTTTTGCTGATCTTCCGCGCTCCTCGTTTCTCACATCGAAATCACCATTTTGAAACTTTTCAAACCACCTGTAGCACTGTGCACGGCTCAGAGCATTGCCACCGTATGCTTCTACAAGCATTTGATGTGATTCGGCAGCATTTTTCTTCAGATGGTAACAAAAAATTAATGCTGTCTGCAAATCGTGGTCGGAAGGCATGAAATTCGACATTTTCAACACAGTTAAAAAAAAAATACAATGCACACTGAAACTCGTCCAAATGTAAACTAAACATGAGTATCAAAGATCAAACTATAAAAAAATCACATGTCACGGTTTCGTATTGTTTGCATATATGTGTGACGGCATCTGTTAGCAATCATCTAATTTGATATGCATACACCTAGTATATTCCTAAGTATATTATAATCCTATTATGTGGAGTACAAAGTGTGTGAGTTTGAAGTTATAATTTTTAAAAAAATTATTTATTATAAATAGTATTTTGTATGATATGCTCTTTACTCTGAGTTTTTGCCATAATACTTATCTTCAAAGAAAATGTTTTAATAATTTAAATGTTTTTATTAGAATAATTTTAGTGTACCAAAAAGATTTCAGTTTTTACTTATACAGGATGTATTTAATGTGAATATTATATTTTATATGATCCATAAATTTTAATAATAAAATATCGAGTTTAGAAACTTTTGAGTCATTTATGTGTCATTTTAATAATAATATTATATTAATCAAATTTGTTAAGGACATGTAGGGAAATATTTTATTGAGAATTATTTCATCATTTTTATGCATTATTTGGAATCTAATATATAGAATATTATTATTTATATTTATTATTTTAAGTTTTCCCCTAACCTATATTCTTTTGCAAGTACCATTGTTTTGTACTGACATGTAAAACCCATTATGACTGTTGAAAAGTTTTATGTGATAAGTATTAAAAAAAGTACTTTTAACTTACATTTCATTGCTTATGGTGATCTTAATTTCTTATTTGTTGTTGAACTGCATAATGCAATCAATTAATTTTTTGATTCTTCTTAAATTATTAACACTAGAACCATGGCAGTTTCGGTATACCTAATACATGAACTGGCCACATCCTTGATCCTGCATTCATGGAATATTTCCAAGCCATTTGGTCAGCATATCAACACCAAGTTTTGTTGAGTTATAAAATAATATTGTTTCTGGAAGCTATTTTGGGTGATTATTGTCAATATCAACTGTGGGATGAAGGGAGCTCAATAATAAGACATTTTTGCTGTTTTTTCCCTGATAAACTGTCAAAGTTATATCGTCATGCTTCAGTAACAATGTATCGTATAACGGCATCTTTACTTTTTTCACAAATTCAGGTACTTCTTTCCGATTTCGTTTCATCGTTCCAGTTAAACTAGTGTACTTTGTTTTTAACATTTGGGACAGATTTAGTGTAGTGATAGTTCTTTTATTTTCGAAAGGTTCTATCAAGCGCAAAACGACGTATTCTGAGAGAGTTAGGACGCTCGAAAACCATTGAGCATGTATTTACTATCAACATCAGCAGCAAACCAGAACTTGATACCAAATTTATCTGGTTTACTTGGCATGTATTGCGAGAAACGACATTTGACTATTGACGGAAACAGCTGTTCATCAGTAGTTATGTATGGTTCTGGTTAATAGCAAGTTATCAAGTTTTCAATAAATTTCAGAAATGAAACATAATTTATCTGTTTGAAGGCGATCAGATTGTGTAGTTTTTTGTTAGTTCTCTGAATCTATCTCTCGCTATAATACCGTGGAAACAAGGTGGATCCCAAACAACAGACCACAGACTAACAAGCTCTACATTATTTAAACCATATACATCTCGAGTATACAAAATTGATATAAAAGCATCTAGTTCGTCTAAAGTTGTTGACCATTTGTTTTTTCCAGTTGCCGGTGAGCTTCTTCCTCTGTACAATTTTTGATATGACGAAGCATAGACTAATCTATAAGTAGCCTGCATGAACTAATTACATTGCCATTTTTAATATTTTGCTTTTCATAACTGGTTGGGCCACTCTTTTCTTTGAAAACATTATGTTCAGAAATTCTTCCATGCATATAACTTCCAGAGGTTATACTTTCCCAACACATTCCATCACTTGCAGCAAAAGTTCCAGAGTTCATTTAATCTGGATTTGAATCTGATAACTTTTTACGTTTATTTACACATTGTTTTTCTTCCCAGAAGTGGTTTTCTGCTAGTACTTTGTACAGAAAAATTAGATACGGTATCTTCTTTTGAGGAAATATTTTTTTTCATCTGGAGTTACATATTCATCATTGCTGAAAACAATTTCTTCATTATCGTTTTCAGATTCATTTTCTGATATTTGTCGCATATATTTGAGGGCCTCACTAAGTGTTAATTTACACATATTTCTTCCAGTCATTTTCACCTAAGATCAATTTTATCTCTGCGTGTAAACAAGGTGGCAAAAATCAAACAAACTGGTACACTCAAATTATATCCCAAGTCAATGCAAACAACCAATTGTGGAATTGTAAAGAACGAGATGTGTCCCCCTTTAGACTACCGCATTGGCTTTGGTAGTATTGCACCACATTCCATTCAATAGGTCAAAACAAAAAAACACTGGAGAGAAAACATTACTTGAATGCGCTAACCAGAGTCTTTTTCCCATGCATAATGATTAACGGGAGGGGGAGGGGTCTGCAACACTGGCTACTACTTCAACAAAATTCTCAGCTGCTCTTCTGTTATCAGTATTAATCTACTGACCTTGAAGTACTGTTCTACTTACATCTGGGAAATGGAAAGAGGACTGAAAAAACTTTTTTCCATTTCAGGAAACGTTGAATTGCAAATTTAGTACTTGTGATTATAATGGGGTCAAAATGACCCATTCCTTGGTTTTAAGTATAAGTATTAAAAACAAAAATGATGAGTATTTAACGTATCATATTTTCACAGATTATTATTGGTATAAAAATAGGAAAAGTCAAGAAATTTTTTTCTGTTAGTAACTTTTTGAGAAAATCAGAAATAAAATTGCTTTTGGATCAAAATGACCCCAGCCGCGGTTCTAGTGTTAAATTAAAAAATAACAGTATGCTTATTGTTTAAAAATCTTGTCTTAATTTTGAAAGAGCAGGGTTAAAACTCTGAGTTATTTTTAATTTTAGTGTGAATCTTGTTTGTAATTATTTTCTGCACTTATTTGATTTTATATCAATTTCTTTTATATCACTTTGAAACTTTTTCTTCATTAAGAATTTCGGAAACTATTGAAATTCTTATGTTTGTTCAAGAAGACTGTTACTATTTCTTTCTTGAATATCGGAAAAAGATTTTTCCTTAAGCTTTATAATCATTCTCCAAAATACGTAGACAATTTTACTTTTTACTATGCTGCAACTATTCCATACACTGCATTTAATAATGAATACTATTATAAAGAAATTGGTAGTGTTATAACTTCATAAGTCAAATTTTTCAAAATTTTATATCTGTAATGCCCATTTTATTGCTGACATTACCTTGATCTGCAAATTGTATCACTGCTGTAACATTTTTTGGGAGAAATTTACTAGTAACCTATCCATCATCAAGCAGGCACAAACTTTCATTTCGATGTGAAAGGGCTTTGTCTGAATCAATTCTGCTTTTTGGAATAAGGTTTTTGTTGTGTTTCATGATCTAGGACAGGGGTAGCCAAATCCGGGTCTCCCTTAAATAATTTTGTGGCTTGCGAGATTCATTACATCTTTACAAAACATGGTTATTTTGTGTAATATTTTTGTTTTTAATATAGTGTTTTGTCACAAAAAAAATCCCTTAATTGTTTCTATTTTATCACATTGCTTCTTTTTTTATACATTCTTAGAATTGGGTATTATTGCTTTGCAGTGACCCCATAGCCTCACGCTTCATGAAATCAAAAGTAAATTCAGTAGATCAGAATGGAAAAAGTAGAAATAAAAAAAGTAGATCAGAAAAAAGTAGATTTTCATCACATTTGTGTCACAAAAGAAAAATTTTCTAATTTAAGAGATCTGGTACAAAAAGTTGTGAGTGCTTTTGGATCAAATTACACCTCCAATTCTTTTTATTTTTTTGAAAATCAAATTTATCAAACATAAATCGCTCTCAAACTTAACAGATGAAAACTTGCAACATCAATTACGATGTGCAAATATACACATTTGAGATCGACTTATAAAAACTAAAGTTAAAAATTATTTGATTATTGCATTATTATTATTTCATTATCTATGCTTGCATACAGGAAAAAAATGAAAACAATAATAATTATTCATTATGTTTTAAATTTTCACTCCAATAAATGTTTGTAATGGCTCCAAATCGAATATAATGATATATATTGCTATGTACGTCTGCAAGATTTTTGTGTATTCCCGAAATGGCCTGCAAGGTCATTTGGGTAAACAGTTTGCTCAGTACTCTTAAACAAGCAGGTCTAATAGTCTTTTTGATCCTTATAAGTTTCGTTTTCTGATCACTTGAAGCATTTCTACAACATATGATGGTAATGAGCTCCTTTGATGATTTGTGACCTCGATCTGACTACTTTTCTTCTTGTGAAACAAATGTTTTTGTTGGGAGACATTTTTTCCATTGTATCCTATCTCATCAGTATAAAACAGATCTGAAATCAAATTTCTTTGTCAATAATTTCTTGAAATTTTACACAAAATCATTTGTTAAAAGTCAGATCCCTAACATTTAACTGCTGAATTTTATAGTGGCTTAAATTCCATATGAGCCAGCCTGATGAAGCATTAAAATCTCTTTCCAATCCTATTGCTTCATGGAAAAAGTCTGAATTTTTTTAAGAAAACATGCCACTTTAAATGCGTGTTTTTGTTAATAAATAGAATCTAGATCTTTGTACGCCAGCAAGTTTTGAGACTTTTCTGTTTTGAAAGTGCTGATCTGTCATCACAATCTCTTGTAAAAGTAACGAGTTTTTGTTCTTTTTTATATCACATACAGTTTGTACTCCAATTTGACAATCCTTTGTAAGTTTACTAGCTGAACCTTTGTCAAATTTTTGAGCAATTCCTAATTATTGTTTAACATGTAAAATGTTTTGCTTTCATTTCGCACCTTTCATTATACCAATAAAAAATTTTGTTCTTAGAAACTGATATTAAACAAGATGCACAAACTAAAGAAATGTGGGAAAGTGAAGATAGCTGAAGGGCTACTGTGTACAAACAACATTTAGATCCCTACCTCCTCAAACAGTTTCAGATGCATTCGATTTGAACTCTGTGCTCTTCACAATACTATCAGATAAACTAGACAAGTTTCTACTTCACATCAACATTGGTTTTATATGCACGATAGTGTGAAAATGTTTCTCTTTGAATTTTTTTGTGAATCTGGAATGCGCACAGATAATACGCTAACCAAAGGATATACTGTAAAATCCGGCTTATAACGCGTACTATGAACACATAAAATGAGATCAAAATATAAGGGTGTGCCTTATATATGCCGGGAACAAAGACGATTTAAAAGAAACAAAAGAGATGTGAGCATAAATTTTTTTTTACTTCTATACATATGAAAATACTGTTTGCTTAAAATAAGTGACATACCTTATGAATTAAAAGAGTTTTAGAAATATACTGCTATTTCAAAAGTCTGGAATAATATCTCAAATAAATTACTTCAAAACATAAGAACATTGTATACTGTCATTTCAGATTTCTTTGTAAAAAATGAGGTATGCATTATATGGTGAACTTACCTAAAAATTAAAAAATGCAGATTGAAAGTATAGGTGCGCTTTATACACCGGATTTTAAGGTACACAAGAATAATCAACAGTATACTGTTAATATTTTATTACAAGTTACATTACAAGCATATTAAAAAGAAAGAAGAATTATTGCTTCATTCTCAATTCTCCATTAAATAAAGTTTTAATGGAGTCTTAAATTTAAATTTTTTTGGGGAAAAAAGAATGTAAATGATAATGCTTTATCCTGGATATTTTGTTTATCCAAGAGAAATAGATGTTGTAATTTAAAACACTTGTTTGTTGAATAACTATTAAGAATGTGTTTTTCCTCTTTTCTTTTTTTAATGATAGATCCCATCCTAATGAATCAAGTACTTACTTAGGTATATTTTCATTGAATGAAGCTATGAAAAATTTAAACAATGAAGAAATTTTTGTAAGTTGTGTTACTTTTTGTGTTTTGTTGAATTTAAATATTTTAATAACAGAATTTTTCAATGTTATTAATTGTAAAATTAATTTGTTTAATGTAAGGGACAATGCTCATTTTATTTAAAAGTTAAATTTTTCTTTTTATTCTTTAAATTTGCATAATTATTTTTCTTTGTAAAAAGTATTTTGCAGTGTAAAAAAATTATTTTAAAAAGTAAATATACAGCTCAATAATTTTTAGAAATAAAATCAGTAATCCCTTTAGCAATTACGTCAATAATGGATTTGTTTACAAAATATGGGACAGTAATAATAATATTTGATGTTTATTTTATTCATCAAGGGCATGTTTAGATCAATACAGATAGCTTCAAGATAGATATTTTATTGCTGTTACTGCATGCAATTCTTTTTGATAAAATTTCCTACATTGTTCACAAAAGTGATGCATGTTTTGATATAAGTATGACATTACATTAGTATAACTTTTCTTCTGATAAAAAGAACATTTGTATAGGTATTTGTATATTTTATGTGAAGCAGATACTCTTTATATAAAGTATATTTGAAAGGGGGAAAATTAGTAATCATGGGGAAGCATGTAAAAAATTATATGACTTGAAACTTTTATTCTTTATCAAATATGAAGGCTAAAATGAAAATAAATAAATACATTTTAGGTATTTTTGTTTTAAATTAGTTTTTTATTTTAACTCAATATTCTGAATTTTTATTTCTTTTTTAATATTTTCAGATGTAATTTTTTACTGTCATAGAATTTAATTATTTATATATATATATATATATATATATATATATATATATATATATATATATATATATATATATATATATATATATATATATATATATATATATATATATATATATATATTTGTGTATCTATTTCCTTGGTATAATTTATTATTTTTAAATCAAATTGTTTTTTAAATATTGAATGGTACTATAATCAAATTACTTCATTTTCCAGGGGCTGTATGCTATACCTCAAAGCATAAAAAAATTCAAATCTCTCTTGGTTTCAGAAGAATTTTTTTATCCCTCTTCTCTTAGTTTTCGTAAGATCACCTGTTTTGATTTCAATTCCTTTTCACTATATGAAAAGTTTTTGTGAACTAAATAATGATGAACTTGTGATTCACATGATTATTTATAAATTAAGGATTTTTACTTCATGAAACATTAAACTACTCCTTAAATATTCTACAAATCTTGGATCCAAAGTAAATTCTTGAAAAGTATGGTAAAAATTTTGTAAGAACTTTTTAATGTTTCATATAATTATTAAAACTCCCGGGCTGGGCAAAGTTGACTCAGCCTTTCATTCCTTAAGTGGCTCAATAAATGAGTACCAAGCTTGTTTGGGGACTTAAACACTGGGAGTCTCGCTTCAGACTGACCACCTGATCGGGACACTTGCTCTTGCACCTCAGCGCCCAATGGTCACTAAAACTGGGGGGGCGTGGCCGCGGTAGCCGAGTGGTATAGGTATCGGACCGTGGCTTGTCACGAGTTCGAGCCCAGTACCACTAAAGACCCGCCGTGTAGGGCAGCGATGCACGTTAAATCTGTCGAGAGCTGAAACGTCCTCCCGTTGGTGTGGTAGTTAGGAGAGGGGGTGCCAGCTCAGGTGTCGTCCACGTCACTTGACCATGGTTCAAAATTACGTGGTCCGTTGCCAAAAGCCCTCGTGTAGCTAAAACAGTGCGACATTAATAATAAATCAAATCAAATCACTAAAACTGGGATGGTCACAGTAGGCATTGGCCCTCATGGGCTGTTGCACCACTGAGTTTGAGTTTATAATTATTAAAACCATTTTTTGAAGGAACTTAATTTTTTAGTATGTTAACCATCATATAAAATAAAGAAATTTAAATTTTTTTTATACATAAAGTAGGAGCATTTTATATATTGAGTAGCATTTTCTATTTTTTACTTTCCCCACTATGAAATGATTTAATTTAGATAAATATGTTATGCAAAAAATCCATCAATGTTCCACAAACAGTATAAAATAAATTGTTTAAGTGTTACATTTTTGTAATAAAATTATTGCTTTGTTCAGTGGCACAACAGCCCATAGGGGCCAAGGCCTACTATGCCCAACTCAGTATACGTGACCTTAGGCCCTGAGGTGCATGAGTATATGTTCTGGTCGGGTGGTCAGTCTGACGCAAAAACCCGAGTGTTAATTTCCCAAGCAAGCTTGGTACTCATTCAATGACCCACTGAAGGGATGAAAGGCTGAGTCAACCTTGCCCAGCCTAGGGTTTGAACCTCTGACCTGTGGTGTGGAAGCACGATGCACTAACCACTCAGCCACTAGGCGTAATAAAATTGTAATAGTGTTAATATTTTTAATCAATAGAGAGATTTTAAAAATTGAACTAAGAAGCAATCTTGCTGAAGATTAAAACTTTAAAACGTGTGGTTTTTTTAAAAATATTGTATTTTTATGATTTAAAAGTCATATTAAAAATGCAACATATATGTATTTACAAACTAGTTGTATTATATCTCAATTTAAAAGTGGTAAATAAAATTTAAATATTTATATTTTAAACTTATATAATTTTGAAAAGTAATTTTGTGAATGTATTTAAATAAATAAATATAGTATTTAAATAAATTTAAATTTATTTTAATATTCAGTTGCTTCTGTTGTTTTCACTTCTTCCTCTAGCTCCATGTTTTAATTAAAATAAATAGTTTTATGCAAAATGTCAGGAGTAATAATGATTTTTATTATATATATATGTATAAAATGACTTTTTGCTGAAGTTTTCTAAATTTATAAAGAGGCATTAAATTTTTGTTTCTAATTTCAGAACAAATGTGTTTTTCGGAAAGGGGTCTTTGTAAAACAACTTATTTTGGATTTCAAAAACATGTGAGTTAAGTTTTATTTATTGTTGCCTTCTGTTTCAAATATCAAGTTTTTAACCCTTTATCGACCGACGGTTCTTATAAGTACTGCCCACTTTAAAATTACATAGAATAACTGTTTTTACGAATACTTTGAGGATACTTGGCAGGAATATTCTTTGAAATCCACTCTTCCAAGTTTATGACAACACTGGTTCTATGATGAGTATTTTAGCGGTAAAGGTGAATAGGTTTAAGCAGAAATGGCATTTTCAGCGGATAGCAAAGATTGTTATTTTTTGTTCAGAAAAAATAGTTAATGTCAAAAGGTAAGACTCTTATTTTTTTGGTATGTTAATGAAGACCTTAAAAAACGATTTGACTATTTATTTTAAGTGGACAATGTGTGTAATTAATTTTACAGTTGAATATCTTTAATTAAGTAAGTAGCTCTAACTAATTAAATTTCCCAAGTTGAGTATTTTGTGTATGCATATCCCTTAGTTTTCAATGTAGTGATTAAAAAAAATATTGCATTAAAAAAACTGCAGTAAATCATAATGCAGTCGATAAAGGGTTAAACTGTAGTAATCTAAATATTTTTTTTAAAAAAATTAATAAACTTTCCCCTAATTAATTGCATTAGCATTGTGATGCCTTTTTAAATAATAAGAAAACTTATTGAACCGCGAATTAAGCATATAATATATACATGTAAGGATAATTAAATTAGATTAAAAATTAAATTCCCTATCTAGCACTTGACTCATCTGTCTCAGCTCCCATCTTCAAGTATCAAACTAATCACCCATTTATTTCTTCCGAACATGGCCTAGCCAATAAACATGTCTAATTCCAGATCATTAGATTTAATAGTCAACATATGTCAGCATTAACTTGCAAGCAACCTCTTCAAAGCAGCGATACTTACCATATGTTTTTCAAGTGTTATCCACTTGAAACCACCACCATGACGTGCTTTTTCCTCCCTGCCCTTAGCGTCAGAACAGATGTACAAATGATCGAATAAAGGTCTTCACTTTTCTAACTTTAATTTTGATTCTGTCTTAAAAATCATGACAGAATTAAAGCCGGCAGGATTTACTTGCTAATATAGTTCAGAGAGAAAATGTTTAACTTAAATCAGTTCTTAAAGTTAAAGAATTTTAAAAAAACGAGCGCAAATTATGCCAGCTATCGAAATAAATGCTGCGAATAATAACGATTACGGGACTCTGTCAAGCGATATTTCTCTCTTTGCTGAGGACGTCAGATTGCCGGAAAAAAAATAGTATGGAAAAAGAAAAGCACTAGTAATCCCCGGAAGAACTTCGCTCTTAACAACGAGAAGAATGCAGTGTTTACAGCCGAACGATATTCTGTTTTTTTTTTTTTGCTGAAGAGGCCATCCAGTTTACCATGAATGGAAGAAACATTCTAATGGAGAAAAAGAAAAAGAAAAAAAAAATGGGGAAAGCGTGAATCCCCTAAACTCCATGATGAAAGACGTCAATCCCTTCCGCCAGAATAGATAAAAAATGTTTTTCTCCGAATGGTATTGTGATTTAGTTCCAGTGATACAATGATGGAAGGACCAACAGTACCAGAAAAAAAAAAATCTTTTTCGCCGGAAAGTCTGCACGGTAATACTGTGAAATAGTGAAGCAACAACATAAAATAAATAAATTAAATTTTACTAGTGAAATAACGTGACAACAGCATCTCGATTAATGTTCACCAAGGAGTTCTGACGCTGCAAAGTGGAGGTCAGTTAAATTGTATATTTCCAATTTTAGTAACATTAAAAAACTGAGTTTTGCTGAACAGAACTTTACGAAAAAGAATAATATATGATATGATATTTAATTTTTATAATATAGTTGTGTTAAATGAGATATTTTCTTTATATTTTAATTGAGAAAACAAAGTATATAGGTTTGGTCATACAAAATTTTGAGAAATTTTAATATACTTCTCATAATTTTATCTTAAGATGTCGAGTGAGTTAAGAGTTATGATAGAAATTGGTGTTTTAAAGTGAAAGATATAAATTAAGTTTTTAAAAAAATGACTAATGAGAGAACTAATACTAGAGATATTGATTTTTATAAGAAACAAAAGTAAAGACAAGTTGTATTCTTTTTTCTCCATTGAATTCAATTGTTTTGTTAATTATTTTATTCAGCAGTAATCTTATTGCATGTCATTAAATTTTTTTATTTTGAAATTGTGTGTTTTGATGTACTGGCCATATATCAGGATTCACTATTTCTTAAAATTTTCCTTATCTAAAACTAAAATTAATTTAATAACTTTAAGTCTAATTTTGGATATTATACAGTGGATAAGGGAGAATACAATCATTATAATTTGTATATGTCTCGAAACATTAAGAGGACAAACTTGTTTAGTTTGATATGTACACCTCTCATTGTTTCTTATCAGCATCCCTGAACATCTGTGAGTTGATGACACAGTTTCTCAGAGAGATGTGTTCAAAATTAAGTAAGGTGATACAGTTTTTATTAGTGAATGTGTGATGCAAAGAGAAACTCAAGAATTTTTGTCTATGAACGTATTTTTAGAAGGTTACGGAAAGATTCAAAATATTGCATGCGATATTAAGTTACAATGAATATATATTGTGAAAAATTTTCAGAAATACTAAAAGTTATTATTGAAGTGAGTCCACTTTTCCGACTCAAAATAATAAAAAAGAGCTCTTATATTCTTATAATTTTTTTTTTTTTATAACATATGAAATAAAACATTGTTTATTGTGTTGGATAGTGCATAGAAGTTGTGTGTTATACACCGTTTTTTTCATATTATTAATAATTTCATTTTATTAGTGTCTATATTTTTTTTATCTTTTTAAAAAATGTATTTCATATATGCAAAATGTGTGTAACAATATAAGGTATTACTACGATGGCGCCAGAGTAGATTTTTATACAAAATTATTATTTTAACATTTGTATGATTTCATGTATTTTTATATTTACTATCTTATTGTTTGATGTATTATTTTCCAACATAATTTTTTTGAAAATATCTACCAGCTATAATACGAATCTATTATTATGAAGGAATAGGAGGAAATGTGTGTGCGAACTCTTATTCTAGATGTCGAATAGATTTAAACAAGCTAATCTTCAATTATATGTATGGAAATTTAATTTTATCAAATAATATGTTGGAAGTGTCCTTACTGTGTTTGTTGTTAGTTTCGTTTATTATATTGCATTTTGATTTTAGTATTCCTATTGCTTAAATATTTCTACTGCATGTAATATGTCTTTCTAAATAACTATGTATTGTTTTGTGTTTGTTGAAAATTGATTAAGTTTGTAAAGAGAGAAAAACCACGCCCATGACTCCTTTAAAAATTGGGGCAAATGTAAGGATAATTAAATTAGATTAAAAATTAAATTCCCTATCTAGCACTTGACTCATCTGTCTCAGCTCCAATCTTCAAATATCAAACTAATCACCCATTTATTTCTTCCGAACATATGGCCTAGCCAATAAACATGTCTAATTCCAGATCATTAGATTTAATAGTCAACATATGTCAGCATTAACTTGCAAGCAACCTCTTCAAAGCAGCGATACTTACCATATGTTTTTCAAGTGTTATCCACTTGAAACCACCACCATGGCGTGCTTTTTCCTCCCTGCCCTTAGCGTCAGAACAGATGTACAAATGATCTAATAAAGGTCTTCACTTTTCTAACTTTAATTCTGATTCTGTCTTAAAAATCATGACATACATATTTATATATATGTATTAGCTGGAATGCTTGTTATTTGTACGGATGAATTTTTAAAATAAAACTCTTCTCCATCTCTTCAGCTACCTGGCATAGAATTCTTTTAATGAGGGCTCAGTGGAACCTAGTCCAAGATAACATGTCCAACAAAATGTAAAGAATTCTTAAATGATGATCCATTCTTTAGAAATCTTCTTAATAACTTTCAGTGAATTTTGAAAGAATGTTTCTTAAGATGATTTAAAAAAGAATTATAATTCTGTAATAAAAAACACATGAATAGTTATATCCCATTTTCCAGTTTTATCCAAATGCAGTCAAACCTCCTTATAATGAACCTCTATTTTACGAATTTTTCTATTTTGCAAACTTTTCCTGGAACCAAGAACATTTTACTATTTTCTTTATAAAATAACCTCTAAATAGCAAAGTACATTTTCTATTTAACAAACTTTTTCTCCTGTTATTTGATTTTTTTCCTCCCTATTTTAAAAATATTTCTAGACATTTTTCACATTATTCTCTCTTTTAGCACATTCTATGATCAGTGATCTTGAACTGGTTTTTTTAGGGGCCTAACTCTCCTAGAGTAATGAAATGGCCATAATTTTACAAGCAAAAAACTCAAAGCTAACAGATCTTATCAGTGGTGGTGTATGCTTAAAATTACCAGTAGACTTAAAATGAGCTAATGTTATTAAAAAAATTCAACAGTTTTAATATAAAGTTATTTTGTGTGTTAAGTTGAAAATGCAGTGTATTTCCTGAGCAATGTTTTTTCCCCTTGTTTTCATTGCAGATTTCTTTTTGATGGGTAAGATATATTAAATGAATATATATATATATATATTAATTTTTTCATAATGTGTGAATAAATTTTTTAAATTATATATATAGTGTTAGGAATTTAAAATTTGTTTTATGTGGTTTTTGAAGTATATTTAAAGATGAATATCTACTTAACAAATTTTCCATATAACAAACTTTTTTTCGGGATTTAACAACTTTGTTAAATAGTGGTCTGTCTGTATATCCATCCTAACAATTTATATCTCATTCTTCTTTGTTCCTTTTCTTTGAGGTGAAATGCTCCTCCCACTTAGCATATAAATGTAGACCCTTTTGGATCAATGAGTTTTTAAATAGAAAGATTTAAAAATATTTGGTATAAATTGATGCATTTCAATGTCATTTTTAAAAGATTGCCAAAAATTGGCTATTTAGTTTACATGCATCAAGCAAAGTCAGTCTATTAAAACATTTGAATCTCTCAGATACTGTAAGAATTGTCATTCTATCATGCTTCATTTAAAAGCAACACAACAAAATAAATCAAAATTACTTTAATGTTGAATTAAAAAAAATTATAAAACATATTTTAAGAGATTGGCTTTGAGAAGTGCACATCACTACCCACAGTTTCAGCACAATGGTCTCCATTCTTTGCACTATGTTGCTTCTCCACAAACTTTTTTGTTATAAACATGGATAAACTAAACAAACCATATAGTCACAGTCATCTAATCAATGTGGATGTAACAATATGTAATAGTGCTGTTTATAAAATTATCATTAATCAATAAATAGAAGGCAAATTGTTTTACTAGTTATTACTAATGGAGGAAAAGAGATTTTTATGAACATAATAGAAATTTTTGTTTTATTAACAGGTGTAATAAATAAGCTAATAGAATTAGAGACATGTACTTTATTAGGAAGCAAATTTCTCACAAGTATTTTTCTTTACTCGCCAAATTTGGTGAATTTCATTAACTACAACCGTCCTCTTCTTATGTTACCTGTATTTCTACAGCAATGGTTGAGATTCGCTCATTGTACCCTTTTCAGTACTTCCAAGTTAAGGCGAAACAGAGTATCAAATGCTGCAGTTGAAAATGTATTTTTAACTGTGCTTTTTTTTCTAAAAGCAATTTTAATTCTACTCTGAAGAATAGGTAAAGGAATGAATAAAACTATAAATAAATATAATAATTATGAAAATATGTAATAATCTCTGAAAAACTATACAATGAATAGTTTATTGCATTCAATGATAGACCTGGTATGTAAAATCTCCTAAATTACAGAAAATAGTTTAATAAAAATTGTATTTTTTTTAAAAAATCTGAAGCAAATTTCGAAAAAATATTTTTTAGATGCACATTATTATGACACATAATTTCAGCAACTCAAATTTTGTGCATTTGACAGGCATTTACTCAAACTTTCTTTTATTAGTATGTATGTGTGTGATTTTTTTCAAAAGCCTTTAGTTCTGAAAATTCAAGTTTTAGAGAAAAATTTCTTAACATGTTAAAGTCTTTCATAAATAAAGAAACAAAGTTGGTTGTGTTAACTGGTTTTTATGGACAAGTATTGCAAAGCAAGCACATAGAAAGCTGGACAGAAACACAAACAGATTGCAAAAAACAACTGAATGCCCTTTTGTTAGTTCCTGTGTTACACATCCAGTCTATTTCTTTAATTCTGTAAGGCCTGTATTCAAAAAAGGAAGGTTTGACTACTTTCGATATTCCTTCATTGGTTGAAAGTTTGTATACCATTCAGTGATAATCACTTCAAGTAAGTTCATACACATATCAATTACAATTACAGTTATTAAAAAAGGTAAAGTTTTTGAAAACAATGAACTTGAAAAGTTCAGGTCCAGAAGTATTAATGCAAACAAAAATAAATAAGTAAATGAATGAAATAAAAATCCTTTCTTATATATGTGATCAATAACAATATGTACTAAATTGCTACAAATCTAAAGAAGATGAGTAAAAATAGAAGTATAAAATAATGAGTAAAAAACATGGGACTAAATCCCATAATTAAAACTAACAATAGCCAGCCTACAATAGGATTCTTGGACTTTTAAATATTATGGATCATAAATTTCTGTTATGTTGTTGCTACTTGTTCCTTTTGATTGACAATAACATCGGATCAAGGCTCTCAAAATTCATTGTGGCAAAGGGCTACATCTACGCCTGTCATTATCCATAGCTTAGAGCACCATACAAGTGACAGTGTGACTTGACTCGATTCTGCCCCAATTTTGAGGGAGAACACTCTGGGGGTGGTCAGGGGCTTCCCAATGCTCTTCCCTTTTCACCAACCTCACAAAGGCCTTTCGGCTCGACGGCTATTTAGAATACCCCAATGCTGCAAAGGCATTTACAAACATCCATGCCTTCTCCAAGATTCAAACCCAAGCTCAACGACGCAGCAGTTAGCATTACTAACCACTATACCAAATGGGTGGCAGATCACAAATTTAAATTGCACTCTTATTAATGGAAGGTATATTTTTAATTTTAATGTATTAAAGTTTCAATGGAACTGTAAGAGTAATGTATCAATTGCTAGGAATATAATACTTAACTATTTGCAGCCTAATTATTGTTTAGTAGATAAAGACTGTGGTAAAATTTGTCCCCCCCCCAAAAAAAATATTAGATACTGTTTAGAATATAATTGCCCTATTAAATGTCTTGTATTTGCATTAAGTTTAATGTTAAATGAATTTTAACACCTTAATATTTTTTTTATTTTTACTCAATCATAAGTGTTACTATGAATAAACTTGTTTGGATATTTAAATTTACTACAGTTTATTAATTTTTCATTTCTTTTCTTAAAAAATTTATTCAATAATATGTTGAATAAATTTTTTATATTGTTTTCATGTTTTCTTCATATAATGTGTTGTTGTTTTATTCAAAAGTATATTTGAGTAATTATTTCTTGAAATGCAATTCTGCAATTTCCTTTGGTTTAGTTCTTTATAATGAAGTGTGTAAATTGTTTTTTGATACTCATGAGTAATGGTGACTTGGACTTTTACAGATAAATTTAAATACTTAAATTTTTTTTAACATTATTTCTAACTTTTTTTCTCCTTAATTTTATTTCAGCTTAGTAATATAGACAAAGGGAAAAATTAATCCTTAAAAATTTTGTTTAACCGTACAGTCTTAATACTATTTGCCTTGTACTTTTTTTCTTTTCTTTTTTTTTTTTTTGCTTTAAGGTGTAGGATTAAACATTCTGTATGCATAATGATTGTCAGTAAAACATGTTTTTCTTGCATATTTTTTATAGATACTTATTATCATTTTCAATCAAACATTTGTTATCTTATAAAGGAAAATACATTTATGTAATTTTTCTTGTTCTTTGGACTTTCATAGTAATTCTCTGTTTAATCAGTATTGTTATTTAATTTTCAGCTCCTCTATGAAATGGCTGAACTTGGCCCTCAAGTGCTGTTAAATCCAAAAGATATTTATCCATCTCTAATTAAAAGTGGATTAATACCTGATTCTCATAGTGGTGCAGATCAAACATCTTTGGTATGGTGATTATTTTATTCAAAAATTTTTTTAATATTTTTATGTAAAGAAACTTTTTGTTCAAAACTTGATGAGGGGATTAAATTTCTATGTGAATAGAATAAAATAATGAAAAATAATTCTCATTTCATTATTGCTGTACTGAAATAATTCAATGTATTTTATACATTAAAAAAAAATGTGACATTCTGTAAATATGATTTTGTATTTTTAAGATTAATGTGTACATTTTTTAAAAATTTATAAAAAAATTTTAGGTGGTTCGTTTTATTTTTAACCACATTGTACAAAAAATAAAGGGGATGCTCAAAGCTTTACTGAAAATTACTCAAATATTTATAGTGATAACTAACATAAAGCAACACATTCATAGAATAAAATGTAACTAAAAATTTAAGAACTCTTCATATGCATACCTGCCAACTTTTGAGCTTTGTGCATAAAATTTATGCTTTTGTGCTTATGTTGTTCATTTTTACTAATTTTCACAAAATTTCTGTCATTTTCTGACTTTATTCCCCTCCCTCCCTACAGCTCTTATTTATCTTTTTTCTGCTTACAACAACAACAATAAATAAATAAGTAGATGAAAATCATAGCACCCATATCTAGTAAATTTTTAAGTTCACAAAGTTTTCTTTGCCTTTTAAGTATTGCATTTTCTTTAGCTATTGGTTCCTAATTGATTTGTAAGCATGGTTTTGTTAATCAAAGAATTTTTATTTTTTCTTTCTGTATAACAAGTCTCTGGAACTTAAATCATCTTATACTTAGCTTGAGATTGTATTGTTTTCGGTTATATTTGCGCTTCATAGTTGCCAAATGATTTGTTTTCGTCAATTGTTCTGCTTGCATTTTGTCTAATAAAAGCCAAGTATACTTTCAATTATACGAGGTATATCCAGAAACTAAGTTCCGTTTGGTAATAAAAATAAATTGTATACAGATACAGAAAAAACATTTATTGGACAAAAATGTAAAACTCTTAAACTACCTTTCTACATAACTGCCGAAATTTTGCAGGCATGTGTCATATCGTGGCACAAGTTTTTCTATGCCTTCTTTGTAGAAGGTTGCCGCCTGTGTCTTCAACCAGTTGGAAACATTTTCTTTCAGCTCTTTGTCATTGTTGAAGTGTTTACCGGTAAGGAAAGACTTGAGATGTAAGAAGAGATGAAAATCGCTAGGAGCGAGGTCAGGGCGGTACGGAGGATGATCAAGCACGCCCCAGCCAAATCCTCGTAGGAGGGTTTTTGTCACATTTGCAGTGTGTGGTCGTGCATTGTCGTGAAGAAAAACAACACCTTTTGACAGAAATCCTCGGTGCTTATTCTGTATTGCGCGGCGCAATTTCCTAAGTGTCTTGCAGTAAACAGCTGCATTGATTGTTTGACCTCGCGGTAAAAAATCAATCAGTAAGATGTCTTTGCTGTCCTAAAACACTGTGCACATGATTTTTCGAGGTGTCAAGATGTGTTTCGGCTTAACCCTTGTTTGGGATGAAGTGTGCCTCCATTCCATTGATTGTCGCTTACTTTCAGGGGTGTCATAAGAAACCCAAGTTTCATCTCCTGTGACAATCTGTGTCAGAAAATCTATGCCGCCTTCATGATAACGGATCATAAACTCAAGTGCACAACCCATCCGTTTGTTTTGTGAGACTCGGTAAGAATTTTTGGCACCCAACGTGCGCAAAGTTTATAAAATTTCAGTTTGTCAGTAACAATTTCATGCATTAGTGATCTTGAGATTTGTGGAAATTCCATAGCAAGAGCACTAATTATAAACTTACGGTTTTCCTTGATCTTCTCATCAATCGCGTGAACCAGTTCTTCTATAATCAAAGATGGACGCCCACTTCATTCTTCATCGTGCACTTCACTACGTCCTTCATTGAACTGTCGGACCCATCTTCTCACCATTGAATCACTCATCGCATTTTGTCCATAAACTTCACAAATTTGCCGATAAATTTCGATTGGTTTCACTTTCTTAGCATTCAGAAAATGAATTACATATCTGATTTCGCACGCAACAGGATTTTCAATCAACACCGACATTGTAAACAAGCACAACAAAGCGTACGTGGCTGACAGTGATCTAAAAATGACGCATGCTTCTTCTCCTTGATACTGAGCGTCTGCCGGGCATGTGCGGAACTGCGATCGCTGCGCTGGAGCGGATATAAGTAGAAACGGAACTTAGTTTCTGGATATGCCTTGTATAAAGAATTTATAAAAAGAAATTTGATTGTATTAACACATCCCAAAGGGGGGGAGGGTACTGTCTTATGCTGCAGCATATTGTGATTCCTTTCTTTTAATGTGTAATAAATTTGTGGAGAACATGTTTGAATCTGAAAAAAATTAAGCATATGGAGTAGCCAACATGCTTTTCTGGCCTAAATCCAATCAAACATGTTTGAGACTTTTTTGAATGATGCATTGCAGCGAGACCCAACATGGTGATGACATTTCTTCTAGAGTGGAATAGTATTCCCCAAAGTCTTTTAGATAAGCTCTTTACATCCATGGAAAGCAAATGTGCAACAGTCTGGGGTTCAAAAGAACAGTACACCACATTACACATCCTGCATCCTTTTAAAAGATTTTTTTTTTTTTCTTTTTGTCATGCATATGTTGTAAAATTTTTGACTTGATCTTTTCATGTTCTTTCCATCATTTTGAAGAATTAAAATTTCTATACTATTTTTTTTTCATTTTTTCATATTGTATTTTGATTCATGTATACTTTCCATTTTATGCTCTTGTGTGGTTATCTGGCATGCTTTTCTTTTCTCTTTTGCTTTCTCCCCTACTTTTTTTTTCACAATGTATTAATCAGTAGCTTTTTTAGAAGCTTATAATCTACCTTTCTTTACAGACTGTTAAAAAAGAAACGATATTACAACTAGCTCTTGAATATCATTTACCGTTTTTTTTCATGAAATGCTTAAAAGAGTGGGGATATACAGGTATGTTATTTTTTTTCATTTTTAACCATATTCTTCAGTAAATTTAGTAGGTTTTGTGTTTTTAACTATACATATTATATGAAATATTACAAACATTTATATCATTCGAAAGTTTAGCTCCAAAGCTCTCTATTGTCTACTTTAACTTTTTATTAAAAATATTTTTAGTAAACACATATTAATTATTACAAAATAGCATGCAGAAGTTGCACATATAATGTACTATTTCTTAATATGTATTAATACAAACAGTATAACATTAATAGAAGTAAATGAAATATTAAAATTTTAACTCTACACACTATAACAAACATTATACACATAAAAGCTGAATTATTAATATAATTTTTTTTTTAAAAAAAATTAAGCATTTATCTATAGATAATGTATTCCAATTTATAAATTCTGTGTGTGTACTAATAGGTAATTGAACTAATAATATAACCCTATCACGTATCCTAAAAGTTCTACAAAACCCAAAAATATTTTAACCTCATATCCTGCAAAAGCCAGCTGGATGCACTTCTTTGTATTCTCCTGATGAAAATAGTAGAACAATAAACATAAATGCTGGTGTTCTTTTAACTCATACATGCTGTTTTAACCCTTTATCTACTGCATATGATTTGCAGCAGTTTTTTCCAGGCAATATATTTTTTTTAATCATTACATTGAAAATTAAGGGAAATTACTCTTAATATTCAGTGGAAGGGAATATACAGAAACAAAATACTCAACTTTGGGAAATTTAATCCATTAATTAAAGATATTCAACTGTAAAATTAATTATATACACTGTTCACTTTAAATAAATAGTCAAATCCTTCTCTAAGGTCTTCATTGACATATAGAAAAAAAATAAGACACCTTTTGACATTAACTACTTTTTGGAACAAAAATGACACTCTTCGCAATCAGATCAAAATGTCAGCTGAAAACGCAATTTCTCCTTTAAAACTATTCACCTTTCCCTTTAAAATACTCATCATAGGACCCATATATCTTGGAAGAGTGGATTTAAAAAAATATTCCTGCCAAGTATCGTCAGAGTATTTGTCAAACTGGTTATTCCATGTAATTTCAAAGTGAATGGTACTTATAAGTACCGTCGGTAGATAAAGGGTTGAAGAGCAATAATTTGCAATTTGTTTACACCAGTAATTATCAAATCCCAAAACACTGAACATAAATTAATACTCATACATAAAGCTCCACTGTCATATGATCTGACCATTGTGAAAAACTGTTATCATTTAGCACCGGTTGCTAGCATTTAGAAAATTCGAAAAACTCAAATTATGTACATGTGATGCTGCACTCTCTATGTTCATCGGAGCTCTTCTTGTAGAAGCAATATAATTTTGGCAAATGTGTGGCTAATTTTTATCTTTAAGTTATAGTTGACTTTTCCTGAAAGGAATTATTGCAAAAAATAAAACATTCTTTCAGGTTTTTCCTAAAAAGCATAAATGTTTATTGTTCATATATAGTGAATTTTTGGTGAAGATCTGCTAATAAAAGGCAAAGTTAGGAGTGCATTCAATCCAGAGCCGGTTTATCCATTGGGCATTTGGGGCGAGCACCCAGGGGCACGGATAAGCTGGAATTAACCAGATTTTCTGGTTATAAATTTTGATCCTCCAGTGCTAAGGGGGCCTGTAGATCTTCTGTGCCCAGGGCCAAAATGAGCTTAAATCGGCACTGACCCAATCAGAGCTAATTGAAAGGTGGGAAAATTTTAGGATATGCGTGCCTAAGAGGTACAATATCCATAATTTTATTGCATATAACTGGATTGATTAAAGCACAGGAGATATGAAAATATGTTGAGTAATCATATTAGATGATCGTTGAAGAGGGTTGTGATAAAAAATAAGACTATAATTGTGCAAAAATTATTACTGAACTGAAAGTTGAACTAATACACCTTGTCAGTAACAAAAAAGTATGAAAGGTGCTGCAGTAGTGGAGTATTTCAAGGGGAATTGGAATTCATAAACCATTCATCAGAGATCATAATTTCTTTATAGGGAAAAAGTAACACCAAAAACCCGGATTATGGAGGGTGGTAAATGATTAGATGATTCTTGCTTCACATAGCTTCCGTCTTTTGGGAAAATGTATGTTGTATTTAATTTTAAATAGTCAAAATTAATCAAACATGATCTACACTATTAAAATTCGTAGGTAAGCAAACGTATCTGTCTATACATCCCTATCTTCTCAAGAACCGTACAACGCAGAAACTCGCCGAATGTACCAAAATTTCGGGAATGATCCGAGGAATCCGTTTTGACTCTTTATATTCTGATATTCCAATTAGTTAAAAAAGATATTAATTAAAAACCTTAAAACGCAAAATTAGTACCATTTTTCACCGCCACAGGACAAGTTCAAAGATTTGGAACTTCTTTTTTTTTTCAGATGTTTTTAAAACGCGATCTAATTTTTTTCGTGAGACTCAGACAAAAAATAATTAGATTCGGAAAGATCATTTACTTCTCCACGAAACGGTATAATTTATTTTACAAAATAATTATATTTTCTATTTTTTACGATTTTTTTAAAATGAGTCAAAATCGATACGTTTTTATGAGTGATTTCTAAATTGTTCTGCTTGCATTTTCTTTTGCATTAATAAATAAAATATTTTACACTAAAAAAGTTCATGCTTTTTCCTTTTAGAATCAGGCATTTAAAAAATTAAATGTCAAAAACTGTTTTTTTTTTTTTACGATTTTTCAAAAAATACTCAAAATTTTGTTTAAATGCTTAATAACTTTATTTATAAAAATAATCTCACGAAACTTTTTTTTTCCGTGTGTAGAACGATATTATATGTAATCTGTACAAAGATTGATAAAATATCTTACAAATTACGAATTTTAAAAAAATGTGTTTTTCGGTTTTTTTCTCTTTTTGCGAGAAATGTAAGCATTACTTTTTTAAAAAAATTTTGTTTAAAAATTACCCTTGTTTGCAATCGATATGTGAAGTTTCAAAGCATTAACTTAAAAATGAAGCCCGAAATTTTTTTTTTAACTTTAATAAATAACGCAGTGCGAAATTGAACATATCTTTCTTTATTTTAAAGGTCATTTCCTACAGGAACTCACAGCGTGAATATCAAAGGCGCCTCCTTATAAAACGGTAGTTTCTAGGTTCAAAACTGAAAAGGAAGCGATATTCAATTTCGCATTGCGTATTTGTTAAAGTTTTAAATTTTGTACTTGGCATCATTTTTAAGTTAATGCCTTGAAACTTTATATATCAATTGCAAACAACGGTAATTTTTAAACAAAAAATGTAACAAAAATGGTGCTTAAATATTTCTCACCAAAAAGGAAGAAAACGAAAATCATAATTTTTTTTAAAAAACCGTAATTTTTTATCTATACAAAGATTAAAAAAATTACTTACAAATTACGGTTTTTTTTTAAAAAAAATTGTGTTTTTCGTTTTTTTCCCTTTTTGCTAGAAATATTTAAAAATTATTTTTGTTACATTTTTTGTTTAAAAATTACCATTGTTTGCAACAGATAAATGAAGTTTTGAAGGCATTAACTTAAAAATAAAGCTTGAAAAAAACTTTTCATTTTTAATTTGTCATAATTCTGTATGATGTTATTATTATTATTTTTTTTTACAAAACAATGAAACTTTGCATATAAATAAATGAATTTAAAAAAGGTTTATTGATTATTAAATCATATTTTAGAAAATTACTTTGCATTTTAAAAAATAGAATAATTACTGTAATTATATAAATATTTATATTATACTTCATAAATATAATTATTAATAAATAATACTTTTTGTAAATTTTGTAAGAAAAAAAATATTTTATATAAAAATTAGTTGCAAAAAGTTTTATAAAATGATATACAATATGTTAAAATAATGAATATGTTCCTTTGTATAACATACTTTTTTTAATCAGATGCGTGTTTAAATAATTTACTAAACACAGTGGAATGAAAGAGGTTAAAATTAAAATAAAATATCAAATGTTTTTATCAGATCGGTTTTTTTAATTTTTTTTTCAGTACATGTATATATATGACATGTTTTGAATCAGAATCAGACTTAACTTTAAAAAGGAACTTTATTCAATCATTTCTACATCCCTTCTGAGGCTAAGAGCAGAGAGGAAAAAGTATGCCATGGGGTGTTTTAAGTGGGTTAACACTTAAAACACAGATGCGGTAAGTATCGCGGATTTTTTTATTGTACTTGAAAGTTAATGCTGACATATAGGGCTATTAAATCTAACGATCTGGAATTAGACATATTTATTGGCTAGGCCATATGTTCGGAAAAAATAAATGGATGATTAGTTTGTTACTTGAAGATGTGAACTGTGAAAGATAAGTGCTAGATAGGGAATTTAAGTTTTAGTCTAATTTAATTATACTTACATTTGCCCCCAATTTTGAAATGGAGTCATGGCGGGGTTTTTTCTCTCTTTACAAACTTAATCAATTTTCAACAATACATAACATCATTTAGAAAGACATATTACACACAGTAGAAATATCTAAGCAATATGAATACTAAAATCAAAATGCAATACAATAAACGAAACTAAACAACAAAAACAGTAATAACACTTCCAAAATATTAATTGATAAAAATGAATTTCCATACATGTAATTGAAGATTAGCTTGTTCAAATCTATTCGACATCCAGAATAAGAGCTTGTGTTTCCTCCTATTCCTTCATAATAATAGATTCGTATTATAGCTAGCATATAATGTTTTCAACAAAATTTTCATATTGGAAAATAATATCATATCAAACAATAAGATAGTAAATATAAAAATACATGGTATCATACAAATATTAAAATACTAATTTTGTAT
This sequence comes from Trichonephila clavipes, assembly GCA_019973935.1. Taxonomy (NCBI): domain Eukaryota; kingdom Metazoa; phylum Arthropoda; class Arachnida; order Araneae; family Nephilidae; genus Trichonephila; species Trichonephila clavipes. The sequence continues at coordinate 297,921 of BMAU01020071.1, forward strand.
AAAAATCTACTCTGGCGCCATCGTAGTAATACCTTATTTTATTACACAAATTTTGCATGTATAAAAAACATTTTTAAAAGATAAAAATATAGACACTAATAAAATGAAATTATAAATAATATGAAAATGGTGTACACACAGAACAACTTATATGTACTACTCAACATAATAAGCAATATTTTATTTCATATGCGTTATGAAATATAAGAATATAGGAGTAAAAGAATATAAGAGTTATAAGAATAAAAGAGCTCTTTGAATAATTGTGAGTCGGAAATATGGACTTTCTTCTATCCTCACCTTTAGTATTTATGTAAAATTTTCACAATACTCACTGTAACTTAACAATATTGCATACAATATTTTGAATCTCACCATAACCTTCTAAGTAATCATTTCATAGACAAAATTCTTGACTTTCTCTTACATCACACATTCACTAATATAGGGTGTTTTTTTAGAGGTACAGAACTTTAAATTGCAATAAAACAATGATGTATTATTCGATTGACATGAATTTTTTTTTATTCGAAAGATAATCTTGTGGCATTACATTTTAAATATGATCAAACAAGGCGTAGATTCGTTGAATGGGCCCAAAACGAGATTGCCGTTGTTCCCGATTTTCATAAGCGAATTTTGTTCAGCGATAAAGCGCACTTCTGGTTGAATGGCTACGTCAACAAACAAAACTGCCGCATTTGGAGTGAAGCTAATCCACATGTGTATGTCGAAACACCGTTACATCCAGAAAAACTGACTGTTTGTTGCGCTTTATGGGCTGGTGGAATCATTGGTCCGTACTTCAAAAACGATGAAGGCCACAACGTTACAGTCAATGGTGATCGGTATAGAGCCATGATTACTAACTTTTTCATTTCTGAATGGAACAATCATGATGTCCAGGAGCTGTGGTTCCAACAAGACGGCGCAGCATGTCACACAGCTCGTGCCACAATCGATTTATTGAAAGACATGTTTGAAGACCGCCTAATTTCACGTTTTGGACCTGTGAATTGGCCTCCAAGATCTTGTGATTTAACACCGCTAGACTATTTTCTGTGGGGCTATGTAAAGTCATTGGTCTATGCGGATAAGCCACAAACGCTTGACCATTTGGAAGACAACATTCGCCGTGTTATTGCCGATATACGGCCACAAATGTTGGAAAAAGTCATCGAAAATTGGACTACATCCGAGCCAGCCGTGGCAGTCCTATGCCAGAAATCATATTTAAAATGTAATGCCACAAGATTATCTTTCGAATAAAAAAAAATTCATTTCAATCGAATAATACGTCGTTGTTTTATTGCAATTTAAAGTTCTATACCTCTAAAAAAGACCCTATATAAACTGTATCACACTACTTAATTTTGAACACATCTCTCTGAGAAATCGGCATGATCAAATCACAGATTTTCATGGATGCTAATAAGAAAACTGTAAGAGGTTACATACCAAACTAAACACGTTTGTTCTCTTAATGTTTCAAGACATATACAAAATTATAATGATTGTATTCTTGCTTATCCACTGTATAATATCAAAAAATAGCTTCAAGTTATTTAATTAATTTTAAGTGTAGGTAAGGAAAATTTCGAGAAATAGTGAATCTTGATATATGGCCAGTATATCAAAACACACAATTTCAAAATGAAAAAAAAATTTAAATAACATGCAATAAGGTTACTGCTGAATAAAATAATTAACAAGACAATAAAATTCAGTAGAGAAAAAATAATGCAACGTGACTTTACTTTTGTTTCTTATAAAAATCAATATCACTAGTTTTAGTACATTAGTCATTTTTCTAAAAACTTAATTTATATCTTTTAGTTTTAAAGCACCAATTTCTATCATAAATGTTAACTCATTCGATATCTTAAGATAAAATTATGAGAAGTATATTAAAATTTCTCAAAATTTTGTATAATGAAACACATACACTCTGCTTTCTCAATATTAACACAAAAATATATTATAAAAGTTAAATATCATAGTATGTTACTCTTCTTTGAAAAGTCTTTTTAAGCAAAACTCAGTCACTTCAATGTTACTAAAACGAAAACTTTATTTCACTGACCTTTATTTTTTACTGGCAGAAATTTTTCGTTCATGGTAAACCACATTTTGTTGTCCCTGATTTGCACCAGTAAATTTTTTCGATGTTGGTCCTTCAATCACTGTGTTATTGGAATTAATTCACAATACCATTCGGAGAAAAAGAAGAATTTTTTTTTCTGGCAGAAGGGAGCGACGTCTTTCTTCAGGGAGTTCAGAATCTTTTTTTTTTTTTTTTTTTTTTTTGCCATCAGACGTTGGTTCTTTCACTCGCGACAAACTGGGTGGCCTCTTTAGCAAAGGTAGAAATATCATTTGGTGGTAAAGACTGTTTCTTCTGGGGATTAATAGCGCGTCTCTTCTTTTTTCTTACCATATCTCTCGATTCTGGCAACCCGACATATTCAGCAAAAATATGTATAGTGCCGTCGGAGCTCCATATAATTCTCCATAGCATTTATTACGGTCGTTGGCGTTCGTTTTTATTTTAAGACTATATTTAAGTTTAAACTCTAAAGTGTGCGTTTTCAGAAAAATCCTGCCGGCTTTAATTCTGACATGTTTTGAATCAGAATCAGACTTAATTTTAAAAAGGAACTTTATTCAATCATCTCTACGTCTCTTCTGACGCCAAGAGCAGAAAGTAAAAAGTACGCCACAGGGTGTTTTAAGTGGGCTAACACTTAAAACACAGATGCGGTAAGTATCGCGGATTTTATGATTGTACTTGAAAGTTAATGCTGACATATAGGGCTATTAAATCTAACAATCTGGAATTAGACATATTTATTGGCTATGCCATATTTTTGGAAGAAATAAATTGGTGATTAGTTTGATACTTGAAGATGAAATGAAAAAGTATGAGTTAAGTGCTAGATAGGGAATTTAATTTTTAATCTAATTTAATTATCCTTACATATATATATATAGACTTTCCCCCATACTGTTTTTTTTTCTAACTTATATATATTTATATGTTTAATCAAACATTCAAACGTTCAGAAAAAAGCAATCGTTTCAATAGCTATCTGTAAATTTTCTTTTATTTATTACTTATAGAAATTTGATTTTAATAAATATATATGTTTTTTTTAAAGAATTATTTCTATTATTTCATTACTAAATTCATTACTTTGTTAATTAAAAAGTACATCGTAAGTCATACATCGAAATTTGAAGCTATATCTTATCTGTAAGAAGGAGGGGAAGATAGAACAATAATTTTACACTAAAAAAACGTGTTCAGGCCATAGAGAGGGGAAAGAAACCTGTCTTAAATCAAAAATAAGTGGAATAGAACAAATTTCGAAAAAGGGAAATATTTCGACATAATTTTAGAAATCACTCACATTGTGCATGTACAAACACGCACACAGAAATGCTGGTGTCATGGGGAAAAGAGAAAGCCTGAGCTAAGCGGCGGAGGCGGGTGGGGTGGAAGTCATTTTGGAAAAGAGTATTAGAAGTGCTGATTTTGTGAAGGAAAGGGAAAATTTATAAAAGTAGAGAAAGTCTGTGCAACGCCGGGTCATGCAGCTAGTGTATAAATAAAAAACAATTTAAAGGTATTTAAAAATGTATTGACTGAAAAATTTACTTATGGTATTCATTGCTTTTGGATACTTTTTGCACTATTTTTATTGTCATTGCAAATTTTAAACTCTTTTCTTCCAAGGTAGTTTTAAAAATATTCTATGTGTATCATTAATAGGTTTGATACATTTTCTCTTCTAGAATCAATTCATGAATTCTGTACATCAAAAGCACTGCTAAGTTGGGCATGGAAAAGAGTTATGAATATCAAGAATTCCATTGATAAATTCAGTAAGTAACTAAAAGAAAATCACTTTCTTTAATTCAGTTTACCTTAAAATCTGACTTATAACGTGCACTTCTAACACAAAAAATAAGTTTAAAATCTATGAGTGTGCGTAATTTGCTGAGTATAGAAATGACAGCTTTAAAAATGAAAAAAAGAGAGCAGCTTAAAAAAAAATTAAGACTTAAATCGAAATACTGTTTCTTTAAAATAAATGACATTCCTTATGAACTTAAAGTGTTGTCATTCTAGAAGTAAACTATTTTTTGAAAATTTTGGGATAATCCCTGGAATGACTTCAAAATATAAACATGCAGGTACATTTCAGGTTTTTTCATAAAAAAAGGAGTGCATATTATACGGCTAATATACCTAAAAATTAAGAAATGTGGTTTGAAAGTACGGGTGCACGTTATATGCTGGTGTACGCTATACACCGAATTTTATGGTAAATATAAAATGTCACTTCTTTTTAAGGGTGCTCATTTTTATTTCATTGAAATTTTAGTGGGAATTTACTGGTCAAAACTCAACCTCAAATATTCCTCAGTAACCCTCTCTAAACTTTTTTATTTAAACTTTTTTATATAAAAAATAAACTTATTAGAACCTAATAGTGTAATCATGTCTTGCAAATAAATGCTCAATTTTTTTACTATTATTAAAAATATAAAGGAAATTTAAATGAAAAATGTGTGTGTGTTTTTCAATAGTTTTCAACTTTTTGTCTGATCGGTTTGTAATAGGCAAAAGGAAATGGGTAAAATGTTTATTTGCATCAGAAACACAAATTTTTGCAACTGTATAATGACAGTAATAATGAATGTGTTTATTGCACTCTACATTCTGGAGAATTTTCAGTTGCACACATAAAAGAAAGGGTAATATTGAAGACCTTGGGAAAACAGTTAAACACTGAAGTGTTATTAATGTTACTGCTTCAGCGAACATAAGATTTTTTAGAGCCAAAAAGAGGAAAAAATAATAGTAATCTGGAGTGTGCTGTTAAAAAAGTTACAATTTCATACCGCACATACTACTAGACACAAATTTAGTTTTAAAACATCAGATTGTACATCTAAACTGTTATAAAAGTTATATGATACCAAATTTTCATATGCCAAAACCAAAATTGAGAGCATTGTTTTGTCATTTACATTTGATAATTTGTTGCTTTATTTGGAAAATGTTAATTATGTGACCACAACAATAGATAGCTCAAACAGAAGTGAAGTAAAATATTTTCAGATTGTTGTAAGAAATTTCAGTCTGAAGGAGGAAATTCAAATAAAATATTTAAAATTTCATTGAAGTATCAGGAAAAAAACTGCCTAAATTTTTACTATCTTTTACAGTGTGGGAAAGAATACAAACTTGAAGAAAAGCTTGTTATACTACTGATAACACCATCAGTAGTTTTCGTAGTGGGAAGAAGGGGAATGAAAATGTGTTCAGGGAATTTCAAAGTAATTTTTGTAGACCTATTTTATGAAATGGTTATGTCTATATTGTTCACAAACTGCATATGATTCTCTACCCTTGGGCAAAAAAAGCTAGTGTTATAAAGCTCTGTAAATTTATGGAAGCATATTACAAAAAGTATCCCATAGCAACTCAATGTTCCTTAATTTTTTTTACCTGCAATAGAAATCCCCCCCCCATTTTTAGGCCAAAAATTATACATCTTAGCTTGTAGAAAATGCCCAAAATTATTTGATTTTGTAATTCTGAAATTTGAAGCTAATTCTTTTGGTGGTGGTGGTGGGACTAACTCCCATCATTATAGCAACAGAAGAATTTCAAACATATTCTAAAATAATTTGTCAACTTCGGGAAAGAAAAAAATCACAAATTTATACAATGATCTATTGTATAAATTTGTGATTTAGATGCATAGCAATTTTCATAGAATTGCTATGCATTTTAAAAGAAAGTAATGATGTTCTGGAACAACTCAAGTACCAGTACTTAAGAGTTGTGCAAAACTCTTGAAGTGAAAAAAAATTTACATTCCATAAATATTGATGAACACATACAGTGTTGAAACAGTTTGTTTAAATCCAAAGGCTGGGTTCTAGGTTAAGCTCTGAAAAAGCACCAAATACTAATCAAGGAAAGTTAAAAAAAATTTTGAAGGTTTTTCAAAAGACTAATTTTTCATGTTGCAATATTTCTAAAATTATTGAGTTTGTGCAATTTTTTGCATGGAGCATCTGTTCTAGTAGAAATGGTTTTTTTTCATTACGGAGAAAATTTGGCCTGCAATCTTCCTGTATTTAATGTGTTAAACATTTGCTACATATCAAAATTAATTCCAAACTTTGTTGTTGGGAATTTTATAATGCAATAATAATTAACAAACCATTTCTAAAGAAAAGTCATGTCTAGTGAGAAATACAACTGAATAAATAACATTTCAGTAAACTGTTAAGATTTGTAAGCTATTTCAAAAATTTAATTTTGTAATAATAATAAGTAAAAGAAAGTTTAATTGGCAATAGCCCTTGTGTTGCTTCAGTTGCTTAAAAATAAAATCATTTCTGCTTTTTTCTGCATACATAACAAAAATGATCAAAAATCACTTGAACAAGATACAAATTATGAGGTTCGTTACAATAGCTTGTGTGTTGATTCAGAGTACAGCTAAGCTGATGTTTATAATTGGTAAACTTTAGATGAAGATGATCTAATATAAATGCATCTATACATATTTATTTGCATATATACATGTATACATGTTTAAAGTTTTATGGAGGCTACTATATATTGTAACTATACTGTTCAAGTTAAATGTACTTTAATAATATATTATTAGTTTTTTTTTTTTTAGTGATAATTTCATTCCCCTTTTGGTTTTTATTAAAGTTTATATTCTTTTAGCTATACCTCTCTTCAACTGCTCTGGAGAAGATGTTGATAAATCATCACTGAAATACTTATATAGTTTCAGAAGACAGTTAAATTTAATCGATAGTATTATGGCTGGTTACCAGAAATATGTTACACCCAAAACTGAACAGGGTATGTGATATTGATTTAATTTTATTATTTAAATGATCATAGACATGATTTTATTGGGAAAAGTATTTACAAAGTATTTTTTCTTAAAAATTTTAAACAATTTTTCTTTGCTTTTCAAAATATTTTAAACCTTAGTATTTACGATACATTTTTCTGGGTTTATATATTTTTTTAAAGTGTTAAATACTTTTTATGTGCAATCTGTATTGAACAATTCTTTTAAAAAAAATTGTACTGCATGTTAAATACATTATCATGAAACTCTTATCTGTGTGTAAATTATATTTAATAATATAGTCTAAATTTACTTTTATTCTTTTAATTGATTAAATCTAACCTTTTTTGGTTAAGTTAGAATATTTTCGTTTTTTAAAAAATCGTTATCTAACTTTTTCTATTTATTTTAAGGAATCCAAGAACTGCAATGTAGGAGAGACGCTATTTCATCCATCAATATGTATCTGCAGGTGTTATTGTGGCTAAGATCTGTGCATATTCTTCCTGAGGTTTGTGAAGAAGAAGCCATGCCAAAAAATATTGTATACCGCTTGAATTATATTAATGATTCACATTCTCTTAGAAGAACAAGATTACAAAATTTACATAAGTATGTTTTTTTAAGCTTATTGTTTCATTATTTATTACTTTTAAAATTCAAAAAAATTTCCCAATAGGAAAAAAAACTTTATTATCATTAGGAACTTTTTTAATTGGCAGTATATACATTTAATTATGTGTGATTTCAAAGAATTGCATTGCACACGTTTCTGAAAATTGTTGTTGATGAGGAACTTGTAAATAATTTGGGAAATGTATATATGAATGTAAAAACCCAGTATTCTCAATTAAACTTTGATTTTTTTTTTTTTCAAATTTTGTTTTATGTCTAATTAGCGATACAAAATTAATAAAGATGTGCATGCTGTTATTCTTAAAAATCATATTAAATAAGTCATTTAGATTATTTTACATGGAAGTTTTTGCCTTCCTAAAAAATGAAACAGTACAAATTTTATGTACAAAATTATTGACTTGCAAAATTTGTCCTAAATGTCATAATAAGTGGAATGTTTCTTTTAAGTGCCATTGCTTCAACTGATGTTTTATTGGTTGACGGAATGGTGAAAGAAGTTGGAGTTGGGAGCACATGGCAAGAAAAGAATGGGACTAACCTGTATCCTCCACCCAGTGTTTATGCTGCCCTTGGTACATATTTGATGGATGGCATCAATGTAGAACTAAAACACGCATTGATGTATTATCTGTTGCTTGATCTGCGTGATATGAATTCAAATAGCTCTTTTCCAGCTGAGTTGGAAAAATTTCCTGTAATATTTTGTATGCCCAAGAGTAAGATTAAGCTAATTGAAGCATTTTGGTACTTGGATAGAAAAGATTCCGAGGTAAATTGTGCATTTACTTGTATTTGAATTGTTTAACTGAAGTTTTTACTTTTTCTATTAAGAAATTTTATCAATTATATTTGCATAATTTAATTTCTCATGGAGTCAATGCTCTTAATGTTAAACAGTTACCCTTTATTTTAGAATGTATATTTAGTTATGTAACTTTTTAAACTACAATGTAACAAAGTTGTGATATTGAAAAATATTCATTATTTTTCAGTGCTTTTATTGTTTAGCTATCTTAAATATGTTTCAAAGGTTGCATAAATTGCAATATTAAAATTGAAATTTTTTAACATACAGTCTGACCTGTATTTAACCTAATCACAAAATCCCGAAAAAAGGTTCGTTATAGGGAAAATTTGTTAGCTCTTTCATGCGCTGAATTTTCGACAAAAATAATGCACTAGAGGGAAATAATTACAAATATTTTAGGTAAACCTCACAAAACTATAATTATTGAACAAAAGCTGTGGTACATATTAATAATATTAAACACTTTTTTAAATAAAGAATGTCCAGTAATAAAAAAATAGGTGGTACATATTTTGTACCACCATGCTTCAAGCAGCATGATAGTTCGAAAAACATGATTTTTTTCTTCCCTAGGCACAGTGGAACTTTGCAGACACAACTCATACATTCTGTTATTTTATAGTTAGAAAATAAATAAATTCACTTCTTCATCTTATGTGTTAAAACATTCAGTTTTTTCCTAATCTAATGTTGTAAGCTTAATTTTAGCTTAGTCCTAATTTACCTAATGTTAGTTTTAATTTTAAATATTCTATTCTATACATTATTTTATTTTACTTAGTTTTTATTTAGTCAACATATACAAAAAATGTATTAGGTGTATTTATTTTTTCCTGAACATGAGCTATAGCTTATTCCTGATATTTGTGTAATTTTGTATGTAATTAATGTTAAATATTAATATTACCAATAAATATTACCTTTTTTGAAAAAAATTTAACTTACATCTGGCAAAATACATGTCAATTATTGCAAAAAAAATAAGCAGAATGCATTTTGTATTTTTTAAGAAGATACCTTTCAATAGAGCATGGTGGCTCATTTTTTGGACTCTCATATTTTCATACTAACAATGCACATGTGAGGTACTAATTATTGTAATATTGACTTGTAAAATATCACAAAAATCTTTTATTTACACTTAAAATTACACAACACAGTCACTTCCAAAGAATACCATTCAACAGATTCACAGCTGATCAAAGAATGAACTACTGCATAAACCTATTGCACACAATTAGCTTCTGACATTTGTTTGAAACTTGAGAAACTGCTAAGTGTTTACCTCTGTGGTGACTCAGAGAATGTATCATCTAGCATCAATTTCTGAGGCATTCAAACATTTAGTACCTTTTATGTACCACCATGCAATAAACACTTAAGAGTTGATGGTACAACATATGTACCACCAAGCATGAAAGAGTTAAATAGATATTCATCTTTTAATGTAATTTATAAACCACATTAAAACAATTTAAAATTCCTAAACACTATATATTAATTAAAAAGTAATTATTCACACTTTTTTGTATATTGATGTCTATTTATTTTATATATTACCTGTCAAAAAGAATCTTCAAGGAAAACTAGAAAAAAAAAAAAAATAATATTATAATTGATAAATTTTAATGACATTTTCTAATTTTTTTGCCAACAGTAATTTTAAGCATACATTGCCACATGCATTCTAAATTTAATTACTGATAAAATTTATTAGTTTTTTGTCTGAAAAATTATGCCATTTCTTTTGCTTTTGGCTAGTTAAGTGTATGGTAAAGGCAGTTCAATGACATTAATCACCATAAATTGTATTATAAGGAAAATCTACATTAAAAAAATTTAAAATTCTTAAACACTGTATATTATTTAAAAAGTAATTATTCACACTTTTTGTATATTAATGTCTATTTATTTTATATATGTTATCTATCAAAAAGAAATCTTCAAGGAAAACTAGAAAAAAAAAAATAGTATTATAATTGATAAATTTTAATGACATTTTCTAATTTTTTTGCCCACAGTAATTTTAAGCATACATTGCCACATGAGTTCTAAATTTAATTACTGATAAAATTTATTAGTCTTGTTTGAAAAATTATGCCATTTCTTATGCTTTTCGCAAATTAAGTGTATGGTAAAGGCAGTTCAATGACATTAATCACCATAAATTGCATTAAAAGGGAAAATAATTTGAAATGTCCAGAAATATTTAAAAATAGGGAGAAAAAAAATCAAATCACAGTTTGGTTAAATAGAAAGTTCACTTCGCTATTTGGAAGTTATTTTACAAAGAAAATATTAAGATGTTCTTAGTTCCAGGAAAAAATTGGCAAAATAGAGGAATTTGCAAAATAAAAGTTCGTAAAATGGAGGTATGACTGTATAATAAGTTTAATATGTGGTTTGAATTCTTAAGCTATAATACAATTACAGTATACTTGCTTTTTTATTCCGTCCTTCGTCTTGCATTTAGATCACAGATGCATATTTATTATGATTATTTGCTGTGGAGCTTTGCTTATTATGACCTTGGGCTAATCAAATGTATAACCTCTTCATTATTCATGTCTTTAAACATGTTGAACTGTTAAAGAAGTTTGCGTGGTTTTGTTATTAAAGTTCTTTTGATTACAAATTAAAAGGTAACATTTCTTAGATTAAAAATTATATTAAATGATATTTATCAGTTCCAGAAGTTACATTTTTTAGTGTCAAACAACTCAGCCTTGGTGTAAATTACTTTGATACATTCACATCTTACATTGTTTGATTGTAGAAATTTATTCAATACTTCTGCATGTATTAATTACAATTTGATTTCATAATTAAATAATTATACATTTATTTTCATTGTGCAGCTATTTCTCCATTTTTGAAATACAGCTTCTGGCTCTGTATGCTTATTTATCATTATATACCTGTACATGTCTCTGTTTAATATTTAATTTAATTAGTATTTCTTTTGCTTGAATTATTCAACAAATTGATTCAAATCTTCATTATATAATTAGCTATACTTTAGGGTTTTTTTTTAATTCCATACCTTAAACATAGAATGTAAGTAGAGGAATTATTATTCTTATAGCACTTAATAAAACTGCTAAAAATGACTAGTGGTAACTAGTAAATATGTTTAATTCATAATGCTTCATTGTGATAAAATTGGATTCTCATAACAATGGTTTTTTAATCATGTTTCAGCATGCTATTAAAAAATTGTTTCATCCTGCTATAAAAGCTTCTGATATATTACCATGGCAACATCAAAGAATTATCAAATCTTTTCTCTTTTGGAAAGTTCCCCACAAAGCACTGAAATACATAAACCATATGGAGCCCCCACTCACTACTTTAGAAGATATGAAACTTCATTTATCAGTGTTGCTTGCTTGTGGGTGAGCATAAGCCTACTTTCCTATTTCTGCTTAGTTAAAAACCAGTATTTGAAAAAATGTAGAATAGATTTTGAAATATCTATAAAATGTTTACTCATAAATGTTTTTATAATCTTGTTATTCCTATATTAAAAATTCTTCTTAATTTTTTAAAAATCAATTAATTTACCAAAAACTATTGATATAATGAATTTAAATCCTTAATAAACATTGTATTGAATGAAATTTTTTCCCTTGTTTTTAACAGAGTATGTTAGTTTGTTGTTGGGCAAAAAAGCTCAATACTGATGTATTCTTTAGATCTTTATTACTTGTTCAATGTATTATCTTAATAATTTTCTTGTTATCTTTTATTAGTATATAGATTCCAATAATATTAATTTGTAAGGAGATTTAATTTTAAAATAGTTGGAAATCTACTATATTTTGTAAAGACAGGGGATATATGCTGTATAGTTAAATATTAATGATAAAATATAACTTGTATAAGGTAATTAAAAATGAAATTTTATGTTCAAATTTTATGAAAATTTTTATGTTCTTTTTTTACCAGTTAAGTGTTAATATATTTATTGGAAATGTTCTGATTTTGCAGGGCAATTACCGAAGCATATGAATATCAACGTAAAAAACAAATGCACGTATATGGAAATGAATTGTTAAATCACTTATTTCTTGGCTGTCAAGAGAGTAGGTTTATTTAATGTCACTAAATTCAAATAATGTCTTTGTGCTTTAATAAGATATTTATCTCATGCATTATATATAAAATTATGGAAGAAATATATTTGATGATCTACCGAAGAGCATAGCATTTTTCCTTTTTGTTGATTAGTGACGGAATCATTAATTTTTTTCAGGAATATGTTTCAATTTTTATAAATGGGTCCCTTTCTATGTTATTGATTGTTTTGTATAATTTTTTTTTTAAATGAGCGACCAAAGAGTTTGATTTCATCAAAATTAAGGATTACATTATATTTTCAACATTCTGACTGGGAAAGATAAGTTTTTAACCAACCATTTTTAATTGAAGATATGAAGTGTGTGGTGTTAAAATAGTTATTAATTCAAACATTTCTTGTGTTTAAAGAGATTTTCTTTTTAGAATAAAATTTATTAATTATAGTGATAGATATAAAATATCTGAACCTTGCTTTTAAGAAATTTGCTCATTATTTTTATTTATTATTTGTATATTTCATAAAATAGTAAATGATTAAGTCAATTCTCCCCCCACCCTGAATTATCCTTTGCAAATTTAGTGCATATAAATGGGAATTATGAAAATGGGAAATATTTTAACCTTTATTTCAATAACTAAATAAGAATTGTGATTTCATTAAATTGGGGGGAAAATCATGTCATTGTAAAATATAAGTATAATTAATTGAAGTTTTTCTCTTCTTTTTCTTATGATTATTAGTGCGAAAGATGAACGATCTTATGTACTTGCCTCTGAACAGCTTAGAATCTTGGGCACTTGTGAAATTTCTGTCTGAAAGTGCTGACCCACGTGCCCAAGAGTCTCTTGTCATTTATCATCTATTGCATTGTAATTTTTTTGAAGCAGCCAAAGTGAATGAAAAGCTGTCAAGGCTATTAATGGCATGTATTTTAGTTTTTCTTCTTTCTCTTTGATACACACATCACAAAATCTTTTTATTGAACTTTATTGCCTTTAATCACCTTGTGAGATTTTAACGATTTAGTTCAAATAATGCTTTGTTCTTGCTTACTCAAGACAGTGAGAGATATTTTTATAATATATATTTTCAAATATGGAATAATTTAAATATTAGCCTATATGTAATCAAAACAACCAGTTAAAAAATTATCATACTCTCTTCAGGAGATATAAACAACAGTGTTTATACTTTACATTACATACAAGGTCTGATCAAGTTCAGAAAAATCATGTAAACAGTAACCATCGAGATTTAATGTAAAAAAAAAATAATTTTGGAAAAATTGTCATTGTGAAAGAGTTGAACTATATTGTCTTGTTAGTATTAAGGCACTAGTGAATATTAAAGTTTCAGAATAAAAAAATTATTTCATTTGTTACATTTTAATGTTTATGGAAAGCCTAGGATGAATCAAAAAGATGTCAAATAGAGTATGTTATTTGAGAACATGAAAAGATTCATATTATCATCATAAAATATCCTCCCTTTCTATTGGTAATTAGAATTGTATGAAAACATTTATTTATCTAAAAACATTTTTTACAAAAATCATAGTTAGAACGATAGTTGTAAGTATATTTTTTATTAATGATTTGTGTATAACTATTTTACTGAAAAGATTAGCATAATTGGATTTGAAACACTGATCAGCAACCAAAATATGTACTATATAATGTTCCAATTACTTTCTATTGACTTTGTGACTTAAAGGTGTTAAAGATGATTATAGTCTTACTTATGGAAAAGCACCTATTTATTAAGCTATTGGATTACAATGTATAAAATTTTATCTATGGTATTCTTTTTTAAAATTGCCTCTTCTGCATAATCTAAAATTGCATTATCTGTCCTTAATCCTTTCGTGATAGGTGTGTCATATATGCACCAGACTCAAAGCCCCTTATCGAGCAGCTGGCTGTTCAGTGCATTTTTCCGTGGGGCAATTAATCTGTTAAACATGTACAAAATGCAATTCCCTGGTGCATCACCTGGCTGCTGGTGACATTTGGGGAGGATGCATATGTGACTCTACAATGTTTTTCATTGATCAGTACGTCATCACAGAAAAGTTAAAATAATGATGATTAAGTAAAAAAATTTTAATGTATGATTTCTTAATGCTGAAATTATTATAAATAATTCTGCACATATTAAAGCATATCCATACTTTGTGTTGTGCCTAAACAAAAATGATAATCTTTTCTTTAGTGTTCATAAGATGGATTTTGATGTTATGACATTAGTTTCTTTCAAAAATTTGTCTGAAAAATTGTCATATGAGGGAATTTTCAAAATGATCATTGTTCTAAAGCAGTAGCAGTTATGAGCTGCTGTGAAGTACTAAATTGTGTGTGTGTATGAGTACCTTTTCAAATTGTTCAATTTACTTAATGTTGTCTTCACCAAATGTTCAAGAGCCTGTACTAAACGCAAAACACATTTTCAGATAGAAAGATGTCTCAATTTTTATGAAAACTTGCAACATTGTAATTCATACATCTGTTTATATTATGGTGTTTTTAAAATTTCACAAAACATTCTACAGATAATTATTTCTACCTTTAAACATATATATGGGCATCTCATTTAACATTACGGTATAGGAGAAAAAAAGTAAAGCACATTCTGTATGAGAAAAAATGGGTCAACTCAGAGAAAAATTAGTATGATGAAATATAACCCTTTCTGTTGGATAGCGAAGCCAGAACATAGTATTTATGCGAAAAAATCTTCCAATTCTGTGTCCTGTTTTTCAACATTATGCCAAAGACAGCTTTAAATGAAGAGGATAACTTTTAGGATTAAATGATCTTGTGGAAGTCTAGCTTAGTTGCATTTTGATATGGAAAATTTACTTTTTAATATTTTTCTGATTTAGAAATTTCTCATTTGTCTTTAATCATGATCATAAATTTTGAAGGGCATTGTCATTCTTTATAAACTTTTAATTAACATCTATTTTTTTATCTACAGAATAAAATGGATTCTATTTATGAAACTGATATTAATGAAAGGACTATTGATAGAGAAGCTCTTGTAGAAAGTTTAATGGCAGCTGTATCAAACACTGAAAAATGCCTTGTTGAAGAAATGAAGCGATTACCATCAGAAGCATTTAAGAAAGAAGGTTAACATGCTTTTTATTAAATTTCTTCCCTGATTTTTTAAAATATTATTTCAGTATAAATCACTAATAATATTTTAAGTAAATTATTTTAAAGTTCGTTTTAGAGTTATTTGTAAACTAATATGTTTCTTTAAATTATTTGACATCTGGCTGAAATATTGTCTTTCTTTTTCTCTCTGCTCTTAAGTAAATTTTAATTTTACTCTGAAGCTACTTTAATTTTTTCCTCTTTAATTATTTGTTGAATTCAAGCATTATAATTTGATTTTATCTTGGTGAGTTTTACATCTCAGTTTTCAAAGCTCAAAAATAATATTGAAATTTCAAGATGAATGCTTTAGTAGCTACAGATTGAGGACTGCTACATAAGTTAAAATCAGTTTTAGGGGCTAGATAGCTTTCCTCTTTGAAGTATATGTAGTAAATCCAAAAGATTATAATGGACTCATCTTCTGAATCCACTATTAATTACCAAATAAAGGCACATACTAAGTAAATTATATATATATTTTTAAAATTATGTAAGTTGAAAGTGCTATAATCTGTGTTTAGGATGAGGTAAAATAGTAAAAATAATTCCAAATTCCAGAAAACTTTTATGAAATTAACTTTATTATAATTTGTAAAATAGCACCTAAATACCATAAAAGTAATACATTATTTTATACATTTTAAGTATTCTTTTTAAAGATAATTTTTTTATGAAATTGGGATAGATTTTTGTTTTTAACAATACCAAAGTAAATTACAAGAATTTTTTACTTTATCATAGTTTTTTGTATAGTTAAATATTTATTTTGTTAAATATAATTTAAACATATCTTCCTTTAAAAAATGTGTATGTGTGTGTGTTGCTATTCCAGTACAGTACTTTAATAATATGTTGACTTGGTGGCTGAGAAGTAGTGTGCCCGCTTTGTAAGCCTATAAGGCTGCAGATTAGACCCCAGGTAGTGTCGATACATTTTCTGGATGCGAAAATCATAGGCATGCATGTCATATGATTATGTGGCATACGAAAGATCCTTTGAGCTTGGCTCTGATACTTAACAAAATTAAATCACAGCTATATTCAGCATGCAACAAGAGCTTAAATTAAAATTAATTCAAGCATCAAAGTTTGGTTGTGAAGGAATCACTAGGGGATGGTGCCAACAAGAAATGGCTTTCACATTTGGAGACTGTAATGTCTGCAGAGGCTCAGTTGCATGTATGCAGCCCATTGGAGAGAAAAAAAACTTTAATAATATTGAAGTTAAAATTGTTTTGCTTATAAATGTTAGTATTCTTTGAATTCTGTCTTAACACCTAGAAAATTGTATTATTAGTGTTAATTGTTTGTAGAAATTAAATTAAAATAGTCTGGACCACACACAAAATTTAGATTCTGTTTGAAATCTTTATTTATTTATTTTTTTTGCCATAAAATATAAGATTATTAATATATATATGACGTATTATCTAAATAGTTTATATGTTCAGAAAAATATGAAAAGATACTAGCCAAACAATTTCTTGATGATCCACATCATAATAAGTCTTTAATATGTTTATACTATTGCAACATATATAATTTTCTTGTAGAAATAGTCTAATGAGAGAATTAAAAGTATCATAATTAATTATATTTTTAGGCATATTTTCATAAGATCGTAAAGTTATTTTAATCATATCAATTTATTTTCATATCATCGTCTTCTGTGGTTGCTTATTACTTACTAGCTGCATGACCTGGCGTTGCACGGGCTTTCTCTACTTTTATAAATTTTCCTTTCCCTTCACAAAATCAGCACTTCCATTATTCTTTTTCAAAACTACTTTGACTTTGTTTCTTTCCCCTCCGCTTAAGCCTGGGCTTTACCAAGTGTGTAACTTAATTTCCTCTTTTCTTCATGACACCAGCACTTTTGTGCGGGTGTGTGCGCGTACCATGCAAGTGATTGCTATAATAATGTCATTAAAATTCCCTTTTTCAAAATTTTTTTAACTTCTTTCCTGTTTAATTACCCCCTCCTTTGCACGGACATTTTTGACTGTATAACATATTGTCATGGAAATTCCCCTTCTTCTCTAGCTGTTAGCACTTCCTCTTGCGTGTGCATGATTTCTATATTAATGTCATTAAAATTCCCTTTTTCGAAATTTCTTCCACAGCTTTCCATTGTCAGACACATTTCTTTTATCTCTCTAGAGCCCGGCTTTACAGTGGCTTTTTTGAGTGTAGACCTATTCCCCCCCTCCCCATTATTTATAAATGATTAATTAAAAAATCTTACTGATTGCTATTGAAATTAATTTTTTTCTGATCGTTTGAATGTTTGATTAAACATATGTACTGGTATACCCGCTCTTCGCACGGGTGAACTGAAAAATTAAACAACACAGATTGAAGGTTAAAGAAGTTTTTAATGAGTTAATTTTATGTGAATTGCAAATTAAACAAAAAAAAGCTTTTTGCGTAGCTCAGCTAAACAAAAAGAAAAGAGAGAAATAAAACACCTTTGTTAAATTTTAAGTATGTAGATCTAATAGCTGATAAAAAGAATTTTTTTTATTTATAACTCCCCGTAACACTCTTGAGGGTCGATTTTTGAAAATACCTTCTTAAGCTGATCTCTGCTCAGCAAAAGTAACACATTGTTAAAAGTTTTGTGTAATGAACGCTTAAAATAGTGTGAATAATTTTTATCTGAAAGTATAATACATTAATATTACTTTCTGTAGTATTTATTTTATGTTAAAATTGTAATATTCGCAAGCAATGTTGTTTCTTAAATTATAATGATGATTCAATGAAAAACATAGCAAAATGTTAATGATAGTCAAGTTGGCAAATGCCTAGCTACTTTCATAACTCGAGCTTTATTAAAGCTTTGTAAGACCCGCCGTGTAGGGACACGACGCACGTTAATACTTTATCCACCGCATTAAGGTTTACTGCAGTTTTTTTCATACAATATATTTTTTTTGGATCACTACATTTAAAATTAAGGGATATACATAAACAAAATACTCCACTATGGAAAATTTAATCCATTAGAGCTAATAAATTAAAGATATTCCACTGTAAAATTAATTATATATACCGTTCACTTAAAATAAGTAGTCAAATCATTTTCTAAGGTCTTCATTAACATACAAAAACATAAGAAACTTAAATTTTGACAAACTATTTTTTCCGCTAAAATACTCATCATGGAACCCATGCTGCCATATATCTTGGAAGAGTGGGTTTCAAAGAATATTCCTGCTAAGTATTGGTAGAATATTCCTTGTAAGTTGGTATGGTGTGGTAGTTAGAAGAGGGTGCCAGCTCAGGTGTTGTTCACATCACTTGACCATGGTTCAAAATTACGTGATCCATTGCCAAAAGCCCTCGTGTAGCTGAAAAGTGCGACATTAATATTCACTCACTCTCACACTCCAAAAAATACAGTACAGTAGTTATTGCGTTTTTAAGTGTAAAAATAATTATATCTGCCTATTCAATTAAAATTATAGCATTATAATTAACTAACAACAAACAAATTTTGAAAATTTGTCCAAATGATGCAGTGTGAAAGAGAAAGTTTATTTACTTTAAGTATCAGAACTGATAAAAGCATTTATTTGGAAAAAAGATCAATTTCTTACTACCAAATGTGCATAATAAAATCATTAAAAAAACATTAAAATAAAGAGAGATTTATAACAACCTCTCCCTTCAAAACTTAGTTTGATTCTGAAATAAAAAAAAAATAATAATATGCTGATCAGAGGAATTAATTAGAAGCGTGCACCTTGCGTAGCCAAAACAAAAAAAGGTTTTTTACAAACAAAAGATAGATATATGCTGTGGTGGGCTTTTTTGCAGCACACGCCAGAATTGATGTAGATGGCAGAATTTTTTCCTACTTGTCAAATATCGTTATATTTTGGACACTTCATACAATATCTTTATAAATTATAGTCTATGCTATAAATTATAGCCTATGTGCTATTCTGATGTATAAGCTATATTACTGTAAAGTTTCATTAAAATCCATTCAGTTTTTGCGTGAAAGACCCACAAAGATTCTCACAAACTTTCGCATTTATAATATATATTAGATGGTCATTAATAAAATGTTTATGTTCATTACATTTACAATACCGCATATTCTATAATTTTACAGATTTATTTTAAGAGTTTGGGTATACTATTTTTTAAAGCTTATATCTTTTTAGAGCTTTTTTAAGAATGTTTTTAATTGATAAAACATTATTAATTATAATCAATTAATGTATAATAATTATAATCAATTATAATATCAATTAATTATATTAAAAGATTTTTGCATATATGATACAATATTCTTTTTCATAATTGTTATTTGTACTTTGATCAAGTTTTAACAGTTGACAAGCTCTTCTATATTGTGTTTGTCATGGTATTCTATACAGTTACCTATAATTAGTAATTCTTCTGTAATAGGTTCATTTTATTTTGACCAAACAAAGTATTTAATTTGTTTATTACTTTTTTTTTCAAATTTTTTGCAAATTTAAATATTTTATTTTCTTATGTTTTCTTTTTTTCAATTCTAACCCCTCTATCTGTTCTATTTGTTTCAATATTATAGTAAAATTCTTTAAAACTGTCTTGCTCAATTATTTGTAAAAATGCTTCTGCCATAATCCATATATAGTATTATAAGATTTAATGAAGTAATTTTTCTAATATTAATATTAGTAGTAGTGAGTTTATTCAATATATATTTAAATTGAGATAGAGCCTAAATGTATAATGTATTGCAGTATATAATAACAGATAGTTTTACTAATGGACCATATATATTTCTCTTGATTACAATATTTTTTGTCTTTTAAATTAAAACAAAATGCAAAAAGGAAGGGGGTCTCTACTTTGTTTGAATTGAAACAGAATTACTAATTTTCATATGAATATATTGCCATTTCTTTTCACAGACTATTATAATATTCAAATATATATTATTTTAGAAATATATCAGCCTTTATCAGTCTCCATTAAAGGCAATACTGTAAAGCAAATGAGCTACTCTGATATTCTTCAGTCATTATTGTGTAAAGCTTCTCCATGTGCTTCGAAACCTGATGGAACACCTCATCTGAAATCTAGGTATTTAAATTATC
This sequence comes from Trichonephila clavipes, assembly GCA_019973935.1. Taxonomy (NCBI): domain Eukaryota; kingdom Metazoa; phylum Arthropoda; class Arachnida; order Araneae; family Nephilidae; genus Trichonephila; species Trichonephila clavipes. Next base: position 318,608 of record BMAU01020071.1, read on the forward strand.
TGTCTTCAAAATATTTTATTATTGTCTTCTATAATACAGTAAAATAATATTACATAATTCATTGCATATTTTACAAGATATATGTACATGTTGACAATTTATTTTTCATATTTATTCACTGTAGCATGTTTAATGATTATTTATTCATCCTTGTTTTTAATTTTTAGTAAAAATTCATATTTTGAAGATGTTCCATTTCTTCGACCTCCTGTTACTCCTGAATATGTTTGGTAAGTTGCATCCCCCTCTCCCATTTTCATTATTTTTATTTCAATATAATTTTTAAAAAACACGAGTCTTATCAATTAAAAATATATTTATTTGTTTAATGGAGATTATCCCAGTTTTCTTTTTCCCTTTTTTAAAAATAAAAGTGATTTTTTATCTTTGAAGTTCAATAATGTGGCTATTTTAAACTTTTAGTTATACTAATATCCAATTTTTATGAATAACTTTATTCTATAAGTCTTTCCCTCCTTATAGAATTTCCTAGCCATTGTATTAAAATTCCAGCAATTTTATTAAGATAATGTGTTCTATGAGAGGATAGTGGATTCTAAGATACTTCTGGTGCAACATTGAATGAGATCAAAATTGGTATATGTTAAGGGGTAAAAGAATATATATATATGCATTTTTAGATTTCAGAGAAATTGAATGTTTCAATCAGATGATAGTCTATCTTTGGAATATATACAATCTGTTATCTGACTTGAGAATTATTTTCAGGATTGACAGATATACTCTTTGATGATTTCTTGGAGAACTCTATAATTGTTGAATTAGATTGTTAAGGTCCCTTGTATTTCTCCAAAAGTGGATTTATTGTGACGTATTTCTTAGTTATCAAATATAATGCTGTTATTAGAAGGAACTTTTTTGTGTGAATATATTTAAATAGAGTAAAATGTCTAAAATAGACATTATCTCAAATTTTACTTTTTTCCCTCTGGTAATTGGAAGTAATACTGTTTGCATTACTTGTTATATTATCAAATGTTTCAATGCAACCTAAATTCCTTCTTATGTTATTATTTTAGCAAACCAGTCAGTATAAGAAATGGAAATACTGTTGTCAACAAAAGAAGTTTATTATCAACAAGTCCCACTGAATTTTCTCCAGCTAAACGATCAAGATTACTTGATACAGTTCCATTTAAATCATCCTCCCTATCAAAAAGGTAAAATATTACTTTTGTCATTATTCTTGCTCGGCATTTAATAGAATTGACTAATGTCTTACTGCTTAAATTGTAGTATAATTCTCCTCAATGCTGAGGACTTAGGATAGTTGCAGATGTCTACCCATCAGATTATTTCTGCTTTTAGTTATGGAAATATTTTGATATGTGTGCCTTAAATGCATTAAAAATCTGTCAAAACTTAAGAAGCGAAGAATTAAGAATTTAAAGAATTAAAATGAACAATAAGATCTGTATAATATGTTATAAATGAACCTTTAAAAATAAGAATGTACTTAATTATCAAACTATTAATCCTCTGTGTACGGCTCCCACGATTTGAGCGGGTATCAATTTTGTCCCCGATTACAGGTCACGTGAAAATCGCAGGTGAAGAATTTTTTCCCCTTATTTCAATACTGATCCCGCTCTTTCCCTGTGTAGGTTGAAAAACATCATTGAAGGCCTATTTTCACTGCTGGATGGCACTAGAGGGTTCAGGGATTTTTTTTTTCACTTGCTTGATCCCCCCTCCGTATTTGAGAGATTGCATGCTTTTTGTTCGCCTTTCACATGATAAATATTTATGAAAGATATGTCAGTAATAATAATACAGTCTTTATTTCTGAAATAAATATAAATAGTCATATTTAATAATGAAAATTTTATTTTTTCATATTTATGTATATATTCTAACAAAGTAAAACTTATATTTTTCTTTTTTTTTTCTCTTTTATTACAAAATTTCTGTAACATTTTTTGAGAAAAAATGTTAAAAAATTAGATTCATCTGAAAATAAAAATATTGCATGAGTTTTTTAACTTATACGCTCTGCCCACTAAAATCGTGGGTGCCGTATTATATATTTTTTGAAAAAAGCTATTTAAATTCTTGTATTATTTTAAAACAACTGATGAAAATGTGAATTGTAACATATGTAGGTCAAGAAAACAAAAAAAATCGCCCCCGTATTTCAGGACCGGAGAGTATAAAAAGTTACCCATACAAAAAGGGTTAAACATTTGAGAACAATAATTTATGAATTGACGTTTGTCTTACAGAACTCCTAAGAGTTTGGCTGGTGATATTGTCTCTCTTTTACAAACACCACCTATCCATAGAAGAACCTCCAATATCCAGAATAATAAAGACCCACAGAGTACACCAACTATCACTCCTCAGTCAATACTGAAGAAGAAAAATGAAATCAAGAAACAAGTGCAGCTGGATTTTCACAGGGCTCCAACTCCTCCTCTGTGTTCTGAAGGTACATGCTTATCAAACTCTTCATTATAGGACAACAAATACAATTATTTTACTTACTATCTTTCAATTATTCTGGTAAAAAGTTTAAATATCAAAAAAAGTTAAAGTATTTGTTTAAAAAATGCTTCATTTGTAATAATACATTATTTAAGATTTAAAAGCTACATTTCATGAGGCCTTTGCATGTTAATTTTAATTAGTTCTCACTTATGAAATGCCAAAGTTTTAAAATTACAGTATTAATAATGAATTCCATTATATAATTTTAGTGCAATATTAATAGACGTATCCACCTACCTTCAAAAGTATAATTAGGAGGAGTCATGTTCCATAATTATATTGTAAAAGATGACTAAAAACGTTAAATAATGTATAAAATAAAGATGTAATTTAAGATTTTTTAACTCAAAGTATACATAAAAATGACAGTAATATAGCATTTATGCTTAACAAATTTAAAATAGGTTATTTCAGTTTTGGAAACTTTAGTATGATGATTCAAACCTGATTAACAGATTGAACCATTTTTATAAATATAAACATTGTCTTAATTTATAGAAATTAATATCTTAACACCTAGAAAAATCTTCTAAGTATATGATAATTTATAACTAGTATTATCAGAACAGTGCTACTTTAATAAACAATTCAATCTCTCTAATCTATTATTTTGGAGTATTTCTTAATAGTTTCATAACATCACTAAGATTCAGTTTTTACATTATGCCTAAGAACAAAATGTCAAGATTTTGAATTTTAGAAAAAGTATATTTTCATCCAAAATCTTATCTAATAAATTAAAATTTTAATACTTCGAGGCTGCCATTAAAATTTTTTTTTCTTACAACTTTTAAAAGTTTTTAAACATTATGGATAGTATATTGCTTTAAATCACTGATTCAGTTAATAATCAATTTTTTCAACCCCATCATAATGAAATAGCTTTGATTTATAATATTTAGCTTATTTAGAACTTCCAAGGACCCTTGATATCCTTCATTGAACTGTAGGGTTGCATCATATGTGCATCCAATTTTAGTTTTCAAATGTCTCCCACCTGGTATAATGTTAAGCGCTGCTGGCTGCTGTGCCGTAGGGCCTAGGTTTAAATCCTGGAAAAGGTATGGTTATTTGTAAATGTATAGTGCCTTCGTGGCATGGGGATACTCTAAATAGCCGTCGAGCCACAGGTCCTCTAATAAGGATGACGTAAGAGGAAGAGAGGTGGTAGGCCCTAACTACCCCAGGGTGTTCTACCTCAAAATTGGGGTGGCAATGAGCCAAATCATACTGTCACCTTTATGGTGCTTAAAGTTACAGCTACTTAGCCCTTTGCCATGATGAATTTCGTGGGCCTCGATTTGGCCTTTACCAATCAGGTGGCATTAGCAACAACTAGTTTTCAAATTAACAAATTTTGTTTCACATTTTTTATATCCTACCATTAAAAGATTCATTGATATTTTGGATCTAATCCTGCAAACATTGATTATCTTATCTCTAAATGAACTGATTTTATTACTTAAGAATATCAATCACTAATTCAGGAAATTTTTCTTTTACATGCATTTTACCATGCACTAGGGTCTGTTGATAATAGCACTGTCTTCCTTTTCATATAAAACATTTCCCTGTGTATTGGTTTTTTCAATAAATGCCCAAATAAATAATGTAGCTATTGCATATTGAAGCATAGATTTTAAATTGCTTGTATTGATATGAATAGCAATTCTTTGTAGTTTTGAAATGTCTATAAATATATCAGTTAATTTTACCTTTTCCAGAGATGCCATTATTCTTTGTTTCCAGTTTTTGCTAGTAAGATCCTACTCATTATGACAACATCATTTTAATTGTGTTACACTATCATCATCATAAGTGTATCATACATATAAAAATCCTTTCATTGTTTATATCTTTGCTTCTGAGCCTTTAAACCTACATTGATATACATGTTGAGCTTTCAAGAATTCTCAATTCTTTGTTGTGATTTTTTTAACTCTTTATAAGCAGTACAGTGTTGCAATACCCTCTACATTATCATGTTCCATTCACAGAAATATCTCTTTCAACATTTCCTATTTTCAAAATAATCTCATCAGCTGCCTTTCTCATGGAATCTTCAATTTCTTCTGCTACAATTTTCAGAATTTTTTTCTGAAAAATTTATTTGTTAATTTTGCTTGTTGAGGCGAATTCAGTGTATAGTTCATAATGTATGTGTGTAAAATTGCCTCATTTCATTCGTAAATCTTTAGATAGTCTCTAACTAGAAAAATAACTTTTAAAAAAAGAAAAATTAATTTATTAACTCTTCATAATAAAAAAATTCCAACCATACATACCCGTCAAGATATTAACAAATACAGATTCTTAAATTTGATGCTAAATATTCAAGTAAAAGTACAGTATCTGTATAAAAAAAAATCCAACCACACATACCCATCAAGATATTAACAAATACAGGTTCTTAAATTTGAAGCTAAATATTCAAGTAAAAGTACAGTATCTGTATCTGTTTTTAGATTTATTTTAAACATTCAGTTACTATAAAAAGGAGACTAACTAATATTAAAAGGCTTGTTAATTTTTAAGTAAGATAGAAACAAAATCTAAGTTGTTTTAGAATGCAAAGGAAGAAAGCTTTAGTTTTAGATAAAAATTTTAAATTAACTTTTTGACCAAAAATTGCATTTGAAATATGCATTGATACCTAAAAAAATATAACACTCTTCATAAAAGAAAGGAAGAGAAAAGGAAAATTCAATAAGAAGGAACAGTCTAATTGAAATTACATTTGAAAGTGTAAGTTATACTAAGTAACTAGAAATGTTAAAAAACTGAATGTGAGCATGAGGAAATTTACAGATGAGAAACTACACAAAATCATTACAATACTGAGTAGAATGTAAAACCGTTATTTTTTATGCAATCAGCCTCATTTTGTGGCATGGTGTTGTAAATGCTGTTAATGGTGTCTTGATTCAACTCATCCCATGCTGATTGAACTTCTCTATGCAAATTTTGCAGTGGTCTTCACAGAATGGCCTATAATGGGGGGTGGCGAACCTTTATTGATCCATGTGCCATTTTTTCTAAAGAAATGTTTAATGAGGTATCGACGTGCCATCAAATAATTTTGATTTGTGATTATTGGTAAAATAATAAAACTAATTGTTAATAATTCAAAACTCTTTATTTACTATGAAAAAATACATTTTTCACTGTATAGTAGTAAATGTTTTAGTTATATGTGCAATTCAAATTAAAGTAACATTACTGTGACTTCTCTTGCTGCAGATTAGATAATAAATAACGTATTAGGATTGTTAGATGTTACTTTTAGTGGAATGCATGCTGAATTGGATTCATCTGCCAAACGGTTTCTAAGCGAGTCTTTGATGTTATTCACCTCTGAAAATAATAACTCTCAAGCATAGTTAAATGGAAACTTGGTTAAAATAACATGAACCAGGTTCTTAAAATGGTTAAATGTGTCTGGAATCGATGATCTGTAGATGTTGTTTTACATGCAACTGTTTCAGAATATAAAACATACACCTCTTTTGTCGCCTTTATTAATCATGCCATATTTCTTGGTCCACAAAGTTTGAAATTCTCTGTTATATTAACTATATCTTGCACTAATTGGAGTGTGTTTTTTTTTTTTTTTTTTTTTTTTTTTTTGCTGTATTAGCCATGTTAAATAACGTTTAGAAATCGTAAATATAACAAACTTTAATATACAGCAGCGTCAACAAAATTTACTACGCTATGCGTAGACAAACTTCACACCATTAGCATTTGCAGTCCACAATGTAACTAAGTCAAGTCAATAACAAACGAGTGTGCTCCCTGCGGCATTGAAAACCAATTACTCGCGTTTAAACATAATACTTCATTATGAACTTTGTTATTTTGAACTAAAATCAAAACTGTTTTGATCAATGGTGTGCTCAAAATATTGTGTCGCATGCCATTGGTTTGCCATCCTTGGCCTATAACATCCCATAAGGTTTCTACAGGTGACTGGTGTGGGTAATGCTGCTGACCAGGGCATAGTGTCTATAGCTGTGAGGCAAACTCTTGAGATGGCAGTTATATAAACATGAGCATTGTCTTGTTGAATTGTTGAAATATAGGACTGTGATTGAGACATCATGAAAGGAATGGCCACTTGGCAAAGGATCTCACTGATGTACATTTGGGCCATCAAAAGTCACTCTGATGACATGATGAGGTCAAACTCTCTTCATACAAAATTGCTGCCCATTTGTACCCTGGTAGCATTAAATGTGACATATGATGCATGATAAATCGCCTATCATTACACTGGCCATATTGGCTGCATACACAATGTGATTGGTATCTTCACCAAGACAAGAATGAAACTCATCACTAAAGATGACCCATAGCCATTTTGCATGACTTCATTGCTATATCTGGTTATGTTACTGTGATATCAGGGGTAAATTCTGAACTGCTCTTCATTCAAGAAATCAGTTATGGTATCCTAGAAATCATAATGTGGCTAATACTTTTATTATTTGCAAACTTTAGCGATTAAACAATTTTTTAATATTCATTTAAATGTCTTGCTTCCTTTTGGATGCAATTTTTTGCATTTGTAAAAATGAGGATTACTTGAATATATATTTGTAGCATTGTAGATTATAAAAAATATGTTCCTTAATATATAATTTTGCTTTCTTTTGAAAGTGTACATAAATTAATTAAAGTAAAATAATTTCTTCTATTTAGAATGTCTGTCAATTACTGTTTAAAAGTTAACACAAAGTATATAAGTAATGATTGTTCTATTTATTTATCAGATTTTATTAAAGGAAAGAAATTATTATATTAACTTCATTTTGAATTTTATTTATTTGAATATTATTCTTATTGAAATGCTTAGCAAAGGACTTTTTATGTGTAATACTCGAGATGTATGTATGTGTGTTTTCTTTTTGAAATGTGTAGATGAAAGCACAGATGATGAAATGATGGAAGTGGACAAAGATTTAGAAATTAAAGATTCAGTAAATGGTATGTTCACTTATGTGAATAATTTGTTATTTTTAAAAGCTTAATTTTTGTTCTTGAGAGAAAAATGTAGGGAAGGAACAGTGGTAGGATGGCTACAACACCCAATTCATCTACAAATTCCAGGCTCCAATGTGTCACGTTTTCCTTAAATTGTTACATTCATCACACCCATATACTTTGAAATAAAACGACTCACTCATCACAAGATCTCTGGAACTATTAGATCTACAGATTTGAAATTTGGTATTCATGTCTCCTTTATTCAGTATAGATATTCTAAGAATGGGTTTTGCAATAAAGAACTTCCAAGGAGGTTTCTGGGGTAGGGGGGTGTAACGTCACTTCTCGAAAACATCAACATCTAGTCGGCTTTCTTTGTGGACCCGACACCCACACGTGCATCTGCAGGTGCAGCGCAACCCCTGTTTGACCCCCCCGAGGAATCTAGCTCGTCGACCGGAAGATGAGGGGAGAGATGCTTTGAACTTGCACGAGAGCGGTGACCAATGGATCCTCCTGTCACAAAATAGTGGACTCTAACAATCTATAATTAAATTTAATAACTTTAATGTATCATTTAGTAAATAATTTTCAATAGTTGTGACATAAATAAATTCCATATTTTAATTAACCAAGAATACGCTACCGTTATTCTTTCAAATGTTACAGGGGGGATAATGGAAGTGCTATAGTTAAAGAAAATTTCCATTTTTGAACTAATACTTACAAATTTGAAATTTTGCAAACATCTTTCATATGTTAAGAAGATGTCACACATGAATGTATTTTGCATAAATTGGCTTCCAGGGGAAGTTTGTGAAGAGTTACAGGGGCTTTTTAGATTTAAAGAAAAATCTGGTTTTTTAAGACTTAGCATTCTACAAGTATGCTTCTTTTGTTGAGTAGAGATCAGCTAAAAATGAGGTTAGAAGAAATCAATTTCTAGGGAGGTTCTACAGGAGTTGACTGTGCTAAGAAAATTTTCAGTAGAATTGAAAACAATGCTACGACTGAGATAACAATAACCTAAAAAGAATGTAGATATAATATTATGAAACACTCAGCGAAATGTGGGGAGGGGGGTAAATCTATAGTAGCAATACATACATGCCAACTTGATCTAACTTCCTGCAATCCAAAATAAGGCATTGTTGACACTGTTGGAGCTTAGAAGGTAACTACTTAAAGAATACTATGTGTCAGTGATATTTTCTTCTTTTTGACCTTGGTAAACTTTTTTAAATCATTCCATGTAATTTCACCATAATAATGTTTTCTACTAATATATTTGCACACACAAATAATTTTCTATTTAGGCAAAATGCAATAGTAAAGATTCTATGGGGTTGAGAAAAGATTTCATAAAAAATTATTTTGTTTTTAAATATTTTATTCTGAAAATCTCTATTTTAATAGGTTTTTTTACTCACTCAGTTTGTGTGAGAAGTTTGTAAGTTAGATTTCTTTAACTATACCTTTAATTAGATAACTAATTTCTTCATATTACATCCCTGCAGCTATATTGATAAGGAAGTAAATTTTTCACTCATTTGGTCAAAAACATTGTAGACATTCCTTTTGTAGTTGAATATAAAACATTTTTTGTCTGCTCTGGTGAATAGGATAGATTGTTGGGGTTGCTTTCCAAATACAAACTATGAAGCACTAAACCTTAATTCTTTTCATTTTAATTTTAATAGCTCTATTTTATTTTATGTATTTTTAATATTATTATGTTATTAACTTTAATATATTATTTCATCAAGGTAAAAGAACTTTTGTGACTTTTTAAAACTCCTTCATATTTAAAATATTGTAGGCTTGTTTCATTTGACATGATTATTGATTGATTTAACTAGCTTTTTACTGAGAACATGTTTTCTTTGTAAAGTATAATGCTTTTGTATGTATTTTATTTTAAACATTAATTAAATTTTATTTTTGTTTTGTATGTAGCTGTAAGTAATTCTAGGCAGATAAGATTTGAACTTCCAATTGAAAACCAAGATAACAGGTAAGTTGTAAATTTTATATTTTCATGCTAATGGTTTATTATTTCTGACTGGGATACAAGTTTTATTTGTAATGAGAGAAATGAAAACTTATGTTCTCAAAATGAATGTTAAATATTAATTTGCATGCAATGAAATATTATTTTGCTAAGTTTATTTTAGAAAACTGGAGTTTTTATTTAAAAATTTAATTTCTATACTATCTTTTCCGAAATTGTATTTTATTTCAGCATTCTTGCTTTATTGGGTTTACATATGCATTAAATTCTGGAAATTTATAAGTTATTTTAAATATAATACTTTTACTTTAATTTTTAATGTTTTAATGGGTTTTTATTATTTTTGTTGTGGTTATGTATAAATATTAGAAATGCAATTGGGAGTGAAATTTAATTTTTTTTTTCAATTCATAGCACTCAATCAGTCTTTGAATTTTATATTTTGTAAGTTTAATAAATCTTACTTGCATAGAATTTTTTTAAAAAAATTTCTGCACTCTTTTTTTTCCATCAATAAACAGAAAAATGTTGTTTTGATTCACACTGGCGTAGCTAGTCCTGAGTGGGGTCCGTATCAAATTTCATTGGGGGCCCTTTGGGGGAAAATAAATAAATGTGATCGCATAAATAAAACTTATTTGAAAGTGTATACACATAGACATATGTATTAAAATTGACACAATAAGTATACATAGACATATGTATTAAAAAATTAGCCTATTTATTTAATAGTTACTTTTCTTTTTTTTTCCTTCACCCAAATATATTTCAAATAATATCCATACCAGAAGAGGTTTCAATTTTTCAAGTTTATCTGTTTTTATTGGTAGTATTGGAAAGTCTAAGGCCCAGTTGGTCAAGTGATAGTGTATCACTCTTCCACACCACAGGTCCGGGTTCTATTCCCTGGCTGGGCAAGGTCAACTCAGCCCTTCATCCCTACTGCAGTGGGTCGATAAATGAGTACCAAGCTTGCTTGGAGACTTAAACACTGGGGGTCTCACTTCAGACTGACCACCTAATCAGGACATCTTCTCATGCACCTCTGCGCCCAATGGTCACGTATACTGGGATGGGCACAGTAGGCCCTGACCCTCATGGGCTGTTGTGCCACTGAGTTTGAGTATTGGAAAGTCTGCTAATCAATCAATCTTGTCCATTGAAAATTTAAGGTAATTTTTAATAGTTTTTAGCTTAGATAAACATTTGTCAGCTGCTGTAGTTGTGAACGGAAGGGATAAAAAATAACCAATGCGTGTATTTTAACTTCCGGAAAACTGGAAAAATTATAAACCCAAACAATTATATAAATTTTAAAAAAATTCTCTGATTAAAAATAAGTTAAAACCACAATATATTTCTGAAGGCTGTTCAGCTTCTCAAAAATTTATTACATGGTGAGAACTTTTTTGAATTTCATCATAGCAGGTATGATAGGTTTTTACATTAAAAATAGCAATTTCTACTAATCTTGGCATTAACAAAGGCATTATATACAAGTAGACGTGAATAATTTAAAATTATTTAAAATTTAATTTATTTATTGTCCTATGCTGAGGCAATATGTATGCGTTCCTTTTATTTGAACTATTTACTGAAACTTTAAATGTAAGATTCTTGATAAATGTATGCAATTTTTGAAACATGCTCTTAACTTCATATTACGTGGCTTAGAACGTAACATAACTCTCTTTTTACTATACAGAAATAGTATTTTTTGGGGTGATTTTGCACAATGTTTATGTAACACATCAACTATGTAAAAATAAAGTCAAATATGTTATGAGAAATCTTCTATACAGTATAATAATGTCTCATAATCTGTCAATAATAATCTAATTTAAAATAATTATTTTCAGTAGTAATCCATCTCTTCTAAATACTGTGTCTGATAGTAACCCGAGAGTGTTTTGGGAGAGGCATTTTCTCAACAGGAAAAAATTAATGAAAACAAAGTAAAAGCTTCTAAGTTATATAACCTATGTGTAAAAATAGTCTTGAAATCAGTCCTTGTTAACTTACTATGAGAACTGTAAAAACTTAAAACATAAACAATAATGACTGTTACTACTACTAGTAATAGACTATACAGTTACCATTTCAGACTAAAAAAATTGATTGTAATCAAAAATATTTTTGATTAATTAAATTTAAAAGAATGAAAAATGTGTACCACAGTGAGACCAAAACCTAAGCTCTGAAGACTTCAAATTTCTTAAAACCTAATTTACTACCAGATCTGAAAATTGAGGGTAAACTTCCCTATCATACATCTTAACTCAGTATCACAGCAGCTCATGAGGGCTAAGGCCTACTGTGCTTGTATCAGTATATGTGACCTTGGGCCCTGAGGTGCATGAGCAGATGTTTCGATCAGGTGGTCAGTCGGACGGGAAACCCCCAGTGTTAAGTTCTCAATCATATAAGCCATGGGAAAATGCAAAAGAAAGAAAAAAAAATCGAAATTTTTGTCACTTTTAGGGTACTATCTAGCCTTAAATTTTATTTTGCTATTTGCCTTATGGACTTCATCACAACATTTGAGCACAGGTGCTATGGAAAATTTTTCTTATTAGGAAAAAATGAAAGCAGAGCTCTTAGTAATTTAAGGAAAATGTAGAGTTTCTTCTATATTATATAATACTGATATTCTTAAGAAAAAACACTACATAATAATTTCCACCTCTTGTTGCCTTCTTCATCCTCTTATGATAACATATAAAAGATTTTGAGTAATAAAATATTAAAATATACCAACTTTATTTTATAAATACAGCCCTTTTATATACAATTTTAACATAACATGATCGTTTTCCTTTTCGGTTAATTTATTCTTACACAGCTTAGGATTGTTAATTGTTCCTGAAAAATGGGAACAAAATTCAGATATTTACTAATAGATCAGCTTTTGAGATGAATGTTGTACAAATCTAGTATAGTTTTTAAAATATTGTTTTAAATGTGGATAGAAATTATCATGTGAATATTTGTTTAATTTGGTACTTAAAATCACATATGAAGGATTTGCAAAACCAAAACAGTTATGTTTATAAAACAAATGTTTCTCTGATTGAAAAAAGTTAAAACCTCAATATATTTCTGAATGCATTTCAGATTCTCAAACCATTATTACAGGGTGAGAATCTTTATTAGTTTTCAGCATAGTAGGTATGATATATATTTATATTGAAAATATAGAGAATAATTTAATATTATTTCTTTTATTTTTAATTTATTGCCCTATGTAGAGGCAATATATATGTGTTCCACATTTTATTTTTATTTTCTGAAACACGTATACATTTAAGATTCATGATGAATGTATGCAGTATTTAAAACAAGTTCATAATTTCATGTTTCATGGCTTATGTAGAATGTATAATACCCTTTTTACTACATTAATATAGTATCTATAGTATTTTACATGGTATTTTTCATAATGAGTAAACATAAAGTTGAATGTATTAAGATCTCTATACAGTGTAAGGAAATAATAATCAAAAAATTCTTACAATTACAATCCAAATGAGTCTGACTTGTTGACTGTAGAAAAAAGATGACATTTTTGGTAATTTCTTTTCTATGTTTTTTCTTTATTTTTCTTAATTTAATATTAAAAGCACAGTATGTAATCTATTTTCACTCATAATTTCAACAGTTTACCGAGCTAAGAAACATCATACTCAATGGAATTAACAGGGTGAAATGAAGCAAAACTTTAAAATATCTTATCATGAGGCTGTTAGAATGACTACTTATCATTATAATAGCCACCACAGGGTGGTTATTATACCGGGTAATATACAACTGGGAGAGTGACAGAGGATTTCTGGCACTAGTGGTCTTATTTTTCTCTGAAGGGGAAACAGTTTTTGAGTTTTTGCTTACTATGAATGCACTTATGATTGTTTGGAAGTTATAGAAATAAAAGAGTGCCAAGATAAAAATAAAATCCATTGTTCTTCTTCATTGCTCTACCTCTTGACATACTTCAAACTAAGGGCCAAGCCTTAGTTTAACTTCTTAAAGCAACATTTATCTACACTCAATCAATTAACAAATGAAGGGGTATATCCATTTACAAGCAAATAACATTTCAATTGGATTTTCCCATTGTAAGTGTTATCTGTGTTTTATTTCAAACGATCTTTATGAAGATCTGCTTAAAATAAAAAAATTTTCCTCTTTTCGAAATCTATGCCACTCCTTGTCTTCTCATTATTTCAAGTAAAACTACACCAGCTTTTAAAGTTTTCTAATTGTGTGAACTGAGATGTAGGGTTCACACGAAAAAAGTTCAACCATTTGAAGCCAGTGACTGACTATTTTTATTAACGGAAGGGGAACTCTGTTAATAAGACTATGGATAACATTTTACGACTTTTTCCTTACGCATGTCAGGGGCTCCTATACTTTGGGGGTCTCATATCATTGATATGACAGTATCTTTGCCCCTGTTGATTCATCAGCCTTTGTACCTAAATATTGGTGCAAATATTATATATTATTGAAGATATCAATTTTATTGTATGGAAATATTTTGACTGTATTTAGTATAAAATTATACCTATATATAGTGAAAATTTAATTTAAAATCATTTTCTAAAGAAATAACTTTTATTTTAGTAAATCACCAAATTTTAAGGAAGAAGAGCTAGAAAATGCTGTAAAACCTGCCCTAAAAACACACTCATTTGGGTTTAATACCATTGGAGTTGTTCCAGCTGTCAGAGAAACAAATGAGCCAATAAGCAATTTGACTCGAAAACCTCTCCGCAATCTTGAAAAGAGAATTTCTTTTCATGAGGAAGTAAACATTGATACCGAGGTTGAAATTGAAACTGTAGATATTGAAGAAATTGAAACAGGAGATAGGTCATCTGATAAAGGTTCTGTTAAGAAGGATCAAGTAATTTTAATAGCAGACCGTGAAGGGGAAACTGGAATCCCTCTTGCCAATTTTGCTTCAACTGACAAATCACCAGTTCACCAAGTTGATGAAGAATCATCAGAACATGGAGATGATGTGAAAATTGTGATGGAATTGCCTAATCAAAATTATTCATTTCAAAAGTAAGTGCATTCATTTAAAAAAAGTGGCAGAACCAATTCTAGAGTAGAAATGGCACTGACTAGGTTCTTGTAATGAAATATGTTCATATTAATTCATTTTAAATTTAATAAAAATTTAGGCACTGCAGTTTTGCTCATAATTTTTTTTACATTATCTTTTTATATTATAGTTTCATAATTATATTAAATATTTCATTTTAATTGAAAATCTTAATTTTTAGAGCTTTATTATTCATATATGACGTACATATGGTTGATGTGTATTTCAATCAGCAATGCATCTTTTTATGCATCCAGCAAAATCTTTTTTAAAGTGATAAATATTATATTTTTACAACTATTGCTAAAAAATAAATTCAGCATTAAAAATTATTAAGTTGCCTGCACTGTTAAAATTCAAGAGTAAACCAGATTATGCAGCTACTTTTCTTTTGCCAGCAGAGTTCTCCCCCCTCCCTTTTTTAAAAAAAATGGAATAGAGAAAAAAATCTATTTTATGAGAGCAGGGAAATTGAAAATTCCTCTGGTGAAGAAAAGAGAAAGTTATTCACCCCAAAAAGCCTGGAAATGCCAGGCTAAACAATTTCCCCTTATGTCAAGCCTTATCAATCCATTTTTTTACTGAAGATTTTAAAAAAATGTGATTAAAAAATATTTTTTTGTATAAATGGCTTTTTATGCAGCTTTATGTATACAAATTCTTCTTTACTTTTTTTAAAAATTAATTTTGTTATTATTGATTTTTGAAATTTGAAAGCTTTAACTTAAAAACCAAGCCCTCAATAAACAAATCAAATACATCCATCCGTAAATTATGCTTTCCCTTTTCTTTGAAGTGCCTACAAAATTTCTTTCCACCTCACCCCACCCTTTCAATCAAAAAATAGAACAGAGGGAAAAGAAACTACCCTGATGGGGGGGGTGAGTGAAAAAAAGGGAATTTTAGTGACATAAATATAGAAATTACCAGAGAATGCTGAGTTAAAAAGGGGAAGGGGAAATTTCCCTGATGAGAAAAAGAGGAAAATTTATGCAGTCCAAAAAGTCTGTGCAACTCCAGGCTATGTTGCAAGTTTCTCTTTAAAAACTGAAAATTCAGTTTTTGAAGAGCCCAGCTTTTCTCACTTCTCTCAAGAAAGAGCAAATGATCTTCCATTTTAAATTTCCTCTCCGTTGTAGAGTAAAAGAAAAATAAGAAAGGAATTTCCTGTCCTATTCAAAACTCGTGTGTTAGGTTACACTCATGACTTTCCACACCTGTAATGTCTGATAATAGGCTGCACCCTTTCCTATCAAAATTTACCGCTCATAAGAAAAGTCTTTTTCTTATCCAGATATGTCACTAGAAAAAAATTCAATTTTTTTAAAATCCAAACCAATAAAAACAATTTCAGCTATTGAAGTCATTAAATCAGGGTTTCATATTCATTAAATAGGGGATTTTTGCTTTTATTTTAATTGGAGGAAGTTAATTTGTGGAATTTGTTAAATAGAGATTTGTTTAATCGGTGTCTGACTGTATTTATAAAACTAATTAACTCCTTTACACACATTTTTTGAAAAAAACCTGGCAAAAAATTTTTTAAACTCTAAATGTAACAAAGTTTTTATTTTAATTTTGGATTTTGATCCACATTGCAGATTAGAGCCAAATCTTGCACATACATCAACTTTCAAATTGCTGTTTCGAAAAAAAAAAACATTTGTATCAGTTAAAATATTTATGCTTTTTCATCAGCAATTGTAATAATAGTAATATTTAATTTTAAAAAATTATTCAAAATTTTCTATTGTAATACTTTTGGAAGCATGGTGTTGCACATAGTTTGACATTATAATTGTTGCACATTTAACGACTTTTTTCTTTTCCTTTGCTACCCTTGTTAGCACAACACTTATGGCTGTATCTTGTGAGAGCTTCTTTTTTTGGGGTTGGTGGATCAGAACAGGGAAAATGACATTTCGTTAGTGGTAGAATTCCAGGAGATTTTGTTCTACCCGATTTTTTCATCTTTTATCATTATGATAGTTTTTTTTATAAGTCTTTCTAATAATTTGCTGCAGAAGTCTAGATTTTTTTTCACCTCCATTTTTTTTATACAAAACAAATGTGTTCCAAATGCTAATGTCTAGCAAATGAATGAATCCCCCTCCCCTTTTATTCTTGTAATGTGATAGTCATATGTAAATGCTGTTCTCAGCGAATAAAAAAGTAATTTGAAATAAGCTAGTATATCAAAATTATCCACCAACAGAAAAGTTGAACCAGAAGAATCAACAAATGAAATACTTTTAAAAAGATAAAATTGGTTGGATATTGCTTATCTCCTTCCAATCAACAGCTATATCTTCTTCTAAACTATTGTTAGAATCACTATTATAATTATCATTTTCTTTTGAGCTACTTTCCACCAAGTTTGTATATTCAGATTTTTAACTGCTCATTTTTTATACATATTTCACTAAAATATAATGTAATAATTTAAAAATTAGAAAACATACTTTATATAAATGTGCAGTTTTATATTCTTTAATCTCAAAATAATTAACTGTCTATAAAGATGCACTTTCTACTAACAACTGTCTACAAAGATCTTTGT
Organism: Trichonephila clavipes; assembly: GCA_019973935.1. Classification (NCBI taxonomy): domain Eukaryota; kingdom Metazoa; phylum Arthropoda; class Arachnida; order Araneae; family Nephilidae; genus Trichonephila; species Trichonephila clavipes. The sequence goes on from BMAU01020071.1 coordinate 335,786, forward strand.
AAGTTTTATACACTTAGGTAAATATTGATCTAAACCAGGAGTCATAGACCTTTCAGGCCTGAGGGCCTCATCAATAAATTCACATAGGTCCGTGGGCCGCACGTTTGTCAAAAAATAGTGCAGTCAGAAAATTTATATAAAAGGGGGGTATTAAACTACAGCTGATTCTAGGGGAGTAGATAGTGCTAACTGTCTGTATATTCATATTGGTTGAAAAAAAGTTAAATAAAAGTCATATTAAAATGTTTTATAATTTTTTTTTAATTATGAAAAAAATGAAGATGTTTGTACAGAACATTGTTACGAAATACTTTTACAATAAAAATGACCCTTCCGTTATTGATGGGGGGCAGGAAAATTGGTTGTTAAATTGACTTTGTTTTTGCTTGATGAAAAGCTTCAACATTTGGTTTTTTTTGTGTAGTTGGAATTTGTAAAGTTTCCTTATGTCTGTCAGCCGTGTTCTTATTTTTGATTTTATGTTCTTCATTTTGCTAAAAAGCTGTTCACAGATATGTAGGTACTCCCAAGAATAGAAGACATGCAACAATACATGTTTAGAATTTCCCAAATACTTGTCATTCGTCATGTGCTTCAACTAAAAATTGATTAAGTAGAGTTTTCAATAAACTTGTATTTTACTGCAGAGTCACACTGCAAATCTATGTTTTCTAATTCAAATTCAGGCGTAACACTTCCAGTGTCTACAAAAAATGAGAACATTTTCATAAAAATTTCATTCTCACGAAAATCTCAAAAGCTTTCACAGAATTAAGGATTATCAACAAAAAATGCAAAGTCTCTCTACAAGTTCTTATCTTTGAACTTGTGAATAGATTCGCCTTTAGATTCCATCAATTCTTGAACTTCGCTCTTCAAAGAAAACTGGTGCTGAAACATCTTTCCTCAGCTCAGCAAATGTACTTTCATGTGATGTGCATATCATCATGTTCAACTTCCAAATCTCTCAAGAACTGTTTAAACTGTCAGTGATTAAGTCGTTTATACTCAATGAAGTTAATCACTTTTACTAAAACACCCCGAAACCCGTCATCACATGTTGAAAGTTTAAGAAGGATTTCTTGCACATATTTTTTTAATGGATGATGCAGTGGAAGGTCGTTGTATTATTTCACTTGCCTTTATGCCAGAATTGAGTAATGTGGCTACCTTATTTTCTTTCCAGTCATAGATTTAGCACCATGTGGGGTTATAGCAGATATATTGCTGAAGTGTAACATTTATCCAAGTCTGTATCAGACTTTAATGTAAATCTGTTCCTTGTGTTGTGCTTTTAATTGCAACAATGTTCCTCTACATTAGTGAAGTATCTATCAATCCCACGAATATGTATAAAAGTGACTACTCTTGCTGTATCCATTACATTTGTTGATTTATCCATTGCTACAGAATAAATATCAAATTTTTTGCATTTGGATTTTAACTTATTGAATATATCTGTTGCAAGATCCTCTTCATTACTGTTACACCAAAGTAACTAATGTTCAATATGGCTTGAATCTGTGATGGACAAAGCATACCAACTGCACTCTGAAGACATTTTTTTACAAACTCTTCATTAGCAAAAGGTTTTCCACACTTGTCATTTTTTTTTTTTTAGTTATCATGTAGCCAATATGAACACTATTTTCAGATTCTTTATTCACTCTGGTGATAAGAGACTGTTGACAATTTAGCTTTGATTTTCATTCACTCAACTTATCTCTTCGAAAATGTCCCTCTATTGCAGAATATTTCCCACTGGGCTTAGTATCTCAATGTCTCTTAATGTTGTATTCTTTCATCACTGATGCACTCTCATTGCAAATAAGGCATACAGACATACTCCTAAAACTAATCTTTGGGGCACAACTGCCCATGAGAGCCAAGGCCTACTGTGACCATCTCAGTATTCGTAACCTTGGGCTTTGAGGTGCATGAGCAGATGTTCCTATCAGGTGGTCATTCTGAAGCAAAACCCCCAGTGTTTAGTTCCCAAGCAAGCTTGGTACTCATTTATTGACCCACTGAAGGTTTGAAAGGCTGAATCGGCCTTGCCCAGCCTGGGATTTGAACCCCAGACCTGTGGCATGGAAGCGCGATACACTACCACTCAGCCACTAAGCTTCATCTTACTCTTATATTCGACAAAAATTAAGATTTTGTTTGTTATTATGGCTTGACATTGTGTATTCATTCAAAGACAATAAATGCTTCTGAGTTTTAGAATTTGGAATGAGTGTGAGTAATCTAGCTTAAAACCAACTGTATAAAACCTGCTTATTAAACCAAACAAGATGTTTACAATCACCTATCCCTTTTACAATTGATTGCAAGATTAGGAGAAATAGAATACTGTTCATTTATTCCTCCTCTCCTCTGTAGTAGCGGAATGCACAAAGTCACCTTTGGTGAAGGATTGATATCTATTGCAAACCTGTTAGGGATCAGAGTCCACCCTTTTTCCAGAAATTGTTTAGATTTTATGTATAGTCAAATTTTTCGTTTCAAAAAATTATTTAAGATGCAGTGAAATTTTGGAAAAATTCATAATTTTCAGAAATTGTTATCCCAAATGAATATCAAATATATCAATCAAATGTTTTAAATATCAAGAATAACAAACAAAGTTTTACGATAAAAAGATGACAATTTTTCTAGTAACTGTCTCAAATTTAAATATGGGGACAATACAATGGACTACTTGTGGAAGACCCCAATTCTAAACTATAAAGCAAGAGAAGTAAGTGTTTGATATTTCTTGACTAAGTTGTAAAATAAAAGATATAATAATCGTATCTAAACTTATCAAATCGCAGTGAAGCATCACAGTCAGTCTCACAAATGTAGACAGTGCTCACTTACATTCAAGTGTGAAAATTTCAGCAGCATAAAGTACGACCCCACTTAAGTACCTTGAGTGTGCACAAGTTTAGCCTATTTAGTGTGCTTGAATTAACTCAAGCACATATGTTAAAGGATTAACTGGATATTTAAACCTGTTACTTGAAGTAATTATAATTGTATGTAGGTTATATGTGGTGTGCATAAGTTATGATTATTTAGTTTTTATTATAGCTAAAATATAGTTAACTTTTTATTTCAAATTTTAATAAATGGATTCTGAATATATAATTATAAATTATTGACTTTACTTAATAAATATTGGGCAATTATCTTTCAATATATCATTTAATGTTAAAAGAATTATTTCTCAATTTTATCTTGAATCTATGTGTGAAAATAATGTATTTACCGTATTTTCCTGTATATAATCCGCACATTTTTTTTCGAGTAAAAAAAGAAAGACGTTGCATATTCTGCTTCAATTTTTATGGTGAATAATCCAAAATATGAGCTGCTGATAATGTAGCATCAGAAAATTTTTTAAAAGTAATACACAATATGATTAAAATTATAAGTAATAAATTGTGCAAAAGAATTTTTTTTTGTAAAATTCTTTTCTTTATTGTTCCTGTAATTTCTGAAATTTAAATACCTATTTATTCCGATAGCTAAAGGCTGTAATTTCTTTGTCAGTCCTACAGGTATTAGTTGCAGATGTGGACTTAAGGACATTTTTAACATTCTCACTGAGATGTGCTTCATCCAGTCCATAATTAAAAAGTTTTGGGTCAAATTTTTAAAAAAAAAATCAGCTTTGTTTTTTTCTCCACTATTGAATATTTGATTCGTCAACATTAAATAATCTTGCAGTCGCCCGATTTCCTACTTTGGTAGCCTTCTCTATAGTGTCTAGTTCAGAATCAACCGTGTAATTTACACGTTTCCGCTTCAAAATAACGAAATATGAACTTTAATATTTTCAAGACGGAACAGCTCAAGTTGAAACAGAATACAAAATAAGGCTGAAGACTAGCAATTGTAATATCTTTCTGAGGAACTGAATTTGTTCTTGAACGTAATTGAGCAAAACTAATTGTTGCTGAAATATGTCAGTCGAGTCGCAGAAGCTTTCTGTGCCATTTGTTGTTTTTTTTAAAAACATAAATGGTATTTCTTTTAAAACTTGATTGTGTAAACTTTTCTGATGGTAAATGTTTTTTTATCACATTATCTGTGGCAGCATATAATACACACAATGAAATTTGAAACTTTTTTAACACATAATCTGTGGGTTATATACAGGAAAATATGGTACTATTGTAGCTATCATTGATTTTTCATAATTCTTCACTTTTGAATTCAATATAAGATTGCAATTTTAAATGAATTCTAAAAATTCTACATTACTTTAAAACTGTACATAATTGATCAAAAACCAATTGAGTTTAGTAAATAGAATTTGTATTTTTTAATTAACATTTTCTTGTAAATTTTATGATTTTTAGTTCTCATGCAAGTCCTCAATTACCATTGAGGAGTGATTTCCCTGCATCTGAAGAACAAAATAAAACATTTCTTGATGGTATGCAATAACTTTTTTTTAAATTTAACTGATCCTAAAGTAATTTTACTTTAGTAAAATCTGTATTCTCACAAAAATATATAAAAATTAATTCTTCTGCAGGTAATTGATTTTATGAATCAAAAAAAGTAAATTGAGAACTTGTTTACTTATATTTATTTTTGGTATACTATATAGCAAAGGTGAAATATTATTTATCATATGTGATTAGTAGTAATCTTTAGTTAACTGTGTGATTAATTGTTGATTTTAAATTGTATGAATACTTTTAAGCATTATTATTTTTTAAGTGTTATATATTTATGATCTATTCAAATGTTTCTCTCTCGCTCATTCCACTTATTCTTTGTATTTATTTTATACTAGTCTTTTAGCTTTTGTCTATATCAGTATTTTAAAGCAATTTTACTTAACTTAAAAGTGTTCTATGAAAATATAGTTTTGTTCAAAATGTAAAACAACATTATCCAGTTATTTTTTAAAAAATATCTTTTCGAACTGTATATATGTTGTCTGTGTTTGTATTTTAGTGTATGCTGATTTCCTATTTTGTCTACTTTAAAGTAAGGGAATATTTCTTTTAAAATTCTTCTTCTCAAAGTATTGATTTTGTCATTGTATATAGTTTATTACTCAAAGCATAGTTATTTTTTTTTCATATCCAATTTTCTTGTTACACAGAAGAATTAATGCATATTGTTTGTCATACTTACATTTTAAAATTTCTCAGATATACACACTGAAAAAAATATACTAATAATTTGTTTCAATAGTATTTTGTGAATGTGTAATTAAGAAACTTATTCTATAAAATTTGTGTAGTATTTTAAAAAAATATTTCTTGAATTTTATTTCAAAAAGAGTTGTGGTGTAAGTTTGATATCTAGTGTAATAGTGCCAAGTTGTTGTTTATGTTCGCCAACATGAGCGATAAAATTGCAATATGGTTGCCTTGAAATTTCTTTCATTTCATGATGTGGTTGCCATGGAGATGACATTTCTTATAGTTCATTCTAATTGAAGTTTTTTTTTTTTTTTTTTTTTTTTTGCACTCTCTAATCCTGTTAGTTTCAGATGATTTTAATTCTTAATACTTCATTCTTATTGGCTTCTTTTTATTGCACGGTAAAACTCTACATTTCAGGCAATTTTAATTTGAATACTTTAAAAATGCAATCATTTTCAATCCATTCCTTCATAACCTGCTGCTGTTCTCTACTTTGTTTTTGTACTTCTCTGGATAATGGATATTTACACAGTTATCGGTGAGTACCAGGATTTTTTTTTCAAGGAATATAAGGGCTCTTCTTTCAATTTCTGCGGTCCAAAAGGTGTTCCGAATTCACACTTTTGGTCAATTTTATTTTTAAAAAGTACTGATTTTCTTTTCTCGTTCCTTTCAATGATTTCAAACGCTGTCCAATGCAAAAAATGTGGCCGTGGCATGAAGGTTGCTCCAGATATATCCAGAAAATTTGACGGTTGCATCTTTCGCAGCGGAAATTCGCGCTGCCACTGTAAGAAATCTATACGATTCAATTCATTTTTTTTCAGGCAGCAAATTGCCGATTCAACCATTCTACTTTTGATTTATGAATTCTTCAGACATTCCTTGTTTGCTCAAATTCATAAGGAACTCGGGATTTATTGGCAGGCTGTTACCGATTGGCGCAGCTATGCATCCAATGTGTTAATAAAACATATTGTTAACACACAGAAGCTTGGGGGGGGATAAAACGGTTGAAATTGACAAGAGTAAAATATAATAAGGGTCATTTCGTGCAGGGACAGTGGGTTTTTGGCGGCGTAGAACACGAGATGGGTATCTGTTTCCTGGTTGCAGTTCGCGACAGGACGGCAGGAACACTTCTCGGCCTTATTGAATCATGGATCGAACCAGGAACAATTGTTATATCTGACTGCTGGAAATCTTATGAAAGGTTGAGCGAAAGAGGCTATCATCACCTTAACCATTTGCTCGAATTCGTTGATTCTGAGACCGGCTTACTTATACTATCGAAGTTACCTAGCGTCATTTCAAAGCTTTCTTGCCTGAATACAATCGGAGAGGAGGATTTGAAGAATATATCGCCTGGTATATGTTCAGGAAAGTTTGTTTCGCTCTCAAAGAGGACCCATTTATTAAATTTCTTAACCTTGTTTGAAATATTAATTGGGCTGAATTGAGAGTTGTTTTGGGAGGGAGAGTCGAGGAATCGAATTCACAACCTTTTCGTAACATTTTCAACCACCAGCTTTGCACCTACTTTTTTTTTCTGGAATTTTTAACACTTCCTTTTCCATATTACATCCAGTACCAAAAATACATTTGTTATATTTTACTTTAATAAACGACCTTTCGGTAGCCCTCGTATTCTTTTTTTTTTTGTGCAAAAAAAATCCCAGTACTTATCATACCCCATACTCTCTCTTTTGGTCACATCCATTAAAGGTAAATTCACTTTTTCGCTACCAATTTTCGCGATTTTTATCAACATTATTCTTTGCTAAAATCACAAATCGTTGGAAGTCATGTATTTCAAATTATTTTTCCATTCCGATTCATAAACGCACACCACCATCTTGGATTCCATTCCAGCTACAGCAAACGCTGCTAGGCGCAGCTGCTTGGCGCAATTACCCCTTATAACAAACTAGTTCCAGAATTTCTTTCAGACAAACTGTAAGTTAAAATTAATTTTTTATATGAAAATAATTTAAGAAGTAATAAATAGTTATGAGGATTTTTTTCCACTCCAAATTATTCATTTGAATACTAAAGATGTTTGTTTATCCTGTTGAGTGTGAAATTTTTTGCTATTTTCTAAGAAATTTTATTTTTAAAGGGTTCAAATATGGGTTCATTGGCAGTAATGAAACAACATCCACTTCAGCTGACAGAAAAGCTTCTACTTCTTCAGAAGAATGTATCATCATTGTTGACGATATACCAGAAGATAATCAATCAGAAAATGAGATTTTCTATTCCCCATGTGCAGATCCTTCTAACTCAACAAGAGCGCCATTTCTGTTTTCTGACTCAGTAGCTCTGTTTCCTGAAATCCATGAAGACAATCAAATTGTTGAAGATGCTATGTCCGAGGAAACACATAGTGAATCAAACGAAGCAGTATCCTTTACCAATTTCCAATCTACTTCAGAAGTATCAAATAGTGATCCCACTTCTGATGTTGATGATTTTCCATCAATTTTTTTAAGCAGTTCAGTACCTCGCCTTGGGTCTTTATTGCATGATGAAGAACTATTTCATGAGAAATCTAAAAGCATTGAAATTTATTTTGAAGGGGAAAAGATACTTGATCAAACAGTTGTGACTGAACGTACAGTAGAGTCAGAGTCGCAAGCTGATGCAAAGAGTATTTCAAAACATACATTTACTTTCACAAAACCTGTAGTGTTTGAACCAATTGTAAAAGAAACAAATTCTAAAATAGATGTTTCTGAAACCAAAGGAGGGGAAACAACATTAGAAAGTAACATTACTCAAGAACACAAATTTACTTTTACTAAAAAAACAGAGGAAAAATTCAAATGTCCTGAAGAGGAAAAAGATCCTAAAATAAGTGTTACTGAAAGCTGTAGATCTGAAACACTATCAGAAGAGCAAGATATATCACAGGTTAATGTTGTTCCAAAACATAAATTTACTTTTATGAAAGCACCATCTAAAGCAAAAGAAGTAAAACATATTGAGGATACAGATTTTGAAGGAAATGTTACTGGTAGTACTACGAGTGAAGCAGTCATAAAACCACAAACTACTACTATGACTAATATTACAACAAAACACACATTTACTTTTTCAAAATCAATATCATCAGAAACTTCAAACGAATCCAAAATGACTTCAGAAGAAAATTCTAAAATTGACATTACTGAAGACAAATCACAAGTGGAAAAAGAACTCACCTCTGAAACTAAAGATGATACTAGTTCCTCTCAAAAGGTCTTTATGTTTACTGGAAAAGCATCCTCAACAAAAAGTCCTAATAAGGAAAAGAAGCCTAAAACTGTTAAGAAATCTGCTACCTGTAAGGAAGATAAAACAAAATTCCTTCTGACAGATGCTGCAGGAACATATGAAGAGTTTTCTGGTTCTCTAAAGAAAAGTAATCATTTTAATTTTTAAAATTTGTTCCAAGATTTAATTTTATAACTATTAGTGTTAGAATAAATTTTACTAATTTAAGGATTTTTCTTTTCTTTCTTTTTATTTTGAAATTTTATGAAAAGGTAGTTCTTTTATAATATTTTCACCTCACTGAAAAATTACACTAAATGGAAAGTTAAATTTTTTTTCTAATAGTGGGGTCATTAAAATAGGATTTTTAATAAATAAATTCTTTTAACTTATCGAGTAGTATTTTATTATATTTTAAGGGTGATGAAATTGCTAATTGTACACAATTTTCAAAATTAGGTATGAATGCCAATTAGGGACATTCATGTGCACTTTTTCCTAGAGTTATGATTCTTAATGAAACTAATATTTTAGACATACAGACTAAAAAAAGACAATGCAAAAGATTTTTACATAGACAATCTTATTATGGGGATTAATGTTTACCCACAACAAACAAATGTTTAATTCATATTCCACCTGATTTAATAATTTTGTTTGTTCCTTTCTTCTAAATGTGATGTTACTAAACAATCATGGCTGTTTCGAAAATTTAAATGTATAATAAATATATGAACTATATATTAAAATAATTTTTTTTTTATATTTGTAATTTAGCACTAATCTGTCACCAAATAATAATAAAAACTGCTTCAGTACTAAATTCCATCTTATATTTTATTTAGAAAAGGAGCAATTTACTTGTTTTTAGCTTAATTTTATGCAGAATTTTTAATGTAGATATAAATACAGTTTGAAAAAGAAGAAAAAATGAACATTAGCAAAGTTTCCAAAAGTATGTTAACTACACATCAAACTTAAATATTTTTTTAAGAATGTATATTTATATACATAGCAAATTTATTCCCTTGAATGATTTCCAAAGATTTATTTGCCCCTTTTTCAGACTACTTGGCTGCATACTTTGTGATAAGTAATTTTTTTAAGAAAGAAGAGTTTGTGTGTGAAGCATAATTCTTCAAAGAGTTTTAAAAAAGAGAATTTATTTAATGACCTATTCTTGTTAACTTTTTTCTTGCTAAATATACATTATGATATATAATCATTGCTGAAATATAAATTTGTGTTTTTGTGCTATGATGCTGGATAATACACTTTTGTTATTGTACTCCAGATTGTAGTGATTGGCTCTTGCACCAATAAACCCTACACTCACTCACTCACTCCAGATTGTAGTGAAATTCATTTAAGAAAACAATTTGCGCTGCCACAGAGTATGCTATACACTGTGTTGCTGAGCCCATTGAAGTCAGAGGCATCTGATTCAGTGACAGGAGAATTGTGCATAGAGGAACCCTTGTTTGATTCTTCTCTGTCAATTTCTTCTGAGCACTCATCATTGTAGCATTACATTTAGTTAAGGCTGCACTCTTGCATACCAATAATGGGGTCTCACACAAACTTTGTTAGTTGCTGGTATGGCACCCTCCCTTTTTGATGAGCCACATTCACCTTTAATTAAACATTTACCTCAGATAGAGGATGATAAATAGATTTCAAAGCATCTTTGCAGTCCTTTATATACATGAGACAAATGGCTGATGAGGGACGAATTCTCTTTGCATGTAAGCGCAACTAATCATTTCCTGTCTTACCTCACTTTACATTTCCTGTCAGTTTGGTTCATTTTGCATAATTCCTTTATCTTGTTACAATTTTCACGAATATGAGTATAAATAGTATAAAATTTTCAATTTATTGTCAAAGTTTATTGTTATCTTTTATGGCATAATGTATTGTACAGATGTTGTTAATATTTGTATATTTTTGTAGATATTAATCTGAATCTTTTATCATTGTTTGTGTTTGATGTATTTTATTTCCCCCATATGTAGATACTTCTGATGAGCAAACATTAGAAAAGGAGGATCAAAAGGTATATGAAATTTTGAGAATTATATTCACCCTTTTTCTGTAGGGAAGGAAATCAGTGCTTTGTAAAGTATACAGTGATAGACACTTTTTAAAACTAAAAATATAACGAGAAAAAATAGATCATAATTATATACCAAGAAAAAAATGTAGAGTTTCCTATTGATTGTTTTGAAATTAAACTATCTACAGGTGATGAAGGGAATTGAATTAACCTAATAATGATGTGAATTTCAGGGTCAGTGAATTATAAGATTTTAATTCTAATTACATAAGAAAACAACCGTTATCTAGAACAATAGTTCTCAACTTTCCTCCTGGGTGTTTCCTTTAATCTCAACCTTTTTAAGACTTCTTAGGCATGTCTAACTTTCTAATGTTCTAAAATAGGTTGATTTTTAGTTTTCCCATCTTTTCAAAAAGATTACTTTTATAGTTGAAAACTTCTTCCACCGTTAACTCAATCTTAACAAAACTATTAACTTATACAGAATTATTAATTAAATTGCCTTTTATAACTGGGAAAGTCTTGAATATTAAATTTAAGAGTAAACCATATATTTTTGAATACAAGCAGATAGTGTATTTTTTCTTCCAAAAATTACCCAAAATTCATATATAAGCTGAATTGGAAAAATAAAGGGAGGAGAAATCCTGTGTGTGTGTAACTTTCAGACATGTCATCATGAAGGCAAAAATGTTGTCAGGCAGGTACAACCAACACTTAGAGATTAGATCCACCTTCTAGTTCTAGGAGGGGTAAAATTGGTGGAATATTTTCCAATCTAAGTACAGTGACATAAAGCGCCAATGACAATAGATTTCTCATAACCCTGTTTGATGCTAGCACATTTTTTTTTTTATCTTGTAAATTTACTGACATTTATAGAGGTGAAGTTTGGGATTTAACTTTCCTCTCTATAGACCGAATTTTTCATAAAGCTTACAAACTAAGAGTTTTCATGTACGTGTTTTATAAAATATAACCCTCTCCCTTCTTTTATAAAAGAAGCCTCAGTACATTGTCTGTTCTTGTGTTATTTTCTGCACTTTTTTTTTTGAAAATTAATTAGAAGAGAAATTTGTATGTGGCAAATCTCAACTACAAGTTATGACATTGACTGAAAACTTTTTCTAACTGTATGTCTGCTGCCATTTCTTTGTAATTAAGAAACGAGTTAGAGAATGGAGAAAAATATTAGGTTGAGGAAAAAGAAATCCATTATTTTTTCGGTAGATGGCTGTAGTGTCGATATCTCGTGAAGTATCAATCAAATAATTTCAAATTTATGCTCATTGTCAAGGTGACATTTCACAATAAAAAAAGTATTTTGCTGTGTTATGTTTGGTCCATTCAGATGTGAGTTACAGGGTGTTAAAAATGGAAGTCAACAACGAGAAAAGTCGGTACATTTTACTTTTTCTTCTAAAAAGGCGAAAATGCAAGCCAGGTGGCTGAAATTATAAATGGTGTTTATGATGCCGATACTGTAACAGTTAATTGCATGCAATTTTGGTTTCATCAATTCCATTTAGGCATGTTTGATGTTAAAGTTGCCCCTTGCCAGGCAAGCTCGCCATCGAAAATGTCGCTAAAATCACAGAAATAATGGAAGTTGACCAGCATGTTTGTAGTTGTAGCTTCCCCTAGAAGTTTAAGATCGACTACAAAACAGCTTTAAGTCATTTGAGCAAAGTTGGATTCAAAAAGAAGCTCAATGTTTGAGTGCCACACCAATTATCACCAAAACACATGATGGATCGAATTTCCATCTGCGAAGCCCTGGCCAAATGGAATGAAATCCACCCATTTCTTAAACGGATGGTGATTGGTAGGAGAAATGGGTCACATACAAAAAATATTGTGTGAAAACGATCATGGTCAAAGAGCGGTGAAGCAGCTCAAACGGTTGTCAAACCAGGACTAACGTACAGGAAGGTTCTACTGTGTATTTGGTGGGACTGGAAATGAATAATTTATTATGAGTGACTTCCGTAGGACCAAACACTAAACTCAGATATCTGTCAACAATTGGACAATTTGAAGCTAGTGACTGACCAGAAACAGCCAGAATTGGCCAACAAAAGAAGTGTTGTGTTCCATCAGGACAATGCCACGTCACACATGTCTGTAGAGACTCGCCAGAAACTCTAGGAGCTTGATTGGGAAGTTTTAATGCATCCACCATATAGTCCGGATCTGGCACCAAATGATTACCACCTTTTTCTCACGTTGCAAATCTTCCTGAGCGATAAGAAATTGGGATCAAGAGAAGATTGTGAAAATCTATTACTAGAGTTTTTGGCTATTAAAGGCCAATACTTCTATGAGAGAGGCAATATAAAGCTACCTTTAAAATGGCAATAAATTATACAACAAATTGGTACATATTTGACCCAAATCGGACAATCCGAAACATGTTAAATAAAGTTTTGAATTTCATGCAAAAATAATGGATTTCTTTTTCCCCAACGTAATATATGTAATTAGGGAAAATGCCAAAATCAAAAAATGGCAGCACATGTTCATTAGTCTAGTTTACTTTATTCCCTTTCAAAAAAATTTGCTGTGTAATGACCATATGCATTCTGACACTGATTTTGAAGGATGTGTGTGACTTATCTTTTTTGAATAAACGTTACATTTAAAGCAGCCAAAAAGTAAAAATACTAAAATTACTTGCATATGCCTAATGGAAAATGTAAATTTTTATGAAAAATTGTTTCTTCTAAATGACATTTTTTTTTTTTTTTTTTTTTTTTTTTTTGTGGAATAGCTGATCTATGTGTAAGCTGGCCCCGTACTTTAAAAAAGCTCTATAAAATCTATGCTTACATATGGTAAATTATTTCTATATTACTCGTCAATGATTTCATAAAGGAAGGTTTTCTTTGTTTTTCCTCCTTTAAAAATTAGACCCTGAACAATTACTGTTTCTATATGAATTAATCTCTGCTGATATAGAATTTTCATGCAAGTGTTTCAAATTTTATTGTTTTAGAATATTTGTTTCTGAAGATTCTAATCTTAAGCTACTTATTGAATACAAAATTTTAATACTGCTTGAATATTTCTTAAAAACTCTTTGCAAACATCTAATAGTATATATACTACAATTTTCAAAACACTGGTATTAAATAAGGAAAGTCATTGTACTTAAGGTTAAATGAGTCTGAAAATTCTTATTTAATGTTTCAGGAGAATTTAAAGAGGTACCAGCTTTGGCATTGTTCCTAACATTTGATCAAGGTTCAAAATGATAACGTTTAAATGGCAATGTAACGAGATGATTAGTGAAAACAAATATTTCTAAATCTCATTGTAGTTAGAGAAAGATTTTTTTAAAGGGAACATGGCCATTTTTTTCTTCAAAATTACGTTAAAAACTATTATAAAGGATTGAAAATTGTATTTTTAGGAACAAAAAGACTGATGCTGAATGTATGCAAATTTTTCTTAATTACTTTTTTAATCAACTTTACATGCAATTCAAGAGAATGTATCACGCAAAAGATTGATAAAATTTTGGAGTTGAAATATGCATTGCAAATCAGAATAGAATGTTAACTAAATTTCTGTTTTATGTCATTCTCTCTTTGTAAAATATCATGCTGTTATGAATTGACCAACTGTATGTGTCATTTTAGCAGCAGTTCAGCTTCATTATTACGTCATTAAAATTATTTTGAATAAAAACATTGGGATGATTATTAATGAAATTTTCCTTCTCTGCATTCATTTTTGACTGAAATATTTAATTTAAATTATTTCAACTGAGGAAATATCACTCCACCCCCCCCCCCTTCAATAGAGAAACATCACAGAATGATAATTAGTAAAAGTTTAAAGAAATGTTCTTGATTACTTGATATTTTAAAATGGGTTGTATGCTATCATATATTCATTGGGGCAATAGAGGAAATCAAAAATACATTGGTAAAGTTGGAAGGGCTTTTAGAAACAGGAAAATATTGCACATACATTTAACTAGGAAATGTATTAATTAAATTTTTTTTAAAAAATTTGCTTCTTAAACTTTTTTAAAAGATGCAAATTACTAAAATTTGAAAGGTTTATGAAGTATCTAATTGATTTTTTTCTTAGTATCAATCTTAATTTTAAAAAAATAAAAATTAATTATCAGATTAAAAATGTTTTAGTGTTTTCTGGAACGTAGTTATCTTACATTTTAAGGGTTGACTTATATAGGTTCATTTCTTTTGTGCTTAAAATTAGAGCATTTGCTGCTGTTTTTGAGCATTGAGCGGAGTGAAGTTCCGACTTCCCCACGTTCTTAAAAACCCATCCAATTCTTACTATAAAACTCAGACAAAAAAATAATTACAGAATCGGAAAGATAATTATTTTTCGCCACGGACCTATATTTATACTGATGGCTCTCTCATCAGTGGTTGGTGCTGGTATATTCACAAAATTTTTCAGCTGAAGGAGGTAGTCAAGCGCCTTTGTGATAATTTTGATATTAAGTGTTGCATGCTGTTTTAATGGCCCTTAGCTCTATTAAAAATATAACCAGTCAGAAAGTTTTTCTACTTGGAGGTTCTCGAGCTGCCATTCATATAACCACAGAATATTATACCAATCTTACGTCTACCGAGTTTGAGTGCAAACTACTGATTAAACCCCTTATTCAATCAGGAAGGGAAAATTGAGTTACCCTGGATTCCTAACCATTGTGATATTCCTGGCAATAAGCAAGCAGATGCTCACTGAAGAGAGTTGTATTTTTTATTGACCTGGGATACATATTCCTCTTAAAAACATTTAACAGGTTATTAGAGGTCAAAATTATAAAGTTAGTCGTTCATTACAGGAATATTGCCACAGGGAAGAATTGGTCTTCTCTGTTAAGTAAACAGGTTTGTGTCTCTGTCAAAAACAATTGACGTGGCTTGTTTCAAATTTAAGACTGAACAGGATTATTTAAAAATTCTCCTTTTTAAATTTAGACTTATTGGACTGCTGAGTGTTGCTTGCTCAAAAATGCAATGTGTGGACATAATTTTTTTTTTTAAGGACTGATATTATGAATTTTAAGTGAAGTTATACTAGCCAAAGATAAAATTTTTTAACAATTAAAAAAGTATTTAATTGATCAAACTGCTCTTGGTTTGGCAAAATATACCATTAAAGGCTGTCAAAATGTTTTGATAAATAGTTTTCTTATAAAATTCTTTCCTATTTTTTGTTTTCCTGTATACATCTTAGAAAAATGTTAATAGTTATTTTTTCCTCTCTTTCTAGAATTTATTAAGTAGTCCTTATGCAGATAATGAATCCCAAGAACAAGAAATTCTATCAGTAACAACAACCATTAAAAACAAGAAAAATACTGGTGAGTTATAGATTTAGCATTTTGTTTTTCAAAATGTTGCTTTAAAGGTGTAAAAATGTTGTTGATTACAGATAATAGAATTAGGGGGGATTTAAAAAAAAACTTGATTGTTATTAAAATTCTGTATAGTTCATCATGTAACTTCATAGTTTATTTTCGTTTCTTAGTGGTTTTTTTTTTTTTGTGAGGATACATGTACTTTAAGTAAAAATATTCTTAATGAGAAAACTATTTGATAATATCACAACATTATGACTAGTTTCAAGATTTATTCATCCAAAAATCTGTTCCTAAAATTTGAAATTATTACTGAGGGCTCCCGTTCCCCATTTCTGAAGAAAACACTTCAATAATTTCCTTCTAATTGAACTAAATTATTACATTTAAAGTTTTAAAAGTGCTAAGAGAACTTACTTAAATGAAACAGTTTACTATCTGAAAGGCTATCTGAAAAGTTTGACTTCGATGTGAAAATGGCAACAAGAAACAACCAAAATGGTTGAACTTGTTTGGGCATTCTTAAAAACTTACAACTATTTCAAATGTGGATTATTTGTTTGGCACTTGTCTTCACAATTTCTTGGACATTGGAAGGTAAGTAGTGAGTCCCTGGTTCTCTCCATATGAAAGTACAGCTAGAATATATGGATAGAACCAGGAACCCTCTACCTGCCCTCCAGTGTCTGAGAAATCGACTATTACGGCAGTGGAGGCTTGATGGTCTGAGCAGGCATCAGGATGAATGGCTGCAAACACCTCCGTATCTTTGAAAAAGGAACTGTGAGGAATAAGGATGAGGTCTTGGAGCCCTATGTTTGTCTTTTCAATGGTGCAATTGACCGTGATTTTATTTTAATAGATGCAAGCACTTAGAGCTCATCTGGGCGACGAATCTATGGAAAATGAGGATATTCACTGAATAGATTGACCAGTTAGGTCTCCAGACCTGTTGGCATATTCTAAATTAAATGCCCATTAAACGCCAACAAGTTATTGAAACTCAATAGTAGGTAAAAGCATTTAACAGAGTATTTATGGCAGGGCAGCATTTGCTGAAGTAAGAGATGGCTAAAAAAGAAAAACATATCATTCACAGTGCACAATAAGTGGTCAAAAAAAGAACAAACGTCATTAAGAAAAATGAACTCTTTTTATTTCAGCTAAATGATGAAAATAATTAAGTCAAATAGTAATATTAAAAAGAAAAAGTTAGTTACAAAAAAAAAGAAATTATGGTAGCCCTTTAATTCTTAAAAGAAAAACAAAATAAAATAACTATTTACCCATTCCCTTTCTGATACAATTCAAGTTTTACGAAGCAGCTCCGATGCTATTCTTGTCGGGAAAAAAGAGAAAGTGAGTTATTTGAATTTTTCTAAAAACACCTGTTCAGCCAACATAAGAATGACATCATTCCTCCTGATACTTGAATAAAAATACTTTGCATAACACACTGAAAACGATTTTTAAACACCTCTTATCGGTGGCAAAACAAAATATCCTTTTAATGTTAAAATTAATTAAAAAATGCTAAAGTAAATTAAGACAAATATGTATATCAGAGAGAGAAAATATATAATGGCTGAAAATAAGAATATTTTGGGTAAGTAGTGTTTAAACAAGACCTCATCCCTATAGAACATGTTCTGGAGAGGGCCATTTCAACTTACAACTCCACCACCACTCTGAGAACCATTCAAGACCTGAAAATAGAGTTGCTCAATGAGTGAGATTAATTGCCCCAGGAACTCATAATTCCCTTATTTTCTGTATAAAATCATAGTGTGAGCCCTGTTTATCTGGAAGAGGAGGGCCATATCCCCTATTAACAAATTTTTTTGTTATATTCTGCAACTGCTGTTTCATACCTTTACACTTCAATGAGTGTAACACACGATCATTTTAACTGTTGAACGGTTATCTTTTTGCATCAAATCAGCCCCATGTATGCATCAAATTTCATTAAAATCTAAAAACACTTAATTTTAAACATTAGTAAAAAGACATATATCTATATATATAAACTAAGATATTAATCCTCCCATTTTTTCTGATAACAAATATTCTGTCATTGAGATGACCAAGTGGTTGAGATCAATTTCAGAAATTTAGTGCCATTCATGTACAGTGACTGCATCCTGTTTATCAGCAGATGAAAGCTGTTTATTATTAGCATAAACTTTGCAACATATGTACTTTAAAGGTTTTTCATGGAATTCAAGTCTGGGCTTTACTTTGTCCATGACAAAAAAAAAATTTTTTTCTTTTTGAAATCATTCTTTGGTGATTTTAGATGTTTGGCAGGTAACGTTATCTGGTTAAAATATATCCAGTTAGCACTTTAGCTTTGTATTTACACAGTCTATATGCTCTGAAAATTGGTTGAAACCACACAATCCATTATGATTACTGACTCCCAAGTCGTTACTGATCTTCCTCCCATTCGTCAATATTTTTCAGTTCCTTCTTCAAATTATTCTAATAGTGTTTGTAGCCATCAGAACTGCCAGTGTTAAATTTCTTTTCATTTGTAAGTATTATTTGTTTTTTTTCTTTTTATTCCTTTGATCATTCTTCTTGATGTCCGAAAAACTTTTGATGTGCTCCCCCCCCCTCCCATTTTCATAAATTTTTTATTAATATTTAATTTAAGATATCCAAACAAGTTCAGAGTACAATTTTAAAGAATAGCATACTAAATTATTGTGAACACTTTTTAGGGTTCACTACTAATATACCAGATGTTTCTGAAAGAATATATTCGGAGTTTTAAAGCTTTATATAATATTCATTACATATAACATATTAGTATGACTCATACATCGAGTGAAAGAGCAACTGAAACTGTTTTGTCTTCTGGCATGTGTGCATGAAACATATGCTGATTTTTTTTTCAGTTTCTTGCTGGTCAGTGCGCTAGTAGAAAAATGGCAACTAGTAAACAGAAAGCGTTTTGTGTTCTCCAGTTTGTAAAGACAAAATCTGCTTTTACTGTGCAACGAGCGTTCTGTATGGTTGTCAACCTCCAAATGATAATAATGTTCATAGATGGTATCATCAGTTTGAAACAACTGGTTGTCTTTGTAAAGGGAAAAAATATAGGACAATCGAGGGTTAGCGAATCAGTGTTGCTTGAGTGAGACTCTTTTTTGCATAGCCCAAAGAAATCAGTTCAGTGTGCAAGTCGTGAATTAGCAATGCCAATGGGTCTGTTTGGAAAGTTTTACTCAAACGCTTAGAACTGTTCTTATCGTCTGCAATTGCTACAAGCTCTAAAACCGACAGATTACAATTTATATGCCGAAGTCGCAAATGACATGTTGATGCATGCTAAATGAAAATTGTATGGATTAGTGATGAATCAACATTTCACCTCAATGGACATGTGAACACTCATAATGCGTGCATCTGGAGCTTAGAAAATCCTCACAAGGTTGCTGGAATTGCAATGAGACTCACTTGAATGTTTTTGTGCATCTCAGCAGAAAGTGTATGGGCCTTTCGTTTTGGGTGAACCAACTGTAACTGGTTCTACCTATCTTGATGCTCTACAACTGTGGCTATTTCCTCAATTGGAGGAAAATGAACCAGGTAACTTCATTTAGCAGCAAGATGGTGCACCACTTCACTAGCATCTCTCGGCATGTGATTGGTTGAACATAACTGTACCCAACCAATTGACTGGCCACAAATGGCCTCCCAATAAAGCTTGTTTCATATGACCTCATGTTCACCCAATCTTATGCCATGTGATTTTTTTTGGGGGGGAGGGGGTTCCTTAAGGATTGCACGTACGTTCCTGCACTATTAGCTGACCTTCCAAACTTAAAGACACATGATTGAAGCAGCTGTTGCAAGCATTATCTCAGACACACTGAACAAAGTTTGTGAGGAACTCTCCTATCGACTTGATATGTGCCATGTGATGAATGGGACTAACATTTGTAAACTTGTAGGTAAAACTGTTTCAGTTACTCTTTCATTCACAATGTATGAATTATACTTGTAAGTTATCTGTAATAAATACTATAAAGTGTTAAAACTTCGATATATATATATATATATTCATTTAGAAACACCCGATATATCAATACTTAACCACCCATATTTAAAATAAACTATCTAAGTTATATATGTTTTATTAAAATATAAAAATTTTATATACAGCTGATTGAATAAAAATTATTAAAATAACTGTCCATAACTAAAAAATAATTGCAGTGCATATACCCTAGAAAATAATATAAATTTCAGTTTCAAAAAGTTTTATAGAATTGCATTTATAATATTTTAAGTTATCAGACTTTCCATGATAAATTTTTAACAATTTTAATGCCCACTTCTGGTAGATTGAAGACTCATTTCTGTTTTTTCTAATTTTATGGAATTTATTGTAACTTGGCCTCTATGTAACATAGAAACAAAATAATATATATTTTGTAAAACCTAAAGATCGCTCTATTCAATAAAATGTAAAAAACCAGAAATGTGTGTTTTGATTAAAACTGGTCATTCTAACATATTTGGATGCCTTAAGACTTCCAATCAATGATATATGAAGTTTTCTTGCGGAACCATCTTAAAATGTCTTAAGTTGAGATACTTTTTTTGTGGATATTCAAAAACTTCATTAATCATCTTGTGTTGTCAAAAATTTTTTAGATCATTTTCTTTTGTTTGAATTATTTTTCCTAATTATGACATTGCAATTTTTGCTGTGTTTTGAAATACTTCATTAAAACAGTCATTTCTTTTTCTCAACATATTTATAATATAATATTTTTCTCACTTCACTCTGTGATAACTCTTTACCAAATGGCAGCTTCAAATAAGTCATGGATAGCACTGTCAAAACTTGCACCTTTGCTCCTAAAATAATGCTTTCTGGAAGTACTAATGTATAAGCTTTATAATGATGTTAATGTGATATATAAAATATGCTAATTTTCTCAGATGATCTTATGATTTCTTAACTGACATCTTATTTAATTTATTAAAAAAGATTTTAATAAAATTTACGTTAATTTTTAAAGTAGCAATTAGTACAGAAAGTATTCCATGGTCAGGTTTGAATAAACTCTCTAAAATTTGCATATTGTTTTTGGAAATGCATCAGTTTGGTCATGATCTTATAATTTCTCTATACACTGTAGTATTGAATTATATAGAGCTCTCTCTACTAGTGAATGAGAATGACATTTATTCCCAACAAACTGTATTGCAATGCCATTATCTTATGTATTTAAAAAAATTAACTTGTAAATTAAGCAAAATTAAGCAGAATGATTTTTCTTTTTCACACATTGACATGTTTCACCATTTTTTCCCTCTATTAGCAACGAAGAAGAATTCTTCCAAAAAGGATAAATCAATAGGCTTACCAAAAATAAAGAAAAATAAAGGTAATCATGTTTTCACATTTTGATTGCAGATAGATACCTTGTATTTAATTGTATGAACTGATTCTGCATGTTTAACCTGTAAATATTCTTACTAAATATTTTTAATGCTTATTAGGTAAACCTTCCCAGAAAATAGAGTTTTCTTTTGCTGAACCCACCTCACCTGCTACCCCTGAAAGTGAGTTTTTCTTTGTTAATTATTGTCATTGATCCAATGCATCAATAAAGACTTCAATATCAAAATTTTAGGGGGGTAGTCCACTTAAAGTTGAGAAACTATTCATTCTTTGAAAATTTTAAGCCATAATTTTGGTTAACAGAAAATTAAGATTTTTAGATTTATTTAACTTCTGCAAAGTTACTTACGTTTGGGTGTATTGCCATTATGCTTAAAAACTCGTAAGATGCAATCTAAAATATTTGTAAAAGTGGATAGAAATAGTTGTCAGATACTTATCTAAATTTTTGAAAAGATACAAATTTTTTCTGTATAACATGTTGAAAATTTAATTCAGCCTAAAATTAATTTAATTCAATTTGTCTCTTCTTTGACAGAAGGCAATTTTGTATTTAGTTATAATTGGTTTGTAATGTTTAGTTACCTGTAACAAAACATTTAAAAAGGAATCCCTTCTAATTAGAACAGGGGTGTCCAACACGCGGCCCGCCGACTCTTTAAAAAAAAATTTAAATATCAGGTTTTTAAAGTTTTCTCATTTTGGAATCTATTTGAGGGGAAATATATATAAATCTACAATGTGTGTGTGTGTTTGCCTGTTACCTGTTCATGTTTTAAAATAAATCCTTTTTGATTATAGAAATATCCTTTAGATTAAAATATATTTATATTTTATCAAACAATTACATTTGATTTTACTAACATAAATTACTTTTTTAATAAATTCCGAATTTCATTATGCATATCCTTTACTCTATGGATGGTATATGATTCTTTATGTGTGCAACTTTCATTTCTCCTCCTCCTTTTCTGTTTGGAGTGCCTAAAAAGTAAGAGGCAATCAGAGATGCTTTTTAAAGTTTAAAAAAAGTATTCAGGATGGTTAAGATAAAGGGCAATGTATACTTAATCGTTTGCAAATGACAGCACAATCAAATTTCAACAATGAGTAACGAAAGATCAATTCAAAAGGAACACCATTATTTTCAAGAAAATGGCAACTGTAATACTTTGAAAATTATTTGATCATTTCATTATTATATTATCTATGTCTAAATACATGAAAAATAATGAAAACAATAATAATAATTGTTTCTGTTTTAAATTTTCACTCCAAATCTGATATAAAGGTACATATTTATATGTGTGGCTCACGAAATTATAATGTTTTTCCAAAGTGGCCCATAAGGTCATTTAGGTTGAATCCCTGAATTAAAACATAGTTGTATCATTTTAAGTTTAAGATTCACTTTGGTTCCTTTTGAATATTTATAATTGTAACCACTCTGTTGATCTGTTGTAATTTTTGATGAAAGCAAGATCTGCCTTGGTGCCAGTAATGGCCATGTGTTAGTCAGAAGGAGGTTAGGGTAACGCCTGCAACCAAACTGTCAGCAGCACAGACACTCTGGACCTACACCTGGAGTCATGGTCTGGCGAGCAATTTCCTATGATAATAAGAGCACTCCTGTGGTTATCCCAATCACGCTGACTGTATATTTGTACATCAGTGGGAATTCAACCTATAGTACTGCCATTCATGAACAACATTCAAGGGGAAATTATCCAACAGGATAATGCTTGTGCTGTAAACAGAGTGTTGACATGTTACCTTGGCATGCAAGATCACCTGATTTGTCTCCAATTGAGCATGTATGGGGTATCATTGGACAGCAATTTCAGCATCATCCACAGCCAGCATTGAGCATCTCAGTACTGACGCAACAAGCATGGAACTCCGTATGACACAGTGCAATTCGGCCCCTGTATGACACAATGAATGCACACTTAAGGCTTGCATTCAAAATTCTGGAGGTTGCATCAGCTATTAATGTAACAACATTTCACATTTGAAATCCATTTTTTAGCTTAGATTAACCTGTGATCTTGGAAAATGTAATCAATTAAACATGTTAACTAGACAATTACATTGTCCAAATTTCATTACTCTACAATAACTTTTTCTTGGTGTTGGGGGATTTTTTTTTTTTTTTCAGCTATGTTTAATATTATGCACTATAAAAGAGATTTTAAAAATGTAAAATTTAGACTTGTCACACAATATATATTAAAGTTGGTTTGGGGTTCAATTATCAGAATGTAATACTTTGTCATACATTAATCAATAAATAATTTAAAGAATAAAAACAAATTTGAGACTTTGTGAATTTTAATTGAACCATTATTAATTTGAAAATATATATAAAAAAAATTTGCATTACTTTATCTGTTTAAAATTAAAATAAATATTTATTTTCAACTTTT
Source organism: Trichonephila clavipes (assembly GCA_019973935.1). Taxonomy (NCBI): domain Eukaryota; kingdom Metazoa; phylum Arthropoda; class Arachnida; order Araneae; family Nephilidae; genus Trichonephila; species Trichonephila clavipes. The sequence goes on from BMAU01020071.1 coordinate 359,451, forward strand.
GAAATTTGTAAGGACATGGATAGTAAATTTGTGCTTTATTTTTTTTAAAAAAAAAATGCTAGATTATAGTTGAAAAAATATAATATGTACTATATTAATATTTATGTTCTTGAAAATATGTTATGTATAGTAACTTAATGTGTTGTTTGGAATATGTATTGGGAGTTTTTAATTGAAACTTCATTTTTAGTGCAGGTAGATATTCAAAATAAGAGTGTGTAATTTGTTTTATTTTGTGTTGCTGCTTTTTAGTTTTAAGTTAATATATTGAATTTTAGAAAAAAAATAAAAAAGCAGTGGTTTTAATTTGAATTTTGAAGTATATTAAAATTAATTTAGAAAATTTTGAGAAAGGAAGAAATGATTTTAAAATCAAATAGTTTGATTTATTTTGAAATATTCTTGAGTATAAAATGGATTATTTTATATCTAAGTATTTTGCTTAAAAGTAACCCTTTCTTTTTATTATCTTTTTTTCTTTTGCTAAAAATGTATGGTTTAGTCATATAGAGAAAAACTTTAAAATTATTTTATCATTAAAAAATGTTTTAGTCGAATTAATATTTATCTTGATTTTAATAGTTGTATTTTTAATATAAATCTTTGGACATTGAAACAATAGCTTTATAATATACATCTTTAAAGAATAAGTACACATTGGTATTGTTGACTTCTTAAAAAAAGTGTTGAAAATCAAAATGAATTTTAATTTAAAAAATTGTTTAGGGAAACAAATTGCATGATTTCCCCATCTCCCTTTCTTTTAATTTTAAGTATTTTATAAACATACTGAAAAGTACAAAAAAAAATGCTACCTTTTCTGTAAAATGAATTAAACATTTTTTTGCAAATGTGTCATGCAAAGAACTTAATGTGACAGTGCTAATGTAGTAGCAATCATTGAAATGGTTTGCATTTTTCTTCAGTTTTAGAAGTCCTTGCAAAATCTCCTGAGGCTCCTCTGCCATCCTTTATGTTTTCCCCTCCATTGACTCGCGGCCGCTTGCGTCGTAAGAAACTGGATGAGACTATGGGCAGCTCTTTCTGTTCTGTGGCTTCTGATGTGTCCTTTGCCTCCAGGCCTCCACCCATGGATTCTATTCTTGAGGGCATCATTGAGGAGAAGAAATTGGTTCCTAGGAAGGCATCCAGAGCATCTTCAAAGAAAAAAACCTCAGTAAAAAAATCGAGGTAACTATTTTCTCATAATTTTACATTTCATTGAATAAACAGTGACCAAAGCTGCACTAAAACCTCCCCCCAATTTTGAATCATTGCATAGTTTTGAATCATGGTTTGTAATGAAGAGTACTGAAGAACTCTGTTATTCCTTAAATTTTTTTTGCTATCTATAAGAAAATTATTAATATTTAACATGTATTTTCTCCTGTAATTCCATTCATAATTACTAGAACTGACAATCCCGAATTCTCATATCTCCCTGTATAGCTACTGCAACTTTAAATTTCTATTTCATGATTTAAATGATCAGATACAAAGAGAAAGTTTAATTTCTTTCTAAATGTCAGTATCTGTACCTATTTACTACTTCTAAAGATTAAACTAACAGAAATCATAAAAAAAAAATGAATAAATTCTTTCATACTACACCTTAATTTTGCAAGCATACATTATATATATGTAGCAGACTATTTTGCTTTTATAAAATGATTGAGAGAGAATACACAAATTTTAGAGAATAAAATTTAAATTGGTGTATTTTAGGCGATACCCACATTTTCTTCAATTTTACACGACTATGGATTACAAATTACAGAAGTAAATTGTTTTTATAGATATGTGTTCAATTATCAATTGCATTATCTATTTAAAAATATGCTTATTAAATAAATTATTTCAGTAAATTAGATGTTAGTTCCTCTACAATTTCCTGTATTTATGACTCTCTCTCCTCTTTTAAATATTTTTTTATATCCATACATGAAAAAGTGAAGCCTTGATTCAATTACGTTTTTGTCTGATTCCAAATAAAGTCGAACCTCTATATTGCGAATTTTTCCATTTAGCGAACTTTTTCCTGGAACCATGAACATTTCACAATTTTCTATGTAAAATAACATCTCTGTAGCAAAATGCATTTTCTATATAACGAACTTTTTTTTGTGATTCAGTTTTTGTTCCTCCTTTTTTTAAATATTTCTGAAAAAATTTCAAGTTATTCTCTCTTTAACACATTTTATGGTGGTCATAAATCTTAAACTGGTTTTATTAGATCCTAATCCACCAAGAGCAAGAGTTCTGGACGTTTCATCCAAGAAGTGCAATCTTTAACCCCTATTGCCCAGTTCACTAGAAACATCTTCGATATCCTCTTTTGCCCTCAATGAAGTTGTCCTGTGTCCCCGTATTCTAGTTATAAAATAATGTATGTGTAATATTACTTGTGGGCTTTAAATTATAAAATGTCCTTAAAATTCATTAATTTTAGTATAAAATTATTTTCTGGATATTGAAAATACAGTGAATTCTTCGACATTCTTTTTTTCTTGTTTTCTTTGCAATTTTGATTTTTTTCTTTCTGTTTTGATGGGTAAGATATATAAAATAAACATATATTAATTTAAAAAAGGTGTGAATAATTACTTTTTTTAATATATAGTGCTTATGAATTTAAAATTTGTTTTATAAAGTATACTAAAAGATGAACCTCCATATAACAAACTTTTTTCCGGTTTAGCGACTTCTTTATATAAGGTCCGACTGTATATTTTATGTAGGAGAGATCTTGTGACCTAGTTGGCCAAAGATTATTTGGCAAGTTTTTAGATAATTCGTAATAAGGCATACTATGTGCATGCCTGCCACATTGCTATGAATTGTCTTCAAGCTTGTAGCGATTTTTTAAGTGACTTAAATTCTTTCCCATAAAATATGTTTGGGAAGGCACTTTGCAATCATCCCAGAATGTTACCTATTTAGCCTGATAATTAAAAGACAATTTGCTGAATATCATTTGAAAATTTTATTACTCTAAGAATTTAAGTTGCCACATCTTACATCCATATCAGAGGTGGATGTGCATCTTGTTCACTTTCTAATTTTGTACAATCAAGCTTTGAAATAAATCTTACAATTGTGTTAAAATTCTAAGCATTTTTTTTTCAGTGTAAGTTTGTTGAATTTGTCTATTTTCATCACAAATTCAGGATTTATTCTAGTTGTGTTGATATTTATACTTGGAGTGTATTTAGTAAATGTGATTTATTAATTTTGTAAGATTGTATTATATTTATCAAAGTAATAAATGTATATAAAATATATCTTCAGTGAATTTAGTAGAAAAGGACCTATTGCCTATTTTATTTTGATGGTAGCTACATGTTAATTATAAGATAGTGCTCATAACTTGGAATGAACTAATTATTCTTTGCACTAATTTGTACATTTTTAAACTATTCATAACATTCATTAATGTTATTTTTTTTTAATTTATCATACTGTTTTAATTTATAACTTTTATCTCTAACTATCATTGTAATATGTGTTTTAATTACCTACATTTCCAGATCACATAGCCTTCTTAGTACCCCAGAAAAATCATCACTTGTGTTGCCCACTTTGGATGAAAGCAAAAGCACATCACCTTCCAAAAGAAATTCTCCTTCTTCACCCAGAAATACTTCCATCAGGCACTCGATGGTTCTCAGACAGACAAAACATAAATCTGACAGTCTTTTTTAAACTGTTTCAGTGATGTCATTGCAAAATATTTGAAACTGAGTACCTCTAGGTCAGCAATAAGACCTAGACAGTCTTGTATGTAGCTTGTTCAATAAAAAAATTTTAAAACAAATAGCATTGCTACTAAATTTTAAAAATTATATATTAATTATATCTGTATTTAAAAACAAAATATTTACATTTTGCCTAGTGAAAATTGAAAAAAAAGAAAGAAAAGTTTCATTTATTCATGAAACAGAATCATTTGATGTTACATGTGTTTTTTCAGTGGCTTAGACATGTTGAGTTTTAAATTTCATCTTATAAAATCATCAGTGAAACTCCATTCCTTATAGACATTATAAAGTAATTTCAAGTAGCATGTAATGTGGATTTAAAAAATTTGTTTATAGTTCTTACAAAATGCAATTAACTATTTCTGAATTATGGTTCTTATAGAGAAAATGTAGATTTTACATTTCCCTTATTTCTAGACAGTCAAAAAATAAGCAACAAAATTTGAATTTGTACCTTGCAGTGAAATGCGTAGGCAGTTCCGCAGTAAAATATTTACATAACCACACATAAGGCTGTGTAATGTGATATACATAAAAATATTTATTTCATCTGTTTCATTTCTTTATAAATTTTTGAAAATGAGTCCTGGGCAGCATTTGAGTGAAAGCATGCTTGCATGGTAATAGATGAATCCATTCTGGGAAATGACCATTGGAGGTTGCCAGTCTTAAATGTCAACTGTTCAATCAGCCCCTTCTGAAATCAATCTCAAAATGAACATGCAATGTAAAGAAGACCTGGTAGTGGATGCTCTATAGTTACAATCTGCAAGCTCAGTGATATTGGATGAAATCAACCCTTCAACTTTCTCTGAGCATTGTTACGTCATCAGAAATAGTGTTATACCGATAAACTGTTTCAAGACGACTGCATGAAAGACATCTGTATCCCATAACCATCAGTTTAGGTGCCATCAACATTCTCACAAAAGAGCTTCTTTACACTGGGCTCTAGATCATATCTATTGGATATCACAGCAATGAACCCCGATTTTATATAAACAACAATTACTGATGTATCTTAAGAATCCCAGGAACTTAAGCTCATATCATTGAAGACACAGCAAGAGTCATGATTTGGACAGGGCTAGGTCAGCCAATGGCTGAACTGATATCCATGTTTTTTCTCCCAGTTTAGTGAGAGGAGCTATTTATCAGGATGCAATCTTTGACCTGTATGTTTTGTCCTCGTATCTGGCAGCCATGGTCCTGATGCTATATTTATAGACAATAATTATATTGAACTTTCATTGTCAAACAATATGAGGAACTTGAAGCACTGTTTGGAATGGCCAGCATGTTTGCCCGACTTGAACCCGATAGAGCATGTGTAGGACATTCTCGGGAGAGAGATATCTTTTTGTTCTATAATATCCTTCCCGAAACCTTGATGATTTGAAATGTATTCTAGAATGGGCATAAATCTCGTAAAGTACAATTGCCAACCTGTTGCTGGTACTAATCTTTGCTGTCAAACCTGCATTAAAAAAAAATTTTTTTTTCTCCTTTTGAGAATTAAAATTTACTGCTTTTAGGTACTTCATCACTCTTTACTACTTTTTGTTGATGAAATGTCCCATCCCCAAACTGAGACATAATAATAGCCTAACTTCAAATATTTACTGTTCAGTAAATGAAGAAAGAAATCTCGGGGTTATTTTAATGCTATTGCCAATTCCGTACTTTAAATACCCCTTAGCAACTAAGCTATATACAAATAAATTTTTAAAAAGCTTTATAATGAACCACTGAACTGATGCTCCATTCACCCAGACTATGAAGCTCAACCTGATATCACACTTGACTGCTTATAGTGAAATTGAGATTAACAACAAATTTTGTTGGCAAATTATAAGTTATCGCTTTTTAAAAAACATTCTATAAAACAAAACATTTTTCTTTCAGGGACAAATTTATTATAAAAGCTTAGATTGTAAGATGTTTCAAATTCACTTAATAAATTTAGAATTTCCTCAAATGCAAAAAACAAATAACACATGATTGGCAGAATTAAACAGAAACAGTAAAAAATATTTTTATTGGAATAATTAAAAATGAGCAAAGGTTATAACTTAATTGCAAACATGACTAGTAGAAAGTATATTAATTGTACAAGATATAATACAGCATTTACAAGTGATTTGTTTTGAATTATCACATAATTTTCATAATATGGCATTTTTCATCCAGTATCTGATGTAGAAGGTGAAGTAAAGGAACATGGGGAACTTTCTCTGCTGCCAGAACTACTTGCATTGGCTGCACTTGCAATATTTGAATCATTCAAAGCTTTTGTAGGTTTTTCCTCCTGCTCTTCTTCTTCATCAAGAACACTATTAGCAGCAACTAAAAGTAAAACATTTTCTTATTGCTAAGCAAATTATGTTATACTTTTCTGCAACTACCATTTGACCAAATTATACTACTTAAAAGTGATTCAGAAATTTCTTCCATTGCTAGAATTTAACAAAAAAGTACCACCTATCTAGTTTTAGTGACTAAATATTTTGGAAGAGGCTATTGCATACTTATGATTTAAAATGTCAAACCTGAAATCAACTTTATAAAAAGTTTCTTGGATTTTTTTTTTTAAATTCTGCTAGGTTCCCACCATTTTTTACAAATTTTAATATTTAAATGTTTTTGGCATGTTTCGAATCTTGTGAAAGAGGACGTTTTGTTCTACTGATATCTATTTTTTCTTTGAGTAAATTTATGTTAATTTTTAGATCATTAAAATAGAATGTCAAGTTGAGAAAAATGAGCAATTTCATCATCTTTTTGCTTTTAATCAAGATTCTAAGGCTGCAAAAACTGCTTGTGACATTTGCATTGTGTATGGCAAGTGTCATAACCAAAAGATTTCTTTCAAATGCTATGTGTAAAGTTTAATTTAATACTGATGCAGAATTGAAAGATAGGTTGGATGAAACTTTTCAAAACCAGGTGATTGTTATCAATAAGGTATTGAAAATTTTATCAAAAAAACAATCGGGAACATTGAAAATAGCGATCTAAGAAGGAAGCTAAGTACAATCGTGAAACTTTGCAAATAAGTACAGCGTAATGATCCAAGTTTTGTGCCAATACGCATGCTCATACACACCGAGGTGGCACTACAATCAGGAAGAGGGTGCTATATAAGCCAGCGCAAATTCGAAGATTCATAAATGTGACGATTACTCACCGATTGTAGGAAGACTTTGGTAAGCGAAACATGCCAGGTAAACATGCTAAAAGACATTTCTCACAGTTAAGCGACTTTGAGAGAGGCCTGATCATCGGGATGAAAACTGCAGGCTGGTCGACGCGCCGTGTTGCTGGCCAGGTGGATCGTTCCGTGTGTGCCGTAAGAAATTGTTGGGAGCAGTGGACATGAGAAGGTACCCACGCGCGGAAAACCGGGTCTGGAGCGACCAGGAAGACCACGAGGAGAGAGGATCGAAGGATCGTGCGGCAAGCACTTGTGGACCCCACAGTGACTCGTTCAACGATACGAGCAGACGTAGGCGTAGCAATTGTTCCACAAACAATTTCCAGACACCTTGGTGAAGCAAATCTTAAATCCAAGCGCCCTTTCCGTGCACTCCCTTTAACACCGGAACATCGGCAACTGCGTCTACAGTGGTGCCAAGCCAGATCAATGTGGAATGTCACAGATTGGTAAAAGGTTGTGTTTAGTGATGAATTCCGGTTTGTTTTGGAGACAGATGATAACCGTGTACAGGTGTGGAGGCGCCCTGGTGAGCGGTAGAATTCTCCCACACTGTTCTACATCACACTGCCCGCACAGCTGGTGTAATGGTCTGAGGGGCCATAGCCTATGATAGCCGGTCCACTTTAATTGTGATGCGTGGAACCTTAACGGGCCAACGTTACGTTGATGATATTCTTCGACCCCATGTAGGACCTTTCCTAAATGGTCTCCCAGGGGCAATTTTCCAGCAAGATAATGCTTGTCCGCATACAGCAACAGTTGCTCAATACTTCCTACGTCATTTTCAGACTCTTCCATGGCCGGCCCGCTCCCCCGATTTGTCCCCTGTAGAGCATGTGTGGGATCAGCTAAAACGGCAGATGCCATCATGTCACTCTGTACATGATTTAGAGTTGGCTGTTCAAAACTTGTGGGTCCATCTGCCTCAGGACAACATAAGGTGTCTAATCAACTCAATGCCAGACCTTGTGGCAGCATGTATTGCAGCTGGAGGTGGGTGAGTGAGTGAAGATTAACGTCGCACTGTTCAGCTGCACGAGGGCTCTTGGCGACGGACCACGTAATTTTGAACCATGGTCAAGTGACGTGGACGACACCTGAGCTGGCACCCCCTCTCCTAACTACCACACCACACCAACGGGAGGACATTTCAGCTCTCGACAGATTTAGCATGCATCGCTGCCCTACATGGCGGGTCTTCAGGGGTACTGGGCTCAAACTCGTGACAAAGCCAGCCACGATCCGATGCCTATACCACTCGGCTACCGCGGCCGCAGCTGGAGGTGGTCCAATGCGCTATTGAAGTTGTCCAGTATTTGAGTCGTTGCACACCCTGTATTCGTTTAATTGTCTTGTTTTTGAGATCAAGTGAATCTCTCATCTGTGTCATTATGTGTATTAAATTTCATTTCAATCCGATGCTTTCTTCTTGGGTCGCATTTTGAATGTTCCTGAGTGTATTGGGAAAAAATTGTAAACAATAAGAAAAAAATACATAATTTTTTTTGTTGAAAATTCAATTTATAAAAAATTTAAAAGAACGGCGAGAGTTTCGTTGCTAACCCAAATTGATGACACAAATAACTTTAATTGAGAAACTAAACTAAATATATATTTCATTTAAAAAAAATTAATTACTCAATATTTTCTTTTTGAAAGATTACAGGAGCATCCCTAGTAAATATCAAAGACATTAGAAGAATAAATAGAGCCTATTATTACAGCAAATAATTGTTATACACCTATGCAACTTAACTAACAAGCTACTGAAAATAAAATTTTTTTTTTTTTTTTTTTTTTTTTTGAGAAAATGCCATGTAAATGTTTTTAAAACATTATTCTACACAAGATTTCCTAATAGAATCATTATTTCCACTCATACCTAATTTATGAGAGTTAATTTGCCTCAGTTGAGAAAACTGCTTATTGTTAGATTGCAAGATACTTATTATTTAAGTTAATTATTCTTTTTAGACAAAAATTGTATGAAAAGATTAACTATCAAAATTGCAAGCATTTTTTTTTTCTTTTTTGTTCATTTAATTATAATGGATGTATTTCCATATTGCCTTTAAACTATTGCTTTCATATACAAAGAGATTTCATGTTAAAAATTAAAATTTTCTCAGTGACTTAACAGAAACAAATTGATTTCTCACTTTATATTGCTTTGTCACAACAAAACAGGAACAAACTGATAGAGAAGCAATCAGTAATTATTTCAAATCACTTAATGTTAAATTCAAACTTGCTCCTAAAAATGGCTCTCTATATTCAGAAAAATACATGAAAAATAAATGCTATTATTAATCAACTTATTACAATGTATTTATTAAATTTCCAATTTATACAATGGGCTCAATCAGTAGTGCACACAGGAATTTTTCAAGGGGGGGTCCAGGGTCGAAAGTTCACCATTCTTGTATCATGCTCCTTTTGATTTTGTCAATTTTCGAGAACAAAACACAGTAAAAAATAATTTTTGAATAAATAATTAGCATTAAAAAATAAAATTAATCATTAATAACAAGTAATTAAATTTTATGTACTGTATACTTAGAATTATGATCAATCGGGGAAAATCAAGGGCTTTGGGGGCGATTAGTTGCTTTGCAGCTTATCCATCATCTCCCTGAAAATTTTTTTTAAATTCCAACTGTAGAAAAAAATTGTACCAGCCAGGCCTACAGTTATGGTCCAAAGCGAAAAAGAAAAAAACAGAGTAGAAAATTCTGTTCATGTTTACTCTAATGTAAACAACAGTCTTGCCCAAGAATGCATAAACATCACTTTTCAAAGCCCCCCTACCCAATCATTTTCTCTTGCATCAATTTAGTTTTTGTCATTGAGGAGGTCAAGTTCACTTGTGTATTTAAATTACTTATTTTACGGATTTTAGTTTATAGTGATTAACACGTGAAAAAGTGATTTTATCAATCAAGAGAAAATGAAGTCAGGCTTTGAACATGTTACTGATGAACAAATCATAAGCACAACATCAATATGGTTTGGAGGAGAGTGAGAAAGAGGATAAGACAAAGAAGCAACGATGCAGCTCTAACACTCATTGAATAGCTCATTCAATCTCTAGAACTAGATGATACATTACTGTGACAAAATGGTATTGATTAAACTTGAGCCTCGAGTGAAGAAGAGGAACAAGATTATATTCCATGCAAAAGTTTAACACTATGTAACTATGTGCACATATACATGTTTTAATATGTAAAAAACTTTTTAAACATACTTCTAGTTACATATATAATGTTTCATAATAAGTTCAAAGAAAATAAAAACAGAATGCTAACTACTCCAAAAATAAATCCTCAATAACAAAATAAGCTAAATATATAAGTTTTTAATACAGAATTTTCTAAGATTTTCTCCATAGAAAATTGAAATATAGATTCTGTATAGAAATTTCTAATTGCACCCATTAAATAAATTGAAGATATAAAACCATTATTATTTACATTATTTTACATCTAATGAGTTTATCATTCATAAAATCAAGAAAATATTTTGAATAAAAAAATAAATTATAGTGAATCAAAGTAAAAAAATAATTCTTAATGTAAGAATAAAATTATTAACGAGAAAATTAATGACATTGGGATAAAAGCCTGGGGCACTCTATATTAATTGTTATAATTTCTTACCAATTCTATTCCGAAATGCTGAGTTAATGTAAAAATGTAGTGCAAAGCACACCCTACGCTTTTACAACAATGACATTAATTTTATCGTTAATCATTTTATTCTTATATTAAGAATTATTTTTTTACTTTTTAGTTTTAATTCACTCTAAAAGCATGTTTTTTTAAACTAAAATTTATTTTTCATTTTTTAGTTTGATCTACAATAAAAGCCTGTTTTTTAAATTTTAAAACTATCATTTATTTCTCGTTGGATTTATCCTTGAGTTTGATATTTGGAGCAAGAATTATGTGGCTCCTGGAATTAGTCTTCCTCTTCAATGGATATTAATTAATGGGTCTGAAAGGTATTTATTCTCTCCGTTTATAGGGAACCTCAGATGAGTTCCATATTGTTATATTTCAAAGATTCCATCTCTATAGATACAGGTCTGACTAATAAAAGTGTATTAAAAAGAAATATTAAATGCCAATCGTATTATCACCTTTTAAACATATTGCTATAATGTTAATTTGTATCATCACTTCTAAACATATTGCTTTGTAAAAAAAAATATTTAGCAGTTAGAACATAAATTAATTTTATTCACATGCACGAGTCTTTTCTATTTCCATTTTCAGAAAAACTACGCATCCTCCCCCACCCTTTTCCACACAAAGAACACTTTTTTTTGTTATATTTGTATTAACCAGAAGCCTATTTGCAATTTTAGAGTTGGACCTTAATCTTTTAGTCACTAAATCTGGAATTAGTTGCCAAATCTAGAAATGGCATAGAATTAGGCGCCAAATCTGAAAAAGGTTTATGCAATTACTTGGAAAGGTTTATGCAATCTGGAAACGATATAAGGAATAAGCCACCAAATCTTGCAAATCCTTAATTATTAAAATCCTGAACAGGACAATGAAACAAAATTATGAAATTAATGTATTGTCATCGGTCCTTGACAGGTGTGTGAAATTTCAAATTAATTTGACCTTTTAAAGTGGGTAAAAATCAAGTTCAAAGATTCCATTACATACAAGTGAAACTTATAAAAGCGTGTTAAAAATGAATTATGTCGATGAATTTTGGGTAAAAATTTATATTTATAACTAAAAAGATATTTATTATGGGTTTAACAAATGAAATCTATTTTGAAAATGAAAGACATCTTTTATCAGAATACTCTCCAGATATGCATCAGTGCATTGTAATTATAAAGAAAGGTAGTTCACATACTTTGCCTGCCCTTTAAACTAATGTCATCACAAAATATTTAACGGGTAAAAGCTAGCTAAAATAAGGGGAAAAAATAGTAATCTACTAAAGAAATGTTGGGAGTGTATGGGAGAAGAGATATAATTTTACCAGCCAAATTGTTTATTTACTGTATGGTTGACACTACCTTATATGTTTTAAACCCTTATCTTGAAGCAAAAGGATTCCAAGTTCTTTTTACTGCTTCAAACTTCCTGAAATTTTTATCAATGGCAAGTTGATATCGCATTGATTGTATTCCAATAAATGCTTTAATAAAATATTTTAAAACAGCCACTAAAAATGTTTCAATGTACACTCTTAAAGAAATAACCAGTTTTATGTGTGTGTGTTTCTTAATGTATTAAAAGATGTAGTAGCAAAACTACCAAGTCCATGTAATAAAAAAAATATTTGTATGCCAATAACTGCTCGAAACATTACTTACCATGAAAGGCTTCACCATACTGTTGAGATAGTTTCATTTTCAAGAACCTAAAATTATGAGATGGAAAAAATACAATCAAATCTGAATTACTTCCACGTTTTATAAAGTTTTTCTTCTATACTATTTATTAAATTATATATAAGTTTATTATTATTATTATTATCAACTTCTTTAAAAAAGTATACATTTTGATATTTAAAATCATACAATAACTTACCATTAGAGCATAAACTTATACCTATACTTGTAGAGTTTGGGACATTCAAGATTAAACCAAATATGATAAATTTGGTGTTGGATTTAATGAAGACTTTTCAGTGTAACATTTATTGTTTTAGGTTAAGTTACTCAAGACAAAACAAATAAAATTGAAGACAAAAAAAACAAGGACTTTTCCTCAGAAACCACATTCATTACTCACTTGGCCAATGCTGAAATCACATGGTTGCTAGAAGTCGATTATGCTGCTTGGGACATTTTAGTAAAGTTAATATGTGAAGGGTGTGAGAACAGTTATACTAATATATATAAAAATCAATGATTAAATGTATTCACATTCATACATATTTGTTATTACAAATTCTATCTTTCTATATGATTTCCTTTATTATAACATTTATCTAGTCAAAAGTATGAAAAAATTTTTTCAGTAAAAACAGACAGAAAAAAAAAAGCACTTAAAAAATATCCCAACTTTACATATTTATTTATAAAATCAAACACAGTGAAAGAAAAATAAAAGAAATGTTATTTTAAATATTGCATCTTTATACTTAATGGCATTTCTCTTAAATTATATTAAGGCATTTTATAATTATAATTTTCTTACCCAGCAAATTATTAATATAGTTGAATTAACTGCATGGGTTTAGATGTAAGAAAAATAAAATAAAATAAATATATTACTAAACAACTTTTATGCTTAATATTTAGATTGGTAAAGCTTTCTTTTTAATTAGTAAGAGAAGTAATATACATAAAAACCCAATTCTGTTTTTAAATTAACTTCTTTTACAAAATTTTTATGTAACACAATCGACCAAAGTTCAAAGAAGATTTTTATAGTTTTCATAGATGCAATACATTTTTTAAACAATATTTTTTACGAATATTATTTGTAAACATATCCATTGTGTAAAAATAGTATTGAGTATATCTGCAATTTAAATAATTAAAAATTTCAAATAGAACAATTCAAAAATATATAGTCACAATTTTACAGCCATTTGAAATATACTAACCTAATTCTTCTGAAAATTGTTTCTAAATCTTTTTTCAACTCAATAAGGAATGAGATATGCTTCTTCAGTTCTTTACTTGCACCTACATGCCGAGATGCTAATAATGCATTACAATTGACCAACATTTCATTTGTTTTTTCAAATCTTGCTAACCTGTATGAATAACAGATTAAAAAGTTGTTCTTATTACAAATTTTCATTTGAAACTAATACTGATTTATATATGAAAGTGAAGCACTTTTTTTATAGTAAGGTGGATATTTTAATTAAATGTTAAAAAAGTTATAAGAAAATAAAATTTAGGAACTAATTTGAAATAAAGAAATTGAATTAAAATCATCTGAAATTAATAGGGTTACTGCAGAAAAAAATCAAAGAGAAATTAACTCTAATATACATTTTCCCCATGGCAACCCCATTAAAACAGGATAAAAATATCAAGGAAACCATATTGTAATGTTATTGCCCATGTTGGCAAACATAAACAACTTGGCGCATAGCACTCCTATATCAAATTAACACCAAAGGTACTTGCGTATTATTGCAACAATCGCCAACTCTATTAATAACTTGCCAAGATAGCAACCTCGATTTCCTACGTGTTGAACATGCTGAATTGGCACCCATGTGCTTCATTTCATTTAATGTCACCAATAGTGATAATACGTAAGTACCAAAAAAAATTACTTATGAACCAGGAAAATTAGTTGATCACTTTTTAACACAAATAATGAATTTTATCAAATTATGTATATATATTCATCCTAAAAAGATTTCATTGAAAAAGATACAATTGTATTGCAAAATTTTTACCACATTTCTTTGTTAGAACAAAAAAATACCTTTAATTTATTAATAATGATGAAAAAATTTCAATACAGCATGGAAATGAATTGAATTCTTTAGAGGTAATCATGAATAATATATTTAAGTAGGTACTACCTTTATCATGAATTAAGTAAATACTTTTCAGTCCAATTATTGAAAATAGCAGTGTGTCTGAAAAAGCACGCTCTTCGAAACCTAAACTAGATTTTTACTTCATTAGATGAACAGCAACAAAAAAAGATCCAATATTTCTAATTCTGATACCACAATTTATGTACTCAACTCATGATTGAAATATTTTACAAGTTTATAAATGATACATGTTAAATTACAAAAATAAGAAAGATTGTGCCTGATAGAGTACCGCCTGAGTTTGATAATTAAGTTCATATTCTGCATCAAAAGCAACTGTTGGATGTATTTCACAACATAAAAATGACACTGAATTCATTTTTAATATTAATAAAATAAATGATACAAATCTGATACAGCATTATATCAATAATATTAGAAGCTCAATGAATTTATCCTATTTAATTTGTTGAAAAAAGTTCATTAATTAAAAATTAAGATATCTTACTTCTTTAAAAAAACAATAATGGCTTTCAACATCTTCCCAAGCAAAACAAGAAAGAAAAAAAAATGCAAATTGAATTACAAGTACTTAAGTCTTACAAGTATTAAAAATAGATTACAATTGATTTCAAAAACATTTTAAAAGCTTTGTACTGAAAATTTTCCGTAAATCAGTACTATTGCCCAATTTTATGAAATTTGTATTCAAAACTGTAAATGTTAGTCAAAGTCAAAATAATTTATACGTGTTTATTTCGTCATTCTATATTACTTTTATCTTTGCCTTAATTATACCAACTTTTTATGCATGATATATTCTTGATTTTAAGAAAATGAAAAGGTACATATTTTAAAAGTAATACATAAAATTACATGCAAGCCACCATTCATGACAGGAAATTTTTTGCAGAAGACATCCTTATAGCAAACTGTAGTAACAAATAGTAATTTTTATGCATGAATTATATGGAATTTTGAAGACCATGACGTACAAAAATTGCATATATATAATCTATTATATTAATAATTATCAAATTATTAAAATAATAGAATCCAAGAAAACTTATTATTACACGACATGGTCCTCTTTTCGTTTTTTCTCCAATACATTTACTTACATATGTTTCTGTGATTGAATAATTGCGTGTATATCATGTTCATTAACTTGATGCTGCAGCGATTGAACAAAAATTACAGGAGCAGTTGTATTAAAACTTGCACAACTATCTTTCACGACGTTTTCATGGGAATTCGCGCTCATTATATTTCCAAAAGCAAAATAAATTCGTTCAATAATTTCAAATTTCTTTTCTTTCTAAAAAAATATGAATTCTTATTAAAATTACAGGAAACTTTAATGAAAATCTACTGCAAAAATAACATTCATTTAACTCTATCAGAAAATCATGTGCTTCAGTTGGAAGTCGTTAAATAAAGAGCACTTTTTTAGAAGAGAAGAGGGGAAGGAACAGGGGGATGATACTCTGCAGGGTTACAGAGCTTAGCAAATTTCTCGCCAATATCGGCGCTTGCTTTGAATACGATGCCAATCATTCATTTTCGCATTAAACGTGGACCTGTTCACACGGTGAAAGCAGTATTCTTATCGAAAGCATAAAAAAATATCTAGCAATCTTTCGAAATAGCAAGTTTAAATACATGGAACAAATTTATTTTAAATGAAATTAAATAATTTGTTCATTATTTTTGAATAAAGTTTAATTATGTAATTGCAGTGGTAAGTAATACACAAGTGCGAGCAGAAAGCGCTTACATTATTGAAGCTCCGCGTTTTTAACGAAACGATACTGGATTAATTTAGATAATACGATTACTCATGGCACGGAAATTCAAAAAAGAAGCAGCTCCTCTGTTGTACATTTTGTAGATGTTACGAATAAGTATTTTAAATATAACCAATAAGTGATTTTATCGGATCTTTTACAAATGTTATTACTATAAATCGAAAGGGTAAGTTTTTTGATACAGAATAAAAAGCGTTTACTAAAGTGATTTGAAAAGCTTATTTTCGTATTTAATTCTCTATTCTACAAAAAATAATGTTTATTTATAATTTTAGATAGCTTTTGCACTGAATATTCATTGATAGATTTTTATTAAATCGGTTATTTGTTTCGCTCATTCTGTGGGTCATCAAATTACATTTTCATCGCTACGTAATCGTAAATACTTGTTTTTATTAATAACAATTCAATATGTATATATATTCATAATGATACAAGTTGAATGACGGATTGACCGAAAGCTATGGTTTTCACTCTGACAATGAATCGAGTTTCTCTAATATTTTTGTTTAATATAAACGGAAAATTTTTAAAAGCTTAATATTTTATCACTTTATATCAAACTCTCTCTGTAAAAATAAAAAAAGCAGACTTCCAAAATTAACTAGAAACAATTTTTTCTCATACTTTCAAGCTAGATGAGATTTTAAATTAAACTCATTTTCAAACGGAAATTAGTATATATCCTTCCATAGTATAATCATATATCTACACACATAATGCATAAACTCGACTCAATTTGTTACTAAATTTATGCCAAATAGAATAATGAAAAAGTGGATTTCAATTACATGTTACCGCTAAAGTAATTATTCATATATAAATACATATTTATGAAAGCAATTCTTTTTTTGTACCTAATGAAATTCGAGTTCGAACAAGACAAAAATTGAATTACATACTGCCTGTGTTACAGTTTTTAATTAAATGGTATGAAAAGCCTAAATTCTCTCTACACGCTATGCTTAATGTACACGCATAAGTTTTCTCATAAAGAGAAAGTTAAAAATTCACAAATTTAAAATGCAAGAATTCTTGTTCCGTTAGAAACCATAGGATACTCTCTTATGGTTTCCTCTTCTAAAATAACTATACTAAACGTCGAATTAAAAATAAATTCCCTTATTTAAATGCCTACAAAATGAACGAAAAGGTTTTTTAAAAATATTTTTTACCTTAGCAATAATAGAAACCACAATTGTTTCTTTACAGTAAATTATTTTAAATACAAGGGATGCATTTTCTACTCTGTTAAAAATCATACGGCCAATTATTGACAAATTACTAAAAAGAGCACTTCTAAATTTATATTAATTTAAGTATACAAAGCATGTTTTAATTTTTTTATGAAAAGTGATTAGAATTTTTTACGAGATTTTCCGGCCGTAATTTTATACCCTTGTTAATTTTAAATAATTTAAATACAGTTTTTCCATAGAAATGTATCTAATTATAAAAATAAAATTTCATTTCTAAGACTGTCCCTAAAATTTTAAGACACGTTTACCTATATAATGGACATCATACTTAAATTCCTGTTTAATTTAATTATTGAGTTCCAACCCTCCTCCCAAACTTTTAGACAGTCATAAAAGCGTGATTCTTGCTGATTAGTGTCTGGGGGGGGTAAGGATGATAATCTTATTTTTTCTGCTTTTAACTCTTCAAAACATGCATATACTCTGAAAATAGTTTATTTATTCAACCATATAAATAATAGTATTACTTCTATTTGTTATTCTTCCGTGCTCTTTTTGATAAATACTGAAGTGGGAAAAAAATTACTTTTGAGTCAAAGATAATATTCACAGTCCTCTAGTGTAAATCAATTGCTTTTCATGTAATGTTAAATACAGTAAATTATACCAATCCTAGATCATAATGACGTATAAAAATTTAATCACGCAAAGTGATAAAGAATATGGTGAAGCATTGAATATCGCAAAATGGGTGATGACACAGATAATTTTTATCAAATTGCAACTGTAGCATTTTTTTCTGAAATAAAAGGCCATTTAATTTCATAAATAATTGCATTATATATATACAGTGGCGCACATAAGGGGGGGGGTCCGCCCCCCAAAGCCCTTGATTTTTTCCTATTGATTATAATTCTAAGTATATAGTACGTAAAATTTAATTAAGTATTTGTTATTAATGATTAATTTTATTAATTAATGCTAATTATTTATTCAATAATTAGTTTTTTACTGTGTTTTGCTCGCGAAAATCGACAAAATCAAAAGGAGCCTAATACAAGAATGGTGAACTTTCGACCCCGGACCCCCCTTGAAAAATTCCTGTGTGCGCTACTACTGTACATATATATATATATATATATATATATATATATATATATAAACTTTTAAAGAAGCGTGCAAATAACCAAATATCATACAAAAAGAGGATAAGCTACATGAAATTGGGACTTGTAAGACACATGACTTTTTAACAAATTTGGTAAATTCAATGCAAAAACTACATCATTTTTTTTTAAAACACATTTAATACAACTGATCACATACGTGAGTACATTTGTTATTTTTGATAAATAGTTTTGGAATATATATATATATATATATATATATATATATATATATATATATATATGATACACAATCTAAAATATATTTTAAAATTAGAATATAATACATTGTTGACTAATTGTGATATTGGTTGATAAATAACACGGAAACATTAGATTTGTGGTGCCTCAATTTCAATAGTATGCGACTGCATTAAATTTGGTAAAACACCATTTTCAATAATTTTATCGAAAATGCCGAAGTTTACTTTGCTTTTATTTCAACTTTTGTATAGTATTCTGTTCTCTGTATTTTAATGTTGGAAGATATCTGCAAGCCACTGTATTATTGGCTGAGATTTATTTTTGTGATAATTTAGTTAAGAAAGAAAAAATACAGCATTATGTAACAAAATTTGTTTCAAACGTATAGAGAATATATTTGATATAGCATGACTACGATAAACCTGGGTCCCGATTTAATTAGTTATAATTGTAAGGGGTATATCACAGTGTAAGAAAAAAAAAAGTAAAAACAAATATTTCTTTATAGCCTGTGTGACGTATATTCAATGACACTACGAATAACCAAAGACCTCCCTCACTCTGTTGGCAGAAATTTAGGGGCCATAAAAGAGATAGACATCTGCTTCCCTTTGCTTCTAGGGGGAAGGGACAAGAGACGGCCAACGCATTCTTGAGGAAGTTCCGACTCCACCCATTTCCTTTAGACCGGATATGCCAAAATTTTTATTTCCTAAGATCCGAAAAATAACTATAATGCTAATCAACCTTAAATGCAATTTAGTTTATCTTTATTTTCTTACGAATTGGTTAAGAAAAATTTACATTTCCTTTTCAAACTTCATTGATATCAATCCTAATTAGTGATATTCTAAAGTAATATTGTTTTTAATTTTTCATGTCTGTAATACTTGTTTATGATTACATTTAAATCAGCTAATATACCTCCTTTTCATTTTTTAATCGATGTAATTTCTTTGCTCAAACGTGAATGGGATTTTTTAAGTGCTATTTTTTAAAAATTAGTTTATTTTTATATACATAAGGAACTGAGGAAAAATATTTGAAATTATAGTATGATCATGGAATGTACATTGAAAAACTATTTAAGTTTCCAATCAGTAACAAGTTTTATTATTAACTGTAGTAATAAATTTTTTTTTTTGGAGGGTAGGGTGAGTTTGTACGGAATTAATGATTTCTAATATGCAATAACGCATGCTTTTTTGATTGGATTATTTCGAATGCGAAAGTTATTCCTTGGCATTAAGTCATCGTAATACAACCTAATTGGAAAACAAAAGAGATGCTGACATTGAGTTTCAGGCTTTTAAAAATTAAAATTTGTTGGATTGAAGGAAATTTGTTTTAAGATGCAAAAATTTCTTTATATGGCAAAGAAAAAGAAATTATAACTGATAATATTCACTTAACTTATTCTTAAGATTTTAAAGACTGTGTAAACATTTACCACTTTGTAATAGAAAAAGGTAAAATTAAGAGAAATTTTTTATATAAGTATTAACATTGATTCTCTGATGCTATAAAATGTAATAAAAACTTTATAAATTTTATAGATGGCATACAGATTTTGAACAAAACGTTAGTTTTCAAACTCGTTGAATCTCACTCAAAGTAAAACATTTTAAAGATTTTACAATGTTGATAAAAAGTATAAGCTGATCACACATATACACAGAAAATACTATATTATTTTAGGAATAATATTAAAGCTGAGTAGTCGTGCATCACGCTTCCACACCACAGGTGCGAGTTTCAAACCCCGGGCTGGGCATGGTTGACTCAGCCTTTCATCCTTTCAGTGGGTCGATAAATGAGTGTCATGCTTGGTTGGGAACTAAACACTGAGAGTTTCGCGTCATATTGACCACATGACCGAAGCATCTGCTCACGCAACTCAGCGCCCAGGATCACGTATACTGAGATGGGCACAGCAGGTCTTGGCTCTCATGGGCTGTTGAAGGCTTTTGAGTTCTGGAATTTAATATTTGATTACAAAATATAAATGATTTCAAATTAGAAAAAGCAGTTGAAATACTTAAATTTAGTTACAAAGAACACATATTAAGGAATGAAAATTTTTTCCATTTTAATGAGCAAATGATTATAATGCAAACAGATACCATTATTATATAAAAAATTATTAGATATTTATACAAAGATATTCTAAAATGATTTTATAGAATTGCAAATCGATGAAAATCTCAATAACTTGGAGGACTAAGATTAGACAATTAATGTCGCTCTGTTCAGCTAAACAAGGACTTTTGGCGACGAACCTAGATAATTTTTGAATCATGATCGTGACGAGGACGACTTTTGAGCTGGCACCCCTGTCTTAAATTCCTCAACACCAATGAGAAGACGTTTGAGCCTCAATTTTAGATTTAACGTGTATCAATTTCTACATGACGGCTAATAACTAGATGATAAATATCGAATATTCTGTTTTGTTTTTGCATATCTATTTCCAACTATAATCACATTTAGTTTCTATACCGGTTGAGAAAACTTTTTGTATTTTTAATAAATATAGTTCGCATCTTTAAAATTAGATTCAGCAATTAATTTTAATTTTTACATAATGGATATAAATATTTTTTTTTAAAATTTATAGATGGAAAATTTATTCATTAATTAAAAAAAAGTTTTTTAAAAATGTAATAGTCTTTGAGTATTTTGTTCTAAATTTGTTTAACCAGCCTATCCATTTAAATTCTAAAAAATTGGTTAAAAAAAATTAAAAACTTATAAAATCTTTTTCCTTTGATTTCGTAAAACTCAACATTAGAATCATTTTAAATTGAAAATAAAACTTTTTTCTGAATGATCGTTTTATTAGTATAGTTCGAAAAGGAAAAATTCTCATTAAAATCTTAATTTTTTTATTTAACTATATTAAAAATGCTATATTTTTTGTTGTTTATTTCTTATTCATTCATACTACTAGTTCACTCTTTTTCAATCGTTAATAAAATATTTTGTTCATCCATTTTCAAATACATATTTTAAACTTTAGCAGTGGATGAAACTTGAGTTAGTATATATTACAGTTAATTTTCCCTATATTAATTTTCATTATATTTAAAAAAAATTTATCACGGTTTTAATAGGCCTGAACAGCATAATGAAAGGAAAATCGTTCAGTTTTGCCCTGTTGAGCAATAAATAGGACGTTTTTTTAATCCCGCCCGGTTTGGTTGATCCCTTGAGATTAATTTCTGAAATTGATTTCTTTTTTTACATTACTATTTTATAGAATAATTTATTCAAGATAAATGAATAAATAGTAACAAACAAACAAAAAATATTAACACCATATATAAAAAGGGAAAAAAAAATTACATGGAAAATAAGAAGTTTGTTAGTTTAATATTTACAATACATACAATGTAAATGCAGGATTTAACAAATGAACGGGGAAGACAAAGTAACTAAGCCTAAAAATTTTCTTTGTTGACTACAATGACCAAATAAATGGTGTAGATATGACCAGCATTTAGCTATAATTTTTGAACACATATCCTCACTGGAAAACTAATATTTTCTTTTTAATTAATTTGGCCTTAAGAAATGAGCCTTTTTTGTATGTAAATCAGGAGGTTCATGATCACTAAACAATTTAGAATGAAACTGACTAAAAACTAATTTATGAAAATCATCGTGACGAGTTTTTATGCCACATCAGGAAAACCCAGCATTAGTGTTCACCACTCAGGTTAACCTCAATGCATTTTCAATCTTTTATTTATGCATCTGAAAAAAAATCAAAGCCAACGAACAGCTATTCCCGTTACTGGGCTAGTATATATTACAGCTACCGTATTTTCAGAAATAATCCGCAGCGGCGAAACGAGACTTTTTACCAGTTTACAGAATGTCGGCGTATCTCATTTTGTGTTGTCCCTGAACGTTTGGTGGAAAATCAATCATATTAAGACTATACATTTACTTTTTTCCATTTGCCAGATATAACTCGGGATAGTAAACTAATATTAAAACTAAATGTTTTTACGCCTGTAAAAAATTTTAAAAACTCAATATAAAACCTACATATTTTGTTTTGTTTCGTTTCATTGTATTTAATAATAAAATTAAAAATGTGATGATTTTTTGCAATTTTTTCAAAAAATGTCTAAAGGAAGTCGGTTAAAGGGTTCAGGAGAAGGTAGATTTATGGTTCTAAGTAATGAGACAGGGGAAATGTTTCTACTGTTTATCAAAAAATATTTACATCGAACCTTCCTTATAAAAACCTTTATAGCCAATTTTTCTGCGCGCATTTCAGGTTTTCTTCATAAAATAAACTTCCTATAGTCTATGCAATTTTCTATGCAACAAAGTTTTTTTCTTGTGAACGAATATTTTTTCTCTTATTTTTAAAATAGTTCCAGACATTTTAAGTTATTCTCTCTTAACACGTTTTATGGTTCTCATAAATCTTGAACTGCTTCATCATTTTTTTTTTTTGTCAAAGCGCGCGAGAGCAATAGATTTCTGGGAGTTTCATGACCCAGACTTGTAACTGCTATTTCACCAGAAACATCTTCGATATAATCTTTCACCCTAAGTGGAATTGCATCGTGTCTCCGTGTCCTTGAACTAATTTCCGTTCATTTTAGTAAAACATGATCAGCATTTCTTTACTTTGGTAACTTCGTTTCTGATAGTTCGATAAGTGCTTGAGCATGAAATTTTTTTTTTAATTTTTCAGGAAGTAGATAAAGGCGTCAAAAAGCGGAATGGCTTTATCATTTGGTTTTATCAAACAGCTTATCAACTATTATAAGAAATCGAGATAAGGTTCGAAATTAGGATTCATTGAATTTTTTCAAAACGCCCGAAGAACATTTGTCCATGAAGATTTCGAAAAGGAAGATTATGAAGTGGATACATTACAATGCAAATAAAAATGTTTGATCTCTGAGCCTTTCGTAAAGAGAAAGCTTTTCCATTTGTTAAATTGGGATAAGACCAATTGAGTATTAGCAATGGATGACTAGAAACATTTAAGAAAAGACACGGAAAATTACCTGAAGGGATTTTTGTTGCATTTCAAATATATGACAACGTATTATGAAACAAAGTATTTTTCAAATAAAAACTCAAACAAAATTAAATGTTTTTGCATAATTAAATTTAAGTCTGCATGTGGTGATGTAAAGTTGACCAAAAGTCTTGTTATAAAAAATGTATGCTTAAAATTACTTGTATTCTTCCAAATTTGAAAATGTCCTTAAAGCTCATTAATTTTAAAATAAAATTATTTTCTTTTGTAAATACAGTGAAACATTCCTCAACATTTTCAGAAAATTATCTTTCTATTTTTTCGATGGGTAAGATATGCTGCAACGTTAGTTAATAACAAACAAGTATATTATCTAAAAAAAATTTTTAATGTTACCATCTGAAAAATATCAAATCCAACGAGAAGTGTTCCCTCACTGACTGACTGACTAATCCAGATATCTCCGGAACTATTAAACCTACATATTTGAAATTTACAGAAGGTAGGTTCTCCTTTAAGTAGACATCAGCTAAAATCAATTTTGCAAAGATCTAATCTCAAGTGGCGTTACGGGGGCTTAAGGGGCGTTATAGATAATTATTTCTATTATTAATCTTTTAGATGTACAGTTTAAAAACATGGTACCACAGATTTCTTTCATAAAGTTTCATTGTACCTTACATAATGATTTTTACGAAAATTGAAAAAGGGCGTTATGCATAATTATTTGCATTTTTAAACTATTAAAGTACAGTTTTTGAAATTCGATAAGCGGACTCTGTTTTCATAGAGTACAGATCCGCTACAAAATGGGTTTTATGAAAATCGACCCCAAGTTTGCGGAGAATTAAGCAGCATTATAGGCAATTAACTCCTTTTTTAAACTATTAGACGTAAAATCTTGAAATTGAGTAAGCAGATTCCATTCATTAAGTAGAGATCTGCTATAAGATGGGTTTTGAGAAAATAGCTTCCTAAGTGGCGTTGCGGGGGCTTAAGGGGCGTTATTGATAAATATTTCCATTTCTAAACTATTAGACGTACAGTCTTAAAATTTGGTAAGCGGATTCCTTTCGTGGTGCATCTGCGTGTTCCTAAAAATAAATTCTTTTAATACACAAAAGAAATTTAAGATTATATATTTTTTCAACAGTATTAAATTGTTTTCATTTGTAAAAAAGAGGAAATGCTCTTGAATTTTAGAATACATGATAGTAAAGTACAAACAATAAGCTGGTATCAAAGACAAAATATTATGACTACAAACATTTTTAATTTGCCGAGGAGCTTCATGTATCTTGGTAAACTTGTTTACATAAAAGGATTATATTCTTCTTCTTTGTACTGAATTGTTTCTTTTGCGAGTAATGACAAAATACTGGGCTTCTTAAAATTTTTTTCCACTTTTGTACAAAAAGAGTTATATTCTTAGCCTTTGGATAATCCTTACTTTTCATTTAAAATTTCAAAAGAATTGCATAATGCCTAAATTCTAAGATTACTGCTCTGATTTTTGTGCGATGATGAACTGATTTTGTGCGTAAGGTAGAGCCAAAACATTCCTACGAAGACAACTGCTTCGATCAACATTCAAAATAATTACAAAAACATTTCCTTCTCAACGCACTGACTCCTCAATCGAGTTGCAGATAACTGTGACAACAATTTTTCTTTACTTTTTTCAAAACGAAGAAAGACTTTAGCTTCAAATAACACCCCCCTCCTCTTCGTTTGAACAGTCCCCTAAAGTGACTGGGAAAATAGAAGAGGGCTTTGTCGGCATAGTTTCTATTTATCCTATGTCCGACAATTTAACAGAAAAGGAAATGCCCTTTCCAAAGATTTATTACGGCAATAAGAGGAAGAATAGTTTTCCGGCTACTTGAAAGAAACCTTAGAAGATTTACAAGAAGGCAGAAGTGCATTTCTAGGTTTTCTTACACCAAATAGGCATATAATAATCAACAATGACCAAAAACTGACGGATCAACAATAATCAACGGGGAGAAGCATTTTTTGTTGATATTTTTATATCAACGACTTGTTGATATTTTTATTTTACTACTTGCTTTCCATATTCATTTACATGAACCATCTTATTCTGTATTCAGAGTTTCCAATGTTCAACAGCCTTAGAGCGCCCCCGAACACTCCTTTCTTTGTACATAAAATGCGTGACTCACGAATAAATAGGCGAAAAAAAAAAAAAAAGAGAACGAGCATATTATTTTAATTTAAATGTAACTATCTGTTCGACTACGTTCAGATTATATTTATTTTTCAGATATTTTGGATTGGATAATTTTTTTTTTTAAATTATCCAATACTGTAGAACTTTCTAAGTTTGAAAGTCCCCATTTTCCTTTTCTTAGAGAAACTTGTGTTTGGAAATCGCCTGTGATAATTACTACTGATTTCAGTTCAAAAGATTTATTTTCCTTTTAAAGGAGACATTTCCTACGAATTTAAACCACATTCCACCAAGATTTCTTTTTCAGTATTATTAAAAGGCATTGAATGAAATAGTATAAAACATTGATTATATTATATAAAACACTAATCACAATGATAACTATTGCACAAAAAAGGAAACGCTTATTTCATTTCAGTCAAAGGTATAATAACCTAAAAAGCAAATTTAAATTAATTTATCAAGGTAAAATTTATTTATATTTTGATTTTCAGTAAATGTTGAAAATGTTATAGATTTATTTTTATTCTGTTAAACGCAGTAATTTCGTACATACAAACTCAAATTATCGTGTTAACTCTTAAATTAATTAATTTTGAAAAACAAATAATAATATAATTATTTGAACATTTAGATACATACAATGAATTTAAAAAATGGAAAGAAAAAGCAAAATTTTTGCCTGTCTCTCTATGTCATAATGTAAAATCTCAAATCGATAATGGGCTATTTTATAATCATATAGTACTCTGAAGCTCTCTATCTTTTTATAATGGAAAATATTTGCTTTAAGACACATATATAATTCTTTAACAAATAACAAAATTACATTAACTATATGTGAGTTAAAAAAATCTTATAACTATTGAACATCTGTATACCAATAGACATGTTAATATTCAACTAAGCTATATTGTGGTTAATCAATTTATAATTGCTTCTCTGAGAATTAATTAGTTATTTATACAACACTCTGTTAAGAATTTTTGTATACTTACTTTCTTAAAAGAATAAAAACATTGATAAATGTCATTTTTTTTATTGCCTCGATAATTCATTCTGTTTTGATGCATTAGATTTCATAATAATTATTGAATCTTAAGATTAAGTTTAGATTTTTACACCAAGCATTTTTCAAGGATTAAAATTATATGATAATGTTCATCTTTGATCTAATTGTTCCTATGTATGCTGAAAATTATGATAATCGATTAACAATGACAGGTAAATGTGATAAATGGCAGGAATGTGGCGTTAACTTAATACTTTATCTCAAAATCATAAATAAATGTTACTTGTTAAACAGTATCACATTGTAGATTCCACATGTTTTTACAGCTGTGGTAGCCGAGTGATCACAATTGAGGATTCCATCATCTAGCAGGGCTCTAATACACGTTAACTTTCTAAATGCTTAAAGTACTTTCATTTCCGTCATAACATAATCGACTGGGTTCCAGGTCGGATATCATCCTCGTTACTTGATTGTTATTCATATAATGAGGTCCGTCTCACTGCGATATCCCTCATGTTTCCTCTGAATGAGACATTAATAAACTATCGATTTATTTGCATGTTTTAAAAATAAATCCTTTAAATACACAAGTTAATAAATGTAAAATTAAAATTTTTTCCAACTGTAATGTACTGCTTTCGTTAGCATAAAATATCAAATCCTTTGAATTTTTAGAAAAATTCTTGATTAGTAAAACGCAAACAATTAGTTGACATAAGACAAAATTATGACTACACATATCTTTAAGTCAGCAAGGAGCAAATCATTCATGTATCTTGGTAAACTTATTTATATAAGGAAAAAAACTATTCTTATTCGTGTTTAATTGTTCTTTTATGACTAATTACAACACATTTATTTCTTACTTTTTCATCTTTCATATAAAAAAGTTATTTTATTAGTTTTATGGATAGAAGTTAAATTTGTTAGCTTCTTATTTTTAAGTTACAATAAATTATAATTCTTTTGATGTATCAGTTAGTATAACATTGCTGAAATTCTAAGATAAATGCTCTGATCTCTGTGTGATGAAAATAAATAAACTTCAAAAATATTTTAAGAAATATAATGCACGCGTCATTCTAATTCTAAACACAATCTTCCCTTTTAGGACGTATGGTAATAATACAATAGTTTCCAAATGTGCAGCTCAGAAAAAAAATTAGCCCCAGTCCAAAAATAAATCGAAAAATTCACAATAATCGAATTTTCTTTATTAACATAGCAATAAAAACCATTACATTTGAAAATCAATGTAAGATCAATCCCCTCTTCCAATAATTTACACTCAAAACGTGAAAAAGGCCTCCACAGGTATCTGCCGTTTTTAAGTGATTGATTAGCTTGAACTTATTCACTACTGTGCAATTTTAACTGAGTTGGCCTGATTACAGTTATGTTGTAACCTTTTATATTTATATATTAAATGTGGGAGAAATTATCGCAAGTTCGACTTGCTTGCTGGTCAGGGTGCGAGGGCCCCGCTTGAGGTTGAAGGCTCTGGTGCATGGCATCGCTTAGCCCATTGGTAGGTACGCCACTGTGTTCACTAGTACTTTCTGATTCAGTTCTTGATGCACCTACTTGTAGAAATCAAATTTAATTCAGTTGAATAAACTTGCTGATGACTTTTTAAGAAAAAATAAAAAGTCTTCCAAATTTTGATAGAATTTAATTTTTGTTTACGATAGAATTATATTTGTAGTACAAATAAGAATATACGTAAAGTAAAATTATTCATTCAGATCTGAACCGAAAACCATTATTTTTGGCAGAACGGAAACCGGAAGAGAAACGATATATTTTTTTATAGTTGAACTGGAACAAAAAAAATTACGGTTCGAAGTCCTGGCTCTATATGTTTAGAAATCACTTATTCAAAGTATTATTCCAAGAAAAAAAAATAGTGTACTCTTCCAGATCTACATTTGATAAAGAATTTGATTTCTTTTAACTGAACAATATTTCGATATATGTAGAAGTCTAATTTTTTTTTTTTCCAGGAGCTTTTTTCTTATTTTTAAAGTTAACATTTTTTCCCCAGAGTATAATGCGCACTCATGAATTTTGATCTTATTTTCTGTGTTCAAATAGTGCGTTATACGCCGGCTTTTACGGTAATTAATTGTTTCTATAACTGTTACGGTTATTTTATTTCAGACATATATGTTTAGTTTGTTGGGTTATAACTGACAAATAATAATTTTTTAAAAAAATTCTTACATTTTCGTATAATATTAGTGGTGTTTCGAAAATTTACTGAGTGCGTACTTTATACTTCCAACGCCATTGTGCTCATAAATAACGAAATAAAATGGAAAGAAAGTACAAATACATTTTAAAACGATACCAGAACACACGTGAATATAAAGATATATATTTCTCGAAAATTAAGCCCATTTCTGGATATTTTAAAATAAACTTTAAATTACTACTTATATATATATATATATATATATATATATATATATATATATATATTCTAAGAATGAAAATGTTGGAAAAAGAAATTTTTCTAAATGAGAGAGAGAGAGAGATTTCGTTAAATAATTTCTGCTACGTTTTATACTTTCTTGATTATCTCTAATTGTAACTATAAGAAAGTCAATAATTAGTGTGTGAAAATTCTTTTAAAATAATATGCAAAATCTAAATAAGTTTTTGGAAATTATAATTTAATGGCTAATTTTTATTTTTGCTCGAAAACGTATTATTTTATGTCATATTTTCGTATTAATTCTCGAGCAGTAGCTTTACAGGAGGAAACATACTTTAGGAAAGGAGAAAATTGATGTGCTTCGAGTGACACAACATCGATCAGTAAATACTTCTTAAGATGAATCCAAATTCCATTAATGACTATATCTTCATTATACTTGCCTGTTATAAAAACAAACTATTCTCTATAACAAACCCCTGATGAAGGGATTCAAGTGGTACTCTATTTCAGGACTTTTGATTTAAACCCTGAATGAAGATTTGTATGTGTGAGCATGTTAGAAGAGGAAACCTCTAAAATAATTGCAAAAATTGAGAATTATGTGAATAAATGTGTTGATGATAACTTGAACGAATAATATGGATGTGATGTGGAAGTTAGAACAGTGAGGTGTTTCTTATACAATAGCCACGAATCACTTTATTTATAGTATTTTACTAAAGATAGAAAATAAAAATTTATGTTTATTTATATAGTTCAGTTTATAATAGCTAAAATTTTTTGCAGTAAATTTAATTCTAAAATTTAAAAGGAAACAGAGTATTAGACGAATTTTTTAGAAATGTGAATAAATGAGTCTTTTCACACACACACACACACACACACACACACACATATATATATATATATATACACACAAAAAACAAATCACTAATTACAAAAATGAAATTAAGCTAATAATTTAAAATATCACTTGCCTGTACAAATTCATTCTGATATAAGAACGAATTCATTTACCTTTAAAATGTACATTAATATTACCAATAAATATATATTATAAAAAAAACATAAATTTTCTTTATTTATAGTGACTTCTTTTTTCTTACATAAGGATAAATCTCGAAACATGTAATTCATTTTCAAAGTATTATTAATCACAGTAAATGAATTATTAAAAAATATATAACAATTTTTTTTTATTTCTAATTGAGTTCCTCATTTACCAAGCTCAAATATATATTTCTTCTACAAAATTGAATCCATTAAAAATATTTTGATTTACGTGAATGAAAAAAGAACCGATTGTTATTTTTACAGTGAAAATTTCATACGCAAGGGAATTTAGCTATTATACTCAAGACACGGAAGAAAAAACTGCCTGAAAAACAATCTCCCAAATTGGGACAAAACTTTTATGTTTCAATGAACCACTACGGCATAGAAAAATGCTATAACGCCAAACCAGGCAACCCAGAATAATGACGTCATTGCACATCTACCAATGACAAGCAACCTCTTTTCCTTTGACCGTGCCGAAGAGGAATGCCCGAGGGTGTGAGGAACTCAAAAAGTGCTCTTTATTTAACGCTACGCCTTCAGTTTACTGTCAACTTCTCTCATCCAAACTTCAGCAGCAAATTTTTTCTAAATGCAAATGATTGCCAAAATATATATTACTGAAAGTCAAAAAAAATCATCCTGTTGAACTGAATATTAAAAATATGTTCATACTTTTATTTTAAATTAGAGCATAGTTATAGTAATCAAGAAATGATCAGATAACCCATAGATATTTTCAAGGTTTTCTGATTATATCAAATAATGAGCCAATTACCCTTAAAAATCTCTTCAGGAAAGAATTCTCTCTCTCTCTTTGAATCTGTGTTTGACTCGAATGTGTTTATCGTCAAAATTTCTAGTCTTCCTTCGTAGACTGATAGGGGAAAAATGTCTTTATAGTCAAAAGCATCAATGAAACCTTTTGTCAAAAAGGTTTT
Organism: Trichonephila clavipes; assembly: GCA_019973935.1. NCBI lineage: Eukaryota > Metazoa > Arthropoda > Arachnida > Araneae > Nephilidae > Trichonephila > Trichonephila clavipes. Next base: position 390,939 of record BMAU01020071.1, read on the forward strand.
ATATTCTTCAACAAAGCAATTATTTTAAGAATCCTTGGATATTATAGACTGGATCATAGAGATTATAGACAGGCGAGACTTAAAGACTAAATAGTTTTCATAATTCTTTAGTGAATACCTCATAAAACATCTGCACACATAAGTTAGCAGATTCTCCAACTTGCTCTTTAGTCACGAACTCGTGGCTGCTGTAAAACTGCCATGTAAAGAGGCCGATACATGTTAAATCTGTTGAGGCTCAAACATCCTTCCATTGCTGTGGTGTGCAAAGGAGAGAGAGATGCCACCTCAGGTGTCATCCTCGTCTTTTGACCATAGTTCAAAATTATGAGATCTGTTTTCAATGGCTCTCATGCAGCTTTATATTGCGACTTTAAAATAACTCTCCCTCGCTCACTCTCAACTTCACCTTTATGCAATGAGGAATTTGCTGGAGCGTTCTATACCTACTCTGAAAGTAGTAATTTTTCGTCTTTTTAATTTATATTCTTACAAGAACTTGATAAGCATAACTTTTTTCTTTTACTTAAGTAAATAGACTCAAGTTAAATCTTTCAAAGCTTGAGATATCTAATGTCAAAGAGCATATAACAGTACCAATGGAAAATATAATGGAAACAGGTAATGTAAAACACATTTCCGTACTTCTACGTCCTAAAATGAATTCGTATTACGAGCAAACCAAAAGAAAATAACAGAGATAAATATATTTTTAGAAAATAAACAAAACCCAGCATCTATTCACAAAGTAAACGATTCACCACCTCGGATCCAATTTGTGCAATACAAATCTTATCTTTAGAACAATTATTAAATATTTCGGTTAAGAGGGTCTGGCATTCTCTTAAATTTTCGAAAAATGTATCGATTTTCCCTTTTTCATATTTTCGAAAAGTTCAAATATTTCTGTTTAAAATTACATATGATATGAGGAAATACGAAAATTAGAAGTATTTTTATTTATTTTTTTAAATGAAACTACTCTTTCACGCGCATCAAATGAGCTCTGCTAGAAGCACCTGTGTTTCCCCTTGCCTAAGTTTCTAATGAGAGTGTTAATATGATGTTCAAGTGGAAAAATTAGAGTGTATTGGGCTTATCCAAAAGTGTATGGGTACATGTCTTTTGGATCTTAAAAGAGAAACAGGAGGGGTGGGGGAGTTCAATGATGGAAAAAGCCTAAGAGATCGTAACCGACTCACCGACATTTTACAATCAAAAATTTGTGACGGGCTCACGCGTCTTTTCATTAACATGTCCTTTGGGTTCTTTGGGGCCAGAATTAATGGCAACTCTTTTCCAACCAAATCCAAGAAGTGAAGCGAGAAGGAAAGATGCAAATTAGGGAGCTTTTAAATATCAGAAGTTAGAGTAAGCTGGGTGGCAATTTGAGGAACGTAAAGATAATCCGTTGTTCAAGCGTGAAGAGGTTTTCGAAACGTGAAGTGACAGCAAACAGAAATTATACGTGATAGAGAGCACTTAAGTCAAGGTGCATACCATTGCACTCGAGTAAACAGCAACTTCGTCTAGGATTATAGTGATCGCTACTTCAGTCTACATTAAAGGTAGGAGTGACTGTTTAATATTTGGATCTGTGATAGTCTAGGAACAGAGCTTAGGCGAGTTAGTATTGATAGTGGTCCGAGTTACGTTATTTCGGTATTATATATATTGTGTGTTTAGCCACTGTAGATTCTCTCACATATATTATTATAATCATCTAATCTGTTAGACGTTTAAGTTAAATATCTTAATAAAGTCAGATTAAGATCATGTCTGCTTCTAGTTCTTCCGTTAATCCTACACCTCACGCTGATAATCAAGGAGAAGGGCACCCGAGGGGGGCGCCCTCACAAATTCAAAGATATTATAGTATGGCTATTAGGAATAATATCAATGATCTACACAGCATGAAAACTGCTGTTTATTTTCATCTTCTGTCTTCAAACGAAAGCCTTCAACATGGACTGTGTTTTGCGATTATAAATGCTGAATGTAAAGACAGAAGCTGAATGTAACGAAAGGCACTATTATCCTAAACACCCACACTATAATGAATTAGATTAAACCAAATTTTTAGTGGTCTAGGTGATCCTATACTATTAAGAAAATGTATGTCGCAGGGAAATGATTAAAAAAAAATTAGGAATTTCATTAAATCCCTAGATCATCTCCCTTCTTATTTAAACATCTTACGTGAATTGATCAGTTCACGCAAGATGTTAACATAAGAACTCTGTATGATGATTTCCCTAAGAAAAGTAAGTGACTTGATCAAACCCCTACTTGTTTCAGAGAAATGATGAAATAATATTGTTAAGAGTTTAAAAGTGTTTATTTAGCAAATATGGTGCATTACTAAAAGTAGAGTAATTAATGCAACAATAATCATTGAATTACAAATTATGTATTCGAAATTAACAAAATAATTAGATAATACAGCTGGTATTTTTTTTAAAAAGGATATTTGTAGTAGAATTTCAAACATTTTTTTTTAAATTATACATTAATGTAGTACTTCAGAAATATCTTGCTTTATTTGTAACATATTTTTTTAGTTATTATTTTCCTTTTTTTAAAATAGCCTTTTTTATTATCAAAAAGCTTTTACTTATCTATAAAGAAGAAATGGTCAAATTCCTTAATTTGTTTGTTTACATTTTTCAATTGAAGTTTTATACAATTTCTAACCTTCAGGCATACAAAAGTGATATATCAATCGAAAGATAATAATGCAAAGAATATAACTAAATAAAGCTAAGAAATGATACTTTATTTTGCCGCGTCACGTCAGCGCTGCCTAGCATGGAGAAGGGGAATGGTGACAAGCGAAAACAGAGCTCTACAAAGGCTGACATGTTGATTTCATCATTTCTTTAAAACAGTTTGCAAGCAGTTCGAGGATTTTATCAAATCACTTACTTACATCAGGGAAATGACATCAAAAAGGCGTTATTTTAACATCTTGCGTGAATTGATCATCTCCCTTAGGCATTTGATTAAAGCCCCAAATTTCCTGCGACATTTACATTGAAAGAATCAGAACCCAAATGAGTCGGTTAATAACACCGTATATTCAGTGACTCCATGATCTACGTTTTTGGAATTAAAAACTCTAACATTAGGGGTAAATATGATTATTGCACAGTTCAATATGAGTCATGTAGCAAAACTAATGATCTTAAGACATTGGGATATTGAGCCAAGTTATAACTGTGTCACGCTTTAAAAAAACTAGATACACGTAGCCCAACCAAAGCATCTTGAGATCCCCTCAAAAGGTAAAATTGTTAAAAATAATGAAAAAAAGAAAATTAGAAGAGTCTTTTGTATATGCAGAGAGTAAAAAAATGCTTCATATACTTCTGGAAATTACTAAAAAAAGTAAATGCTAAAAAATTACAAGTTTTTACTTTAAAGCCTGTTTGTTTCACTTTAAGTACTTATTACATAATCCTCAAATTTACAGTGAGCAGACTTTTAACATGCTTACATATTTTAATGGAGGGAATAAAATATGTCTAGCAAACTATTTTAGATATGACTTTTTTAAACTAAATTTTACGGAGAAAAATTCATAATTAATTTAATTCTTAATAAAATCCTTCGTTAAAGTATTATTGATAGCACACATAACTTACTGTAAAACTTTTATTCACGAGAAATAAGTAGTTTCTGAGAAAAAGGTACATAAACTTACGCAATTTAACATGGGTTCCTATGGCTGTGCCAGACCCCCTTAATGTAAGTGTCATATGGGAGGGTATTACACTCCGTTTATTATTATACGAAATCCCTACCAATGTGTCTCTGGAAGATTTATCTGCGTAATTACAAGATAGCAATAATTTCGAAATAGTTGAAATTCGCAAATTTATAAAATCAGGAACATTTCCTTTCTGATGACCATACTTTGAACCATTTTACCAGATAATGTTAAGCTTTGGTTAATAAATCATAAGATCCAGAAATTCATTCACAGACCTAGACAATGCACTAATTATTTCAGTTTTCGCATCCATCTCGATTTTGTCAAAATCAAGTAATATGTTGTAATTGTGGGGAACATCTCGTATAGGAGCGTGCACAGTTAATGCGAGCAGTACTAACTGTAAAGGCAATCATCCAGCAAACTCTCTTCTCTTTGCCTTACGTTCAAAATATAAAAACAAATTATAGAAATGAAGTGTAGACAGTACATAACATTGAGTGAGGCGCGACGACAATTACGGGCAACTACTTCCGAAAAATATGCGACAGTACTCAAAAACCACACGCAAGAAAATAACATATAAGAAATTCGAAAAAATGATGACTACTTTCCAAACAGTTTTGGAGAAACAAACGGCATTCCTGATGGGAACATTACACAAAACAATGCCTTCTCACATTGATTCGGCGACCAGGACTGGTCTTAACCTCCCCGACACTTCAAATTCTTACGGCCTACCCCACTATTTCTAGAGCACCCTTCCTATCCTTCAGTTCTTACCTTGCCAGCTTGGGTTAGGGAGGGATTTTCCCTTAACTCTCTCACTCTATAGGTTTTTGCTCTTTGGAAAGTCTTTCCATTTTCAACCACCTATGTAACCCCCGTGTCCTGGACTGGCAACCGGCAGGAAAGAATAATGATATGGTTTGGGCACTCTGTTTAGTTCTCATATTACAGCATCACGGGCACCCCCTTCCTCTTTTTATAAAGCAATAACAGTATACACATTACTGTATGAACTGTTTTCAACTTGTTAACTATACTCATTTTCATCGCTTATCGCTTTACTATCTTTTACTTTTAAGCATCCTTATTTTTTGTTGAGTCACTGTCATTGAACTTGTACAAACTAAATTTTCGTCGATCTTTGATCACTGCAAAATTATTAATGGCATCATTGTAAGCAATTTCCACTGTAATTTCAGTTTGAGAGCATAGCAACATCAAACTGTCAAGCTTTTTTTTTCCATAGTAGATATTTCAATTTTTACTCTCTTAATCCGGCATTTCTCACGCGATAAAAACGAACGGAATTTCAAGCACAGGGTATCTCATACCCAAGGCTGTTTATATTCTGTTTTTACTATAAAATTTGCATACAATGGTGAAAAAGGAAGAAAAGTAGGAAATACAATATGTTTATTACACTTTTCACACTTAAATTTAGTTTTTATGTTCTTTCCATCAGGGTTGTTGTAACGCCTTCTTATTTTTCACCGTAAGAGGGCACGCGAGAGCCGCCAGATGTATTTTGTGTAAATGAGTAAGAACACAGAAAATAAAGCTTCTTCAAACGGACCAGGCCGATTATTTTCCATCGAGCTACCAGAACATTTAAGTCAAAACATTTAATTGATGAAGTGTAAAGCGGTCTGCGACATTTGTCAAAGTAATCAAGCACAAAACATAATTTACTCAATCATTGCAAGCATTGAACTTCAATTTTGGGAAGGTCACAAACGAATCCAACATGGACGCCATTCTTAAACAAAAGAAAATCTTAAAAGGTAAGCTAACTCGTTTAGTTTCAAAAATAGATGATTTACGAAATCAAGAGAATTCTGTATCCATTATTGAAGTTTATGAAATAGATGTTAATTCAATATATATATTGAAATAAATAATTTAAACAATAATCTTTTAAGCACTTGTGCAGATGAAGATTTTAACGAATATGAAATGGAAATGTATGTGATTTATTTTCTAAATTAGATACGTTAAAAATTATGTTAAAAGAGGAAATGAAAAAACTTGTTAAGAATGATAGTAATACTAATGCATGCCAAAATATTGTTAACACTAATGTAAACAATTTAAAACTTCCTCGCACTGAATTGCCAGTATTCACTTCAAATTGTGTAGACTGGATCTCGTTTCGCAATTTATTTCTAGCGAGTGTAGGGAATAATAGTACTTTAAGTGATAGTTAAAAACTGCAGTATCTTAAACTCTCTGTGAAGGGCAAAGCAGCCACTTTATTACAATCCATTCAAATAACAAACGATAATTATAAAAGGCGTGGAATGCATCAACTGAGTGCTATGAGAATGAAGCAGAAATTATAAATGTGCAGCATTAAATAAATTAGTTTCGTAGCCTGTTTTAAAACAACAATCAGCTTCAGGATTGCGAAAGCTAATTGACACTACCCAGCAGTGCATTGACACCCTGCAAACCTTAAGGCAGCCAGTGGAATATTGCGAAACATTCATAATTTTCTTGCTAAGGGGGAAAATCGACTCCGAAACATTACGCGTTCGGACTCTCGAACAAACAAACAAAATCCCTCTTTCCCCGAGTTTAACTCGTTCGTTTTAAACAAGGCGACCGCTATTGCGTCTTTAGCCAAGTACCAGAAAGAAAAAAACATCTGTTCTCTTCGAAGCGGGCGGAAGTAAAATGACCAACACAAATATATAAAATTTTCTTACTTTTCACAAATTGTCTCGAATGTTTGCGTAAATTGCAATAGCGATGCAGATTTTGGATTATTCATGTGCGATATTTTTTTAGAACCGATTAAAGAAAAATGGGATGTTGTTAAAAAATGCTGTATTAGGGAAAATAAAACGCATCACATTTCCAAATATTGTGCAGGTGTTTGTAAATTCTGTTCCAAATCACATAATTCGCTATTATATTAAAAAAATCTAAATAACAGCAAAATTTCAAATAACAACAAAAATTTAATTCACAACACGGTAACCGATATACACACGGAGGATTCCTCAATTAGTAGCAATAACGTAATAGTACCTGCCTCTCAGGCTGTTTTATTGCCTATTGCAATTGCTAATGTTAAAAACATTAATGGCGCTTTACAAAAATGCAGAATACTCATTGATTCGGCCAGTCAAGGCTCATTTGTTATAGAGTTGCGTAAATTTATTACAACTTAAACACACTAGCGTAAACATAAATGAAGACGGCTTAAGTTCGCGAAAGGAGGGAAGGGTAGCAGGCTTAGTTCAGTTAGAAATAACATCTCTGTTTTACAAAAACACAAGTATTACTGTAGATTCATTAATTTTCCCCAAAATCACCTGGGACCTTCTTCAATTTCAAGTCGATGCGTCTGCTTTGAATACATTTAAGTATTTAAAATTAGCAGATGTCAACTGTCTCCAGCCAGGCCCAATAGACATTTTGTTAGGTGCTGACGTATTTGGAGAAATCATGCTCAATAGGCATTTAAATGTTCAAGGACAATCTTTAACTGCAATGGAATCCATTTTCGGCTGGGTTGTTCTTGGAAAAACAAAACTTTCTTGCCAAAGAATTATTTCAAATCATGCAAGTTACAATACAGTATACTGTATTGTAACTCTATAGAGTTGTAAACTCTATAGAGTTTCAACTTGATAGATTTTGGCAATTAGAGGAACTCTGTGAAACAAAACCTTTCACGAATGAAGAAATTGCTTGCGAGAATCATTTCAAAATAATTCATACTCGTGAATCAACAGGCAGATTCGCAGTCAATTTTCCATTCCGAGACTCTACTGATGAACTTGGTTCATCTAGAGACACTGTTGTGCATCGTCTACAGCAAATTGAACGTCGATTTAATGAAAACAAATCACTTTCCGATCAATATCACTAATTCATGAATGACTACTTGAAACTTGGTCATATGGAGTTAATCCCTGAAAACGAGATTGACGTTCCAGCTAGTTCCAGTTTTTATCTCCCGCATCACCCAGTACCCAATAAAAATGGAGATAAATTTCGCGTGGTGTCTGACGGATCTGCAAAGTCCTCAAGTGGGATTTCTCTCAACGATAAATTAATGGTTGATCCGCAGCTATAGACTGACTTAACAAAATTACTCCTTCACTTCAGGACGCACAAAATAGCCATTACAGCATGCATAGAAAAAATGTATAGGCAAATAACACTACAAGATTCGGATTTTCAGAGAATTGTTTGGCGTAATTCACCTTTTGAGCCAATTCAAGACTTAAGGTTGACAAGAGTATCTTATGGAACTGCATCAGCGCCGTACCTTGCAATAAAATGCTTACAGCAGTTGGCATTAAACGAAGCAAATAATTTTCCTCTTGCTTCTAAAACAGCTCTCAATGACTTCTACGTTGATGATTTGATGTCCGGAGTCAATTCACTTTCTGAAGCCTTGGAACTACAAAACCAATTGACTCAAATGTTGTCCAGTGCCGGACTTGTATTGAGAAAATGGGCTTCTAATTGCAACGAACTCTTAAATTCAATCGATTCAGATATGCGATTATCTAATGCTTCTTTGAATATAGACAATGTTGATACAGTAAAAACCTTAGGTATCCTGTGGCATCCAGCTTCAGATGTATTTTACTTCAAAATAACTCCTTTATCTTTTGAAGGCACCTTAACCAAAGGAACATTACTTTCTACAATTGCTAAGACTTTCGATCCACTTGGATGGCTGTCACCCATCACAATCCAGTATAAAACAATCATGCAAAGACTGTGGGACGAAAGGGTTCCTCCAGACATTACACTTGAATGGGAACAACTTGCTAAGGATGTGCAATTGGTCAAAGACATCAAAATTCCACGATTCTTGTTCGTCGATTCAGACAACCAATTTCATGTATTTGGCTTCAGTGATGCTTCTGAAAAGGCTTATGCAGCTGCAATTTACTGTCGCGCTGTTTCAGATACAGGAAAAATCAACATTCAAGTAATAATAGCCAAGACAAGAGTTGCCCCACTGAAACCTGTCTCATTTCTTCGACTAGAATTGTGCGAAGCTCTTTTGTTAATGAAACTGATGGACTTTACTTGTAAAGCTCTGAATTACCCTATATCACAAACCCAATTTTATACGGATTCCACTATCGTACTTGCTTGGGTTGTGTTGGGAGAGTGGTCCCTGTGTGTTGCTCTTAGGAAACCAGACGAGGATGTTGACAAAACACCTTTATTTTCACACTCGGTTGCTCGGGGCGTATGTCGGAACACTTGCGATGGGCACCGTAATTCCACGCTCTCGTTCCTCTATCTCGCACACACACTCTGAAAACTCTTAATTCTCGTTTCGCTTAATACACTTAACCACCGCCGGGTGGCGCCCACGGTGCATGCTCGAACACCCCCCGACCTTGCAACATTAATATTCAACAATAGCAATACAGTTTAAGGGGTGTTGGAAAGCTAAAATCTTATTTTTCTGGCAATTTGAGATTTTTACATTTTCAAATGTTTTTAACCTTTCTAAAAATACCTTACTTTAACCCCTAGGGTATTTAGAAGCCCTTAAAACGTATTTTTGAATAATCGTTGAATTTGGGCTACGCCCATTTTAATGGCAAAAATTGTAAACAAATTACTTTGTTTTGGCTTAAAAGTGTAACGACTGATATAAACCAAAACATGTATCTTTTATTTTAAATTGAGCCTTTAATTTTTTATTTTCTAGCCGATTAAAAGTCTCACTGTATACATTAAAATCAATTTATCTCAAAATGTAAATTTTAATATGCGATGTACCTTTTCTGAGAAACTACTGTTCACAGGTATGTAAATTTTTTATGACTTATTTATAACGATGTCTAATATATACTAAAATGAGCTTTTTGTAAGAAACTCAAAAATTTAATTTTTAAAAATTTTTTTAAGTAAAAAATGGGTCAAATTTCGCAATATTTGATAAAATATTTCCTAATTTATTAAAAAATTCAAAATTAGCTAAAAGCTCATTTTAGTATAATGAGAGAGGTGTACTTTAATAGTATGAAAAATTTTAAGCCTGCACATAAAACAGATTTTGAGAAAAGGTACATCGAAAACAGCCAATTTAACATTGTCAGTATATATATATAGAGAGAGGTTTCCAACTCCCCTTAACAATTCACAACAAGTTTCACAAATATTACACAATTGTTTTCAAAATTATTATATATATAAAAGGTACTATAAATTTTCAGTAAAAAAAACAAGTTAAAATTACAATAGCACAATTTAAAGATAAACACATAATTTCTTAAATGTAAATTGACCTTAACTATTTACATTTATAGGTAGAATACAGATCTTAGTTATGGGCCTCTTAAATTCTCCTGTCCTTGTTTTAATATTCTGACTGTTCTCTCTTTACCATCAGAACCATGATAGACCTCAACGACGTGTCCTAAAATCCCGTTGCAAACTGGTGTGAAATCCTCCTTTACAATTACCATTGTACCACACATTACATTGTCTTTCTCGATCATCCACTTTCCTCTCTGTTGGAGAGTATTTAGATAATCGGTACTCCATTTTTTCCAAACTACCTGAATTACCTTTGTGGTTTTCTGCCAATGGCTTAATATATTGTCATTAATATTAACTACTATGGGGGCTCAAGAATAAAATTAATTGTTCCACCAATCAAGAAATGTGCAGGCGTTAATACTTCAGTTATCAAAATAATTCGATATTGGTGTAAGGGGTCTGGAATTTAAAATTCCTTCCACCTGGATAATCATTGTTTCAAACTCCTCGTATGTGAGTCGGGATTTTCCCAGTGCTCGCTTAGTGACATTTCACTGACTTTATGCCCGCCTCCCAAAGACCTCCCATATGTGGGGCCCTTGGTGGAATAAAATTCCATTCAATACTTTCCTCAGTGAAATATGCCGCCAGAGTTTGATCTGGAAAGTTAAGGGTCTTATAAAATGCCTTTAGTTGAGAATTCGCACCAACAAAACTTGTTGCATTATCCGTAAAAATTTTGGAACATTTTCCTCGCCTAGGCATGAATCTCTTAAGGGTCACAATTATTGCATCCGAAGTCAAATTGGAAAGAATTTCTAGGTGGATGGTCACAAAGCAAATGCAAACTCAAACATAAATTTTATTCAGAATGCCCTTTCTCTGGTTTTTGTAAATTACAAAATATGGACCTACCAAATCTAGTCCAGTTATACGGAATTTAGGGGCCATATTTACTCTTTCATATGGAAGATTGCCCATTATTTGAGAAGAGGGAATTGGTTTACACTTGAAACACACCACACAAGTATGAACCGTTTTCCTAACTAGGTTTCTACCTCCTAATGCCCAAAATCACAATCATACTGCATTCAGCAGTCCTTGTGGACCAACATGAAATAATTTCTTATGCAAAGTTATGAAATATATTTTACTCAATTTAGAATTTTTAGCCAGTATAGCAGGATGCTTTTGGCTGTAGGGTATGGAAGCTTTTTCCAGCCTTCCACCAACTCTCAGGACTCCTTTATCATCCTGGAATATGCTCAAAGATTTAAGATTACCTGACGGGTCACTTAAGTTAATGCCACTCCGGTACTGTTTAATAAGCCAGGTTTCTGCATCATTTACCTCACTCGTAGTTAAAGGTCCCTTCTTCTTCACTTTGGATCTGCAATTGTCAATAAATCTATAAATATAAGAAACAATATGTATTATTTTAAAATAGTTATTAGAAAGGTCCATAAGATGGTTGAAAAAGTCAAAGTTCTTGGAACTCAGCAATGAAGTCTCCAGAGTTCTCTCAGACACCCTTAGTTCGCAGTCAAAGTCATCTCTCTGAGTTGGTTCCCCAATGACAGTGGTTGAATAAGCACTCTGTAGAAGAAGCTCAGGACCATACCACCATAGAGAGTCGTCACGAAGCTCCTCAGAAAGTAGTCCTCTAGATAACACATCTGCAGGGTTCTGTTCTGATGCAATGTGATGCCACTGGTCACGGGAACTTAGTTGATGAATCTTAGACACTCGATTAGCCACGAACGTCTTCAATTCTCTTGATTCTCGATGTATTCATGAAATCACAATACTCGAATCCGACCAAAAATGCACAGCTGTAATCTGAAGATTCAATGCCTCCTTCACCTTCTTCATCAATTTAGCGGCAAGAACTGCCCCACACAGTTCAAGTCTTGGAACGGAAATCTGCTTCAGAGGCGACACTCGGCTTTTACTCGTTACGAGACACTTTAACTTCTCCAAGGGTAGATATAGACTTGAGCTAAATGGATGAACCATACGCTTTTACCGATGCTTCGCTAAATGCGTGTAACTCAATGCTCTCCGCTCTGTGAATCACAATACATCTGTCAATTGAGATTCACGGCTTCCAAAGAGTTGATAAATCGACGCCACTCCTTTACTTCTTTAAAAGAAAGTTCATCACTCCATCCCAATTCTAGCAACCACATTTTTTGCATAAATATCTTTGCCCAAGTTATGATTGGTTCGAAGAGACCTAAAGGGTTAAAGATTCCTGCAATAGTAGACAAAACCATTCTTTTGGTGAATGAAGTTGGCCTTTGTTGCTCTATTCTGAAAAGGAAACAGTCTAACTTAGGATTCCAAATTATTCCTAGCGCTTTAGTCTCATCAGACTCCAAGAAAGTATACTCCTGTAGATTTGAAGTCTTCTCGGCTAAATTTCCACACCACTTATGAAGATGCATCCCTGCGATCTTGAAAATTTCTATTAATTGATGCTTCAATTCAATTACCTCTTCTATACTCTCGGATCCCGAAAATATGTCATCCATGTAGCAGTCACTCATCACCACAAGAGCTTCCAAAGGAAAATTATTAGCTTCATCCATCGCAAACTGCTTCAAAGTTCTTTAGGCTAGATAAGGTGAGCTAATTGTGCCGTAGGTGACTGTAGATAACTCGTACGTTTTTATTGGTTCTCCTATGCCCTTCTTCCACAGAATTCTTTGCAAACACGTTTGCTCTGGGTGTATGTTTATCATGCGAAACATTTTCTCTATATCCGTAGTAAAGGCATACTTGTGCTTTCGGAAGCGAACCATAATGGAAAAGAGGTCTTCTTGGACCAGTCCGCCATTAAATTGAATTGAAGTTAGAGATTTCCCACTCGTTGAAGGACTTGATGCATTAAAAACAGTTCTCAGTTTAGTTGTAGACTTTTCGGGGCGATAAACACCATGGTGTGGCATGTAAGATGCAACTCCAGACCCATCCGCCTTGATTTCCCTCATGTGGCCCAAATCCTCATATTCCTGTAAAAATTTGTCATACAGGGACAAATATTCTTTATCTCTACTTAGTCGTTTCCACAAAGAGTTTAATCTCTGAATTGCGGTTTGTTTGGATTTGCCAAGACATGAAGGATCTTCTTTTAATGGCATCGCCACAGTATATCTTCCCTGGTCATCTCTTGAATGAGTGTTTTTAAAATGGTCTTCACAAATATCTAATTCACTGGTTTTAACAGAATTGATTTCTACGCTTTCGATTTTCCGAAACTTCTTAATTGTAAGCTCTAGATTATCCGCAGCCTGAATAAACCCACAATGTTCTTTTGCCTTCGCGTCCAAAGAAGTAGACCTGGAAATGACAAATCCGAAAACAGTGTTTTGAAAAATAACATTTAAACCCTCCATCTTGAACTGTCTGGGTAACATTAATTTATTAGGTGCTTGTTTCATAGCACTCTAATAAATACTCAAGTGTTGAGTTTTCATTGAATTCATTATTCAGACTTTATCAATATCTACTGGAATTTTATTCTGCGTGTTCATTCAACACCGTCAGCAAAGCTATCTCTACACGTTGTACAGAAATGCCACGTTTTGAGTATTTTATACAGTTATGTTGCAGTTAAGCATAATATAATCGATACAAGTACACAAGTAAAAATATAAAAACTGAAATATAAATTATGAGGATCATTTTAAAAATTAACAGAAATTAAGTGCATTTATATAAAATAAGTTTAACAATTATTATTTAAGTTTAACATTTATTTGAATAGAATTAATTTGGCTATCTTGCACCATACCACGTTTCGCAGATTCGGAAACAGCTGACAGGTGCAGCCATCTAGTGAGAGAAAATCTCTACAAAAACTGTCCTTTACAAATTCATAAAATACTTCTGCACCTAATAGCATCTGCACGCGCTCTGGAGTATTGAAATTTTTGTCAGCTAATTTAAGATTGGGAATATTATTCAGATTAAAATCGATTTTCGTTGTTGGAACAAGATCTTCCGTTATTGTTGGTACCAAAAAAAAGTCTAATGTTTTAATATAACTCCCTTCTTTATTGCTAATAGATACTGAAACGCGCGAGTCTATCGGAATTACTGTTTCTTTTAGTCCCGAAACCGAAACATTAGTTTTATATTTTTTCAATCCAATTAAATTGCATAAGCTCCTAGTTAAAAAGTTCGAGGTACTTCCGCAGTCTAGAATTGCTTTGACTGGGATTACACCATTTCCACTTTCAATGTAACAAATTGCTGAGCTTAGAAAAACACATTTTTTTCTGTTTATACTCGTTGCGGTTAGTAAGTTATGTATTTCTACACTGGGCGCGAAGTCTGACGCTGATGTGTTTAGAGGTTCAAAGGTGGAATTTCTTACTTCCTGATTTTGCGCTCGCTCTGTATAATGTATCGTTTTATGATGTCTCTTTTGACACTCACAGCAAACATAAATATATCTCGATTTACAGTCTTTCACTCTATGAGATGTAGAAAGGCAATTAAAGCAAAGGTTATTAGTTTTAATCAGATCAATTATCTTCTTTATAGGAAGATTTAAATATACTGCACACTAATATAATGGATGCAATTCAGCGCAACAAACACATTTAAAATCTTTAATCTCCCTCAAGAATACCCTTGACGCGTTTTTCACTGGATTATTTCTAGTAAGGACATTCTGCAAAGGTTTTAAGCTCTTTCCCCGAGAAGTGTTATACAAGTCTATCTCTTTGGCAAGCTCTAGTGTGCGAAACCAATCATTTCCTGCTCGAACGGAAATGTGTGACGCTACCTCTTTTTCAAGTGAACTGAAAGTTTTGTCGGACACAATAAGATCGTTTAAGTTGTCAAAATCAGAGACCTTCCTTAATTTTAAGTAATACTGCCAATTTGTAATTAAGCGAGAAGTATATTGAATAAATGTTTCATTTGGATGACGCGTAGCTTTTTTAAATTGTTCAAAAAATTGATTTGCACTTGGCTCGTATTCTCTTAGTATTATTGATTTTAGTTGTTCATAATTGTTAAGCTCGTCATCTTTAACATATGTTAACACATTTGAAGCTTTTCCCCCCAACAAATTTAATAAAATCTCCGACTTGAATTTCTCGGGCACATTTTTTGATACAAAGGCTCTTTCTAACGAAGCGAAAAAGAATGTTCAACCTTCAGGTCTATTAGGCACCTTCACCGTTAGGATTCGAACACTTTTCACCAACGCATCCAGCGTGTTACAACCCTCACCTGTTCTCTCGTTATCTGAATTAACTCTAACATTTAAACGTGCTAGTTCAAGCTGAAGCTCCTTTTCTCGTAATCTATTTTCCGCTTCTTTTTTACGGTCTTCCTCTACTCTCTTACGGTCCTCAATCGTATATTGAATTAATTCTTTATAACAAATTCAACATCCTCTTTGAAATATTTATTTTCTTTAATAATTTCAGTTAACTCTCTCAACGATAGTTACTTTTTCAGCAACAGTCTCACCAAGTTCAAGAGCTACGATTCGAAGATGTTCTTTACGGCAGTTCTTAAACATTTTTCTAAAATTAATTTAGTCCTCAATTTATAATAATAAAAACACAAAAAAGACCACTACTCACGTCACCTTGAATAGCTTACTTCTACGGCTCGACGGACCATGTTGGGAAGTGGTCTCTCTCCCTATGTGTTTTTTTCTCAGGAAACCAGACGAGGATGTTAACACAGCTCCTTTATTTTCACACTTGGTTGCTCGGGGAGTATGTCGGAACACTTACGATGGGCACCGTAATTCTGCGCTCTCGCTCGTCTGATCTCCCACACACACTCTCTGAAAATTCTTAATCCTCGTTGCGCTAAATACACTTAATCACCGCCGCGCGGTGCCCACTGCGCATGCTCGAACAATATTAAAGTATTACATTTGTATGAAAAATATATCTCAGGAATAAGAACTGAAATTATAAAATTATTAACATAAAATGCCTTAATTAAAAAATTTTACATGCACACATTTGACAAAGAAAAAAAATGATTGTATGTATTGCCTCGGAAATATTCTGCTTTATATATTGCACATTCTTTTTTTTATGTTATTATTTCTCTTTATAAATTAGATTTTTTTTTATCAAAACGCTTTTTTTTTAGTTTTTTTTCTAAAAAGGAGGCGTGGCTGAATTGCCTAATTTGTTTTCAAATGAAGTTTTATTCAACTTCTAACTTTCCGACATGCACAAGTGATATATCAATCGAAAGATAATAATGCAAAGAATAAGATTAAATGAAAATAAAAAAAAGATAGGTCTGTGATTTTTGGGGTACCAAGTCCTCTTAAAAAGAAATCAATCACTATCTTGCATAAGTAAAATTTTACAGACTCTTCTGTTCCTTCATTGAATGATGCTGTGCCAGAAGTAAGGTATTATGCATTACAATCAACTATTGTACCAAATCACTTGCCTGATGTTAATGATTTACTTCATAAATTCTCTTCTCTTTCTAAACTTAAACGTGTAATAGCGTATAAGATTTATTAATAATTGTAGAAATTCAAAAGATAAAATAATTGGATTTTTAAAAACGAGTGTACTAACTAATGCTATGTATATTGTAAGGATCTACTGCATGCACCTGGCAACAGGTCGAACGAAACACACAATATAGAGAGGAAAACCTGGTAACGGCAGTGGAGAAAGGTCCGAACGAGGAGAGAAAGGAGAGCGGGGCGCGAAAAACGTGGTCGGATAAAGAAGAGATGGCTGGACGATGTATTGTAATCTTGTAGCATCTTAATATGTTCTTTTTTTTAAGAAATGTCCCATAGAAGGTGTGGAATAAAACAGAGGGACAAAATCCTGACTGCAATTATTTTCTTTTCGCAATTCGAACACGACCTGATCCGAAAAGAACCCACAAGTTTACACTGGTGTCAGAAGTGCGATGCAATAGAGCAGAAGTTAAATGAACAAAATATTTCAAATTGATCGGTGTTCGTACTACATAATTGTGAACAAGGTTCTAGTGGACATTCAGTTTGAAAGAAAATTTTTAACAAGGAAACAGAATCCTGCAGTGTATTTTCAAGTTGATGACCACGTTGTGACAAATCTATACGGAACTTTATCACTAACCTTCTGAGACGTCTTTTTTAGGGAAATTTAATTCCCTACCTATTTCCAATCAACTCCAAAAAGAGGAAAGGGATTCCTTGTTATGCAGATTAAATAAAGTATTTAAGTCAAACGGAACAGTAAAGTGAGAGACAGTAGGAGAGAGAGATTGAAGCAGGAAGTTATAATAGTGAAGTTAGAGATGTATTATTGAAGATTTCTAGGTGGATAAATTAGGCACAGGAAGAGCTGAGATTCAGTGTGGTAAATATTGATTTATAATTAAAGTCTCATTAAAGTTTTATATTAGGAGTGAGATTAAAGTTAAATGTTCAGTAGGAACATTATTGAATATAATTCTGGGATCTCTTATTGCGGTAATCTCTGCGTGATCGATATTCTAATTGTTAATTAATTGGATCATTAAATATTTAAGTTAATATAAAGGAAAGTCCCTTTTAAACCTCATAAATCTATTTTGATTTATTTGTTATTAAAAGTCTTCGATTCTATTTGAGAAAGATAACCAAATAAAGAAAGTTATTTATAAAAATGGCTACTGGTTCTTTTTTGACTCAAAATTATTCTCGTTCTCAAAGTGAGATCCAAGGGGATCTTCACAACGTGGTTCCTGGGAATTGCCCTGCAACAGTTTCAAGTGAAAAAAACCTTCTTTATATGGAGTTTTACCATCACCTGCCGAGTTGGGCTATGGAATAAACAGATGCCTTATTTTTCTTCAGTTTCTAATTATCGGAGCCGTGATCTGAAAACAACGAAGGAAATCCCAGTAGTGTTCAAATACAGAAACAGTGTTCATGTCGAGGTAAGTGGCTATTGTTCCCCTAAGTTAAAATATTGTGTAAATATTTAAAAGAGTAATGGGATGCAGTCATATTTAATTTTTGTTTTTTTTTAAAAATTAATAGAAAAAGCAGATATATCTGGAAAAGAAAATTTCATTGGTTTATTGCAATATTTTTTGTTGTGTGATTATTGTGGAGATGAAATAAGAAGATTATTGTGTACTTATTTTACCTGGAAATAATAGGGTATCATTTTAAATGTTGTAAAATATGTTATTTATAGTTCTACATAGTGTTAAACTATAATTTTTTTTATCATCATTCTTTACTGTTTTGAAGTTGTCTAAAAAATTAAAATTTGTGTACATTGAAGTTGTCTCAAAAATTAAAATCTGTGTATAGAAAGTGTTTTGCATAACAATTCAGTTTGCAGAATTAAAAAAAAAGAATTATAGATTAATTTATCTTGAAATAATGGTTGCGAAAAATGTATGTTTGAGTCGGTGAAAAATATCCATTAAAAAATGTATATGTATTTCAAGTAGACTTCCTGTTAAAATGTTGTAAATAAGAGATTTTGTAGGTTATTTATGACTCAGAATATGGCATGTTTTTTTTTTTTTTGAATATTATATGATTGTTTTTCATTTTAAGCAAAAGTGTTGCAATTTGTCAGTTAGTTGATGGTTTAATGCAATCTGAGGTTATTTCCTTTGCTCATAATTTAGGATATATATATATATATATATATATATATATATGTTTTTAGTTTCCTGCATAAGATTCTTCTTTTAATTAAAAAAAAAGAAACTAAGAGTAGATTTATGATTTGAGAAATAATTCTATGGTAATGTAGCTAAAGTATGTTGTTAATTGTGTTTTTTTTTTTAAAAAAGGTTCAGCGTTCTGATTAGTAACAAATAACTGTGTCGCAAATAAATTTTATTGCAAACATATTTCGTGTTGTGTTTCTGGAATTTGAGTACTCTTAGAAAAAACGAGTGTATTATTATTATTTTTTTTGCTTGTTATATATATAGTACTAGGTCATTTAAGAGTTTGTATTTAAATTTGTCAGAAGGTAATTTGGCATTAGGTTTAGCTTTTGATGCGACGCTCTTTTATCTTCGTTTAAATTCTATTTCTATTCAAAATTTAACTTAGCTTGAGAGAGGTTGCACGGAGTGGGAGAATGGGCATGATCGACGCCCGGAGCCCCGCGGATAGTCTATAGCTCAGGGATAGGTTCTTTTCTCAAAAGTCAAGATCAGAGTCTGGTTTTTTAAAATCGGGGTGCGTCCCGTTTTTATTCAGCCCCTCTTCACCTAGAAATTCTAGAGCGGACTCTTTGTCTTGTCCACGTAATTATCGCTGATTGGTCCAGAACCAGCGCAGAGATATACTGTTTGAAACCCCGAGGGTTGATGAACTTGGAAACGCGCGAAATTTGTTGACGCACCCCACAATTTATGGGTCCATTGACCCCCAGGCGCGGGAGCCTTCTCGGCACACACTTGCCGAGGAATTCAACCCCTCAGTGATGGGAAAGGAAACGAATTCCACAAAACTGACTTCGAAATTTTGAAGTTCTGTTGAATAATCCTGAATAATCCGCGCCTCCCATCACTTTATTAAAAATGGCATTTCTCATTTGAAGTAAGAAAATTGACTTAATTCAATTAGCGCGGGACTTAGATGAGTCACCTGATCCGTCTATGTCTAAAATTGTTTTAAGGGATTTAATAATCTCTAGTAAATATTACAAGGAGGAAGAGGCAAAAGAGTTATTGGAAGTTATTACAGCCGAAAGGTTAGAAATAGAACGGCAGCAAAAACTAGAACGACAAGAACAATTATCAGTTGAAAAATTACGCTTGGAAATAGAATTATCTAGGATCGCTAATCAGAGTGCTACTCAAAATAATGGTCAAATCTCACGTGTGAAATCTTTAGATGAAATAGTTAAAATGGTTAGGCTCTTAACTGTGAAGGTACCGAATAAATCAGACGGGTGGGACTATTCTTTTCTAGTCTTGAAAAAGCTTTCGCTAGTGAAAACGTCAGTGACGAGTGTTGAATAGTAAAAGCCGTTAGGTAGCACTGTTGCAATGAGACACTTCTATTTAGAAGTAGTCTTGTGGCAACAGCCAGTGCATGTATCTTTCTTAAGATGAAAACACTCGTTTTTAGTGAAACATTCTATTGTGAAGTATTCTTGTGAAAAAATGCTAATACTTGTGAACTACGTACATTATTACATGTGAACTATTCTAATCATAGTGAAATGTTCTTCAGCGTTGAAATACATCCAATTATATCAAATTGAACTTGGACTTATCATTGAATCAATTTTCTTTCAACAGACTGCAATTCGAAACCGAAACCTTTTAGTTTTAGACCACAATTGTTTACAGTCCGCTAAATTCGTCGCTATTGCTAACATACATAAATTATTGGTCCGATCGCTCGGAGTATCTAAGCATTTAAAGGTTTTTATCAGGTTGTAGAATTCAAAATTTGTGTTTTCGTTTTGTTGAGGAGTTACTTGTGTGTGACCTACATTCGGCGTTTCTTTGGACGAGTGGATTACTCTATTGGTTTCTTCAGGGTGTTTCTCGGATGGTTAGGTCGGGTGAGTCAGTTCATTTTGTAAACATATTATCTGAATGCTGTTTGTGTGTGCTTTTAGCTTGTTTTATTTCTAAATATAATGCTTTAGTATTTTAATGTGATTTATTTCTGTGAAGATTTATTTAGTGTTCTTTCTGTTTTTTGCATTTGAGTAGTAAAAATCAATGTGAATGGATTCCGAATGTGAAAAGCACTTGTGTTACTTATTTTAATTTGATTTAAATATCTATATGAGTGGAATTCTGATAAGTAATTGTTCAAAATTTAAATATGAAATCTAAAGCGTGCTTAAACCAGAAAAAAGCCATTATATCATCACTAACGCGTTTAAAAAATAAAACGGTACAGGATATTAATGAATTGGATTCTACCGAGCTCAAAATTAGAAAAAATAGGTTTGATGTAATAGGGGAAGAATTGAAAACCCTTTTTGATAATTTATTTAGCCTTGCTAACGATGATGAAATTGAGGGCTATAATTTAGAAAAACAAGAGCTGCTTGATACATGGGAGGAAATGTTAATTTTATTAGAAAGACGGGTCTCGCATCTAAATAAAACAAATAAGAGTACGGAAGTAATTCATACAAGAAATTCTGATTCAACCGAAATTAAACTTCCTACCTTGTCGCTTCCGACATTTTCTGGAGTTATTGATGAATGGTTAACTTTCTCGGATCTGTTTCAAGCAGCCGTTACAAATAATCAAAATTTAACTGGTGCTAAAAAATTACAATATCTCAAAGGGGTTTTAAAAGGAGATGCTCAGAACATAGTTCAATCACTTCCAATAACAGATGGTAATTTTCAGATTGCTTGGGATCTTTTAAAGGAAAGATATTTTCATAAGCGTGAAATATTGAGTTCTTTAATGAAAAAACTTATGAATATTTCGCCGATAACTTGTGAATCTCATGCTCAAATTCTAAAGTTAGTCAATTCGACTAAAGAATGTGTTCGACTATTGGAGACTTTAGATCTCAAGGTCGAGGGCACAGCAGACATTATTCTAATGTTTATCATTCAATTTAAGTTAGACTCAACCACAAGAGGTTGGTGAGAAAGGTCTCTAGATAATGAAAAAATTCCTTCGCTCAGCGAACTTTTACAATTTCTTTCGAATCATGCTAGATCACTTATGACTGAATGTTATGGAGTTAAAAGAAACATTAGTAACAAGAAAGTAACACTAGTTGCTTCAGGTTTCCAACTGCATTGTTCTTACTGTCAGAGCAATCATAATTTAAATAAATGTGATGCATTTCAAAATCTTTCTGTTCAAAAAAGAGTGAATTTTGTAAAATCGAATAACATTTGTTTCAATTGTTTGACTAAATTTCATAGGAAGTCTGCTTGTAAAAGCACTAATAAGTGTCGAAAATGTGGGAAATCGCATCACACATTATTACATTTTATGACTCCTAGTGAGCCAAATTCTTCCATTCCTAGAGATGCTAATAATTCAGTACTTTCAGCTTCAGCGAAAGTGTTTCACCCAGTTGTGTTTGATGCTACTAATACTGATACAGGTCCAAATCCTCCTAATGTAAATAATCCAAGTATAACTTCCAGTTCAGGGTTCGATTCCAATTCTCAGGTGCTTCTATGTACTGCACTAGTCAATGTTAGTGATTCTTTCGGTGGAACTCGGTTGTGTCGTGTTCTTCTTGACCCAGGAAGCCAGGCTTGCTTAATTACTAATAGTTGTTAGGAAATACTTGGACTGCCTAGGAAGCAAACAAATGTGCGCATTTCATGCCTTGGAGCATCAGATACTCGAACTAATGGCATTTCGGAGATTAAGTTTACACCTCATTTTACATCTAATATTTCGTTTGTATCTTCAGTATATGTAGTTAATAAGATTGTAGATCAACTTCCACATTTCAGTTTATATTATTCTTGGTCTGAGCCTTTTAGTGATTTGAAGTTAGCTGATCCTACTTTTTTTAAGAGTGGTCCTATCGATATTCTCATTGGTGTAAACATAGCTCTTCCAATGCTAAAGGGTCAAACTCTTTCCCTTGGGGACAATAAACCCTTTGCAGTTCGTTCAGATTTAGGTGGATAGTCGCAGGAAATGTTCCTTCTGAAGATATGTTTTCTTCAATTGCGGTTCATAGCATCCAGGTAGTAACTGATGAGTTAGTGAGTAACTTTCGGAAGTTAGATTCAGTACCTGAAGCTAGCTTATTGACTACAGTCGGTCGAAAAAATTCTTGAGCACCGTGACCCTTTCAAAAAATGATTGGAAATGGA